>OY720442.1:15596480-15782439 GCA_963082915.1 Dolichopus griseipennis
AAAAACTAATACGAAACTTTAATTATAAGTTACATTTTAGTTTTCAGCGAAAATTTTGTTAACTGTTTTGATTAAAAACAAATCAAACATCAAAGTTCAAAACAAAATTTTATAAATTCGAAGAATATATTTGGAGTACAAAGTTTTCCTTTACATATGGGTTGTGTTAACAGTTATGTAAACTATTTATTAAAATTATTAATTTTTATTTGTAATTTTACAAAATGAATTTTCTGCATATATCTAATTTATTATTCTATTTTTAGATAAATGTTGGTGTTACAAATAAACAAGAAATTTAAAATGATAATTATTGCAATAAACAGGGAAATAAAACGGATTAGGTACGGAATTGCAAATCACAAAACTTCAATCAGAAAATCCCAGATAAAAAAATCCCAAAATAAAAAAGCAAAGCAACTTTTGATTTAGTAAAATTTTCCCATATAATAACTTTTTCCAAAAAAAGCAACAAAAATAATATAAATAGCTATTACAGTATACAATGAACTTGTACTGAATGCTCATCATCTATATATATAAAAGCGAAAGTTTGTTTATTTGTTTGTTTGTTTGTTTGTATGTAGCGAATAGACTCCTAAACTGCCCAGCCAATTTTCATTAAAATTTGTATTTAGAGGTTTTTGGGTACGGAAAGAAATCGTGGCCCAAAAATTTTGCTCTAACGGACCGCCTAGTTCGGGCTGTGGTGCAAGCATTTAAACTTCTTTGCTCTCAAATGAAAATGGTTTGACCGATTGACTTCAAATTTTGTATACGTGCTCCCCTGTGGGAATGAAGTTAACTCTTTTAACAGACTTGGCATTGGTTAACCCATGCCGGCCCAACGATTGGCAAAAAAAAAATTTGGAAGCAAATTAGGTCCAATTTTCGCAATACTGCTTTGCCCAAAGAAAAAGTTGAGCTCCGTTAACCCATTGGGGCACAGTGGCTTTTTATAGATTTTTGCGTTCCTTAAAGCTAATGATTTGAACGGTTGACTTAAAATTTTATATGCGTGAAGCACCTTGAAAATGGAGTTGAGTCTGTTAACCAATGGTCAAAAAAAATTATTGGAAGTAAATTACGTCAAATTTTGGAAAGTAGTTTGTACTGCTTTGATTACAGAAAGTTCCAAAATTACTCGAATAATCCTAGAAAAATCGTTTAAAAAAATTGCTTTCATGCATTTTAAAATTTACATGTTTAAACAGTGTGTAATTTTTGTGTTAACTTTTTGCAGTAACATCAACTTCAATCAAACCTCCATTGAAAGGCGCAGCAACGCGCACCGGGTATTAGCTAAAAAATTTTAATAGAAGCAAAAAACAACCTGCAGAGAATGAATTAAATAAATGTTTGATAAGACATTTTCGAATAATATTGTAAAGTTATTCAATTTTTGGTATAATATTTTAATTTTATTATAATTTTAATCACTTAAATTTTTTTTTATTCATTCTTTTCAAAAAAATATTGAAAATATGAAGAATAAAATTTTAAAATAGGCAACCGTAGACATTATTGTTTTTTTTGATAACAGGCTGAGCCCACTCCAAAAGAGTAGGTATTATTGTTCTTGGACAACAGTTGAACCCTAAGATTTGTTTTTGCTAGAATTTAAATCTGTGTCTAATTCCCAACGCAATTGAGAAATAAGGCCTATTAGGATTTGTTGTGTTAGTCTTTATTTCCCCCCGCCTTATCATTTTTTTATTTTTTATTTTAACCGGCACCGCTACGTGCTAACTGTTCACTGTGATAGACTAAACAGCCTGACTATATGTGTGCATTTCGGAACAGGGGAGATATATTCATATATTAGAACTGATCAAATGAATTCCACATACAATTTAAACATGAGATAGTACTACGCCTTATAACATGTAGAAATGTCTTAGATTTTCAATAAATACAGTTCTATTTTGTTTTATACTGTAATAATTTTGTATTTGAGTTATATGGTATTCTATACAGTGAGTTATATTATTTAATTGAATTATTTGTTTACATTTTTTATTTGTTTATATTTTTATATTTATGTATTTTTTTTAAAGATATATAATTATTAATTAAGCCATTAATTTGAACCCAAAGGGGAATGGTAGCTGAGCCGAGTTGAAAATCAGATAAAAATTTTTTCACTTTCACTGGGATTCGAACTCGGGGCCTCTCGCATAAAAGGTCGGCACTCTAATCACTGTGCCGCCCAGTCGATTATTATACTTAAATTTTACGGTTCAGAACAGAGTTTCATAAATTTTTTTCAAAATTTGATTTAAGGTCCCTACCACATGTTTCCAAATGTAACGGGAAATTATGTCTCATTTTTAAGTTATAAATTCTCGGGGACTTTAAACTTATTTTTAAGTCAAAAGTCTCCCGGGAACTTTCAACTCCCAAACTGCGGTCGTATCATTGATCTGTGTAGAACATTTTCAAAAAAGGAAGTATTAGCATTCGATCTTCCCGCCCTTAAAATCAATTTTCTGAAAAAAATTATTATTCTAGGATCTAATAAAACCAAATTTTTTTACAACATCTTTATCATATTTTATATTGATACCATACTTTATTACCCCAATTAATTTTTGTGGATTTTATTAAAAGCTATTTTTTAGGTTTTTACACGTGTAGGTGTTATTAAATTAATATAATTTTTATTTTAATTATTAAATATGATTATCTTATAATAATATCCATATTTTTTTTTTTATTTTTAATATTTTGATGTAATGAAAAAAAAATTATATTATGAAAAAACTAATTTCTAATTATAAACGTAGCATAATTAAATTTAATTCAATTTAAAATTACATGATTTATAACCTATAATAATAAAAAATTCATAAACTAGTTCAAAAAATTTATATAGCTAGTAATTATAATTTCAAATAAATGCCAACATAAATTAGTTAATCTATTTTTGTACTATTAAAATATATTTTATATTACTTAGTCAAATTGCAAAGTGGTGATAATATAATAAAAACTATAACAAGGTTTTAATTAAATTTTAAGTATCTGCGGAAATAAAATTTTTAAACTTTACATAAAAATTAAAAATTTTACAGATTAACGTCATCAAAACATCCCTTTTAAAAAAATTTTTAAAAAACACCTAAATTATAATTGGATTTGGGAAATATGTAACAAGGCATAGTGGTAGTGAAAATTGGGTTTTTATACAAAATTCCTCATCACTAAAGTTTTTCTACATTTTATATTTCATCATTTACAATTTGATGCTAAATGGTTTTAACTTTTTACTGAATTTACGAATTTCTGAAATAATTGTTTTATAAAAATGTTTGAAAAAAGGTAGGAAATAATTTTTGATTCACCTGATACATAATAGCTTAATTCATTTGTGTTTAAATCGTAATTTACGTATCACTTATACTTTTTATACAAATCCTACATTTTAGGAAACCCTACATAAAAAAATGGCGCCTGAAAATATGCAATAAATATTTTTTTATAAAATATCGTTATAAAAAATGTCATTATATAACTGAAATATAAAGGGGTGTCAAACAAAAAGTTATCTAAAACATTTTTAGGAAAAAAAAGTTGGACTAATCCTTTTAGATTCCGAAAAAATCTTTGGTATACTCTTGTTAGTCTCGTGCAATAAACGTACATGGTTCAAAATTTACTAGTTTTGATATCTGTATATCAAAATAGACTATATCAAATAGCGTTGTTTTAAAATAGTATCCAAGTCTCACTGAAACTAAACAAGAGTTAAATTTTTAAATTCTATATTATTTATTTGTTCAGTGACCTTACCAAAATGTGCAATATCACAGCCTTGTGAATCTGTTAAAAATGAATATTCTTTAAAAAAAGAGATAAATCTACGCGATTTCTAATACATTGAATTTTTCAACTATATTTTAATAGTATTCTAAATTAGACATCTGTGTTTGCAAAAAGGCTCACTTTTAGACTTAAATGGCGTTATGACAATAGTCTTGGATTTAAAAGTATGAATGAAAGGACTTATGACTCAAAAAATTACTCAAAAGTCCTCGGGGAATACCCACTATATTCCTCGAGAACCCACTATAAGTGGGCCAAAAATTTCCCGAAGACTTATGACTTCATAAACTGAAATATTTACAAAATACAGTAAGATTAGAATCAAATATAAAAGGCTTATTATTTAACAGCTATTATTTTCCTTATAGAATTTGGTGTTATCAAAGTTCAACTTTGTTTGCTTTTCTATTTCAGCTTTATTTCTTTTCAAAATGCATTTTAAATCTAAATCACATTTTTGAAAATATATAATTGGGAGTTATTACCCATTTTTAAAGAGACTTTTTTCAACTCGCTTCAGTGTCATATTCTTTAAAACACATTCAAATAGACCCACATAACAATTTTCTAAAAATATTTTTAGAATATCGATCGTATTTTAAAGTTTTTTGACTTAAGGCAATTAAAATGAAACCTAAATTTTAATCCGTTTTCATCTGGTAATTTCGCAAAATCAACATATTTACCATGGTAAAACTAGAAAAACTAATACGAAACTTTAATTATAAGTTATATTTTAGTTTTCAGCGAAAATTTTGTTAGTTGTTTTGATTAAAAACAAATCAAACATCAAAGTTCAAAACAAAATTTTATAAATTCGAAGAATATATTTGGAGTACAAAGTTTTCCTTTACATATGGGTTGTGTTAACAGTTATGTAAATTATTTACTAAAATTATTAATTTTTATTTGTAATTTTACAAAATGAATTCTCTGCATATATCTAATTTATTATTCTATTTTTAGATAAATGTTGGTGTTACAAATAAACAAGAAATTTAAAATTATAATTATTGCAATAAACAGGGAAATAAAATCCCAAATAACAAAATCTTAAAAAATTTTAACTAATTGCAAGATCCCAAATTATTAAATTACAAATTTCGAAACTTTATTTGAAAAACTTACGTACAACATACTTATTTTGCAAAAGACATGTAACTGGAATTTATAATCCGTTCTTATTGAGAATCGCACATACAACGTACTTATTTTGCAAAAGACATTTAACTCTAATTTTGATTCCAACGGCTGGGTGGCACAGTGGCTAGAGTGCCGACATTTCATGCGATAGACCTGTGTTCGAATCCCAGTGAAAGTGAAAAAATTTTTCTGGTTTTCGACTCGACTCAGCTACCATTTGTTATTGGGTTCAATTTAATGGCTTAATCAATAATTAATAATTATATATCTTTGATAAAAAATGCATTAATATAATCATATAAACAAATGATTCAATTGAATAATATAACTCACAGATATATAATACCATATAACTCAAATACAAAATATTACAATATAAAAAAAACAGAATTGTATCTATTGAAAATCTAAGATGTCTTTACATGTTATAAGACCTTTTACTATCTTATGTGTAAATTGTATGTGAAATTCAATAAGATCAATTCTAATAACACGAATGTAATATTAACCCACAGTTCCAACATGTACCAATGGTATACACAGGCTTAATAGAACAGGTAAAAATTTAAATTCCCTTCTAATATAAATATATATATATATATATATATACAACGTCGTATCTAAATATATATATTTATAAACCACATAACAACATTTTGTTAAGTTAACCACATTAGTATGTTAATTCTTACAGGGTTTCCCACAAGAGTATTAAACTTTTCAAAAATTTTGACATTTTAAAGTAAATTAAATCAATTTTTGCCAAAGAAAATCAAAACTTAAAAATTTCTAATTTTGGGATTTTGGTATTTTGAATTTTTGGGATTAGGATTTGGGATAGGATTTGAAATTTTGATAATTTCTTACTTTGGTATTATATAGTTTGAGATGTTGATTCGTTGTCAAAAAAACTGTATCAAATTAAAATTTAAGTAATATATTTAAACATTTGAGAAGGCGTATGTAGTTTTTCTATTCGAATTGCAAAATTGTTTAAATCAAATTCGCAATAATAAGAATATCGAATTAGATACTCATAGATTAATCAGCCTAACAAATATTACATAAAAAAAAAAACTGAGTAGGTTTGATCTCACACAATTGCTATTTTTAAAATAAACCTACCATGATACATTTTTTAGATATAATAAGCTAAATTGAAAACAAATTATTTTTCAACTTATTTCAAGGTTTTGCGGGTACAAGTCAATTATTAAATTCTAAAGAATTTAAAATTATTGATTTCCCTTTGGAAAAATATGCTTTTTATGAAGCGATTAATTTAATAAAAAATTTTAGTCATATCTATTAGTTTTAAGCCAAAGTATAACAGATCCAATTTCTGTCGTGACGCTTATAAGAGATCCAATATATACAGAGACCTTATGATTTTCCATCAATCTCTTTATTCATCACAAAAAAATAGAAATAGCTATAGCTATAAAAACAATACAGTATTGAATTATATATATTATATATCATTGATATTCATTCTTTATGTATATAGCAATGGCATAAGTGTATATAGCAATAGCAAACAAATAAAACTTGCAACTCTGTCGGGACGTTTATAAAATGTTAAAACACTAAATAAAAAATAAATATGAAATAAACCACAGGCCAAGAACTTGTTCTACTTGAATTAAAATATATTTATATTCATTGACTTGTACTTAAAACTATAGACTGAGCATATTTAGATTCATATAGGAAGTTTCACTTGCTCATCACCAGCTCTTTGGCTTCGATGTAATTTTAATCAATAATACTGAAATTTTATTATTTGAAGACTTCTTATCTACAAAAGTACAATAAGGAGGCATTTCCTATCTACAAAAATTAAATACAGTTGGGTGGCATGGTGGTTAGAGTGCCGACCTTTCATTCGAAAGGCCCGGGTTCGAATCCCAGTGAAAGTGAAAACATTTTTCTGGTTTTCTGGTTTTTAATAAAAATACATTAACATAACAATATAAACAAATAATTTAATTGAATAATATAACTCACAGATATAGAATACCAACAAAAGTAGAATTGTATGTATTGAAAATCTAAGACGTTTTCTAAATGATATAAGGATTAGTAGTTTAAATTGTACGTGGAATTCATTAAGATCAATTCTAATAACACAAATATAATGTAACCCCCTGTTCCAACAGTACCTATGGTATAGATAGGCTTATTAGCCTTACAGTGGAACAGTTAGCGCTTAAAAACAAAAAAAAAGGAGAATTTTTCAAATTTTGATAATGAAAATTAAAGCTTTAAACTGAAATTTCCCTTTACAAAAATATTATATTATAAATAAATTTTAGGTAGATTGTTTAGGGTCCGATATCACGGAAAGATTATCTTTTTATTTTTCAATTAAACTTAACTTATTCAGTGTGTAGGTGGTCAGCGAATGTCCTTGACAAAATAAAAAAAACGTACTTACTACCAATTGTTAGAAATTTTAAAGTCTTTATTTAACAAATTTAAGTCCTTTTAAAAACAAAATTTCTAGGTTATTGTTTTTGAGGAAAGAAAACTCATATTGGAAATTTTCAAAATTGCTATGAAATTTAAGTTAATCATATTAAATATGCTTGAAATAACTCTGGTCCTTGAATTATTTTAGTCCTTGAATAAACTCTAGTTCTACAAATACATCATAAATACATACTTTCAAAAGGTGATATTATTTAAGTTCAAAAATTGGAATTTATGAGGAGTATTCATAATATTAGGACTGATTTATCTTTTTGCTATTAATTTGTTAAATTTGTTTTTAATAAAAAGTGCAATCGATCGAGAATTCAGATACAAAACAGGTGCAATTTTATCTGGATAATCAAAATAATTTTGTTTAAAATAAACTGAAAACAAATGCAATCTTCAAATAATTGCAATTGTACAGCCTGCCTTTTTTTTTTACTTCGATTTATAATATTTATGACGATTTAAGGGACATATCAATGTTTGATGATTAACCCTTTTCTGTATTTTTGAGTCTTAAACTTTTGCCACTTTGAGTAACTACGTAGAATAGATAATCTTTGGTTTCTGTACCGTTTTCTGTGTTTGTCTTCTTCACTAAATCCGTTTTCAATTAATATTGGCACAATACAGGAATTTGGTCTACACACTTCTAATTTGTGGTATAATACACTTTTTTTCATACACTACTTAGTAGTAGAAAAGGTTTCCAAACGATTCTGTGCACGTGTTCTATCTTATTACAGAGATAAAATTTTAAGTTACTTCCGAATAGAAAAGTTTTTGAACTAAAAGTTTTTCTTAGGTACCATGTCCATTCCGTAATAAAATTGGTCTAGAATAATTTATTTCAGAATTCTATCCTAACTCTGAAAAAAAAATTTATTTTCAATGTGTTAAAATACTAGGGGTATTATTAAAATCTTTAAATTCCTCCGACTGAGGATTTCAAAAAAATGTAATTTATAAGATAGAATATTAAATTTACATAATATATTGATTGTTTGCTATTTACATAAGCGAACTTTTTTTTTTTTTTTTCTAACATTTCAGTATGGTATTCGTTTTTCTCCAATACTTATTTGACTTATAAAGTCAAAATTAAATCTATTGTATATTTTGGAACATATGGTACCACTTGTCTTATACGTTTAAATTGTTGTCTTATGAAGCAGCTGCAAAAATATTTTAAAATAAATTCACTTACCAATTTTAAGGGTTTGGTTAGAATTTTTCAACACATTTTTTTTTGTATTTAATTTTATTAAAGTATTCCTTTAAATCTTTCAATATTTTAAGTTAAATTTATAGAATAATATTCAAAAAAAGATATTCAATTAAAATAAAGATATCTAATAAATATAAAACAATTTTGTTTAACAAACTAGATAGTTAAATAAAGATTTTATCAAGTAGATACTTATAATGCTTTTTTATGATATTTTTGTCTTCTGTTATAAAATTTAAATTAATTTAGATAAATTTACTAAAGGGGATATTTTAATAAACTATTATTAGTTAATAGATAAACCGATTATAGCTATTAATGAATTGGATCCAACTTGAAAATTGTCAAATTAAATATTGTATTTAATAATTTTATACACCAAAATAATTGTGTAAAAAAAAATTAAAACTAAAAAGTATAAAATAAAATAAAATAAAAAAAAATTTTTTTTTCAATATATACTTTTATTAAAGTAGTACTAGCCCCCTAAAATTTAGAAAATAAAAAAGTGAAGGTAGATCTTGGGAATTTGTTACTGTGTTAATATAAAAATAAATTGCTGGTATAAGAAACAGTTCTTTTAATGTTTGAAAACTTTTAAGCTTAATATGTTGAAAATTTTCATTAACCAAAAATTGATGGCAGATCATTTGCATTTAAAAGTGTTTTAATATAAAATATAAAAGTAAATTGCTGAAATGAAAGATAGTTCTTCTTTTTCTTAAAATTAATCCAGCAATTTACTTTTATATTTTATATTAAAACACTTTTAAATGCAAAAGATCTGCCATCAATTTTTGGTAGAAATCAGATAGATAGTAGATCGAACTCAGATCTACCTACACTCTAAGCCACTTTGCTAACAACTGCACCATACAATTCTTATAAATTTATGGTCAGATTTCTAATATAAATGTATCACTAACTGACAGAATGAAAAATAAAGCCATAGACACAGGCAAGTTCAATTAAAAGTATATATAAATATATGTATAGAAAAAAAAGATCCTACAAATATGCAAAATTTTTAATTCAATTTAAAAAAAAAAAAAACGGTTTTAAAAATTTCATCCTAAACTTATGCAAAAAAAAATGTAAACTTAAAAAATCGTCTTACGAGGTGAGAATACGTTTCTAAAGATAAGAAAATAAGTTACTACTGTATCTATGTTATTCATTTCTGAGCTATATTACGGGAATATTCAAGTCTCAAGGTTATTAGTGCATAACAGAGCTCGTACCTAAGAGACAGACAAAAAAAGAGAATCAATAGAAATGCTTTATATAGAAAATCTAATAAATCTAAAAGAAAATATTATACCGATCTTACACTTGAGTTTTTAATAATTTAAACATAAGTTTGTATTTAAATATTATTAATAATTTTCAATTTTATCTTATAATGTATGAATTTATTTAAAATCATTTTATATTAAAAAATTTTAATTCATTCATAATTTAATATATATTTAACATTTAAATTAAACATTGTAAAATACCAAAAACCAAAAAATTGTTGCATTTTTCTAGATAAATTTTAAAATTAAATAACAATTGGTATTTATGAATTTAATATAATATAAATATTGTATGCATACTTACAATTTTAATAAATTAATTTATTCTTTTGTCTTTCAACATTTTAATAGGTATTTAATTTATTTTTACATTCAATTAATTTAAAAGTATTTTTTTGTTTACTATAGTATTTACATCAATGAATGCAGTTTTATTTTATTATATCATTATGTAAGTATAATAAAATACAAAAATAAAATATATCTTAGAGATAAATATATAATATCATATGCTATTTATAATTAATTCCTGGTTTTGTTGAAAGTATTTTGAATGAAAAACTTTTAAATACCAATATAATTAATGATGCATTTATGTTACCGGATGCATTTTGATGGATTATTTAAAGACTATTTAAAATACTTTTTAAAAATATATATGTATATATCCTCAGGGAACTGATAGCCATTAATGATAGAATAATGTTCAAAAAATGGTAAAAGTGAATATGAACCACTTTATTTTAGAATAATAATTAAATCTGAATTCCTCTTACAAACATGTAATAAATCAATATGATTTCCTCCTATAAATATGTTGTTCAATTTGGAAATAGGTCATATCCTTGGATAAATTTCAATTAAATCTTTGTTTGATAACTGGTCAAAATCTTAAATGAAATTTATCTGACTAGCTGAAGCAGGAGAGCAATAAACAATAGTTTAATGAAAATATGAGTCTTCAACTCAAGTTCTTTATTTAGAAATTAAAAATATTTTCTAATGATTAGTATATACCACATTAGTGTAAAATTATCTAAAGATATTGATTATAATCTCAAAGAAATATTTTAAGCGGAAATTAAATTAACAATTAATTTATCAAATAAAACAGGGTAATATCAGACAGAAGTACGTAAAATTTCCCTTCAGATGCTCTCAAAGTTATTTCAACAGAATCACATTCCAACACTCAATTGTTGACGTCACAGACACATACTCTGGTTCAAATAGTTTTAACACAACACTAAGAAAACTTCAAGAACACGTTTCCGCATTATTGTTTGTTAAATTGATTGTTAAATTTCATTTATTTTGAGAAATTGCTGGCGTACTGGTTAAAACGCCTACCTCTCATTCGAAGGGCCCGGAGTTCGATTCTCCGAATTCGAGAAACTTGTATCTGGTTTTTAAAAAAAAAAATGCCAAGATGTAACATATGCGTGTATTCTATGTTTTCTTATCTGACAGAAATCCTCTATTTAATAATTTTCAACTCTTTTAATATTCTATTTATACAAATTCATTTCCAACTGACCTCCTACATCCCAGAATCCTCCAACACACGTCTTTTCTAAAAAAATATGTATTATCGTATAGGTTGTAAAGAATCTTTCCAAATTCAATTATTTCTCTTTAGCATTTCTGATCTTGCATAATATAATATTTAGCACATTTTCAAAAAATTTTGTAAAAATGTGCCTATATGGCTTCACTCTGTCCGTCCATCCATCCGTCCGTCCATCCGTCCGTATGTTTACAAAAACTTTTGCACCGTTTGAAATAGAGTAAAGAAATTTTAACCTTGGGATTAGTTCATTTCGTAGAAGAATTTTTTTCTGTAGCCCTACCCAAAATTGTGAAAAGCCCTATATTTAAATTCGTTATATAGAGTTGTGTTTGATATATTTTCAATCTGAAAACGGCAAACGATAGCTGGTTTTATAAACTTTTTAAATTTTAAAAGGAAAATGTTTAGGGTTGCCATACGGTACTAAAATTTAATATTACGCAAAACTCAATTTTTGCAAAATTTTTGGTCACACATATCTTCTGAACGGTTCAAGCTTTGGGAGAAGTTAGATACTCAGAAATTAGTAGGAGTCTGTTAAAATTTTTTTTGTCGCTCCCCCTGTTTAGGAGCTCGAAAATTGATAGTTTGCTATTTTTAAACACCTGTAACTTGAATACCTGTTCAAATTTTTTTTTTTACAAATATACAAAATTTAAAGCTACAGTATTATATTTCAACATATGTTAAAGGTTTTTCTTAAATTTTAAAGGGGTTCTTTAAATTAAAGAAATTGTCTCTTAGTTTTAACCATTCTTGCTTAGATTATAACATTCTTAGAAAAATTTCAAAATTTGGTGGAGTTCACAATTGATTTTCTTTAACCAAAAAAAATAGAAGGGTGGGGACAGAAGGGGAATAGGCAGGTCCTCAAGAATCGTCACAAGTTTGCTTAGAAAAAATTTGGGAACCTTCCCATTAGAAGGGCTATTAGGACTTTAAAATTAAAACTTTTATGTTTTTATAAAACAATAACTTAATCATCAGTGTATGTTTTTCCAAAATTAAATGTTAACATTGAAGCTCCAACATTATAATTCGCACTTGTTAACAGGTTTTCTTGAGAACATTGGGATTATATTCTAAATATTTATTTCACTATTATTCATAATTAATAAATTGATGAAATAACTAAATTATAATATCATTTATTTTTGAAAATATATTTTTATGAAAATAAATGATAAAATATATTAGTTTGAAAATGTGCTTTTTAAAAACCCTCGGTTTTTTTCATCACTTGTTTTTTTTTCAATTTTGATGAGAATTATATATATATATATATAAATCAATCGTATATGCAAAAAAAAAATCTATTAGAAAATATATTGTATGGATTCAAATTCTATTAAAATAATATATTATATAATATCTAATAGATATAAATCTAAAGTTAAAAAAAAAAAAAAAATGGCTTGTATTATATTCATAGATCAACTACAAATACCTTACAACATAAATGATACAAAATGAAAAGCATTACAGGTAATTCATTTAAGTATATATTATACAAATATCCAATCAAATAATATAATATACAAACTTTTTTGTATACGTCATATATTTGTATCTTCAGATACGAAATTTTATTATTTTATTCATGAATGAAAAAGGAATTTAAGTTAATTTATTTGCTTCCTTGAGTTTTAAATATTTTAAATATTATTATAGTATTTGTAACATTAAATACTAGTAAAGAGGAGTTTTATTATATTTAAGGAATGTCAGAGTAATTTTATAATATATAAATTCTATTAGATATTATTATTATATAAGTAAAATGTAAAATAAAATTTTTGTATTATTGAAAATTAAATTTAAAATAATTGAAACTATTAAATATAATAAAATAAAATGAAAACAGAGCATAGTACTTTAAAGAAACTTCAGATCAATTGCCTTGTTGGATATCATAAATTATAATATTCCTATGCAATTTTCAATCTATTTATAGTTATCTTTGATACAGTCCTTAGGTAGCATATATATTAATAATACATATGTATATAGAAATAAATTTCAAGAAAATTCAGCTTATTAAAATATACTTTGAAACTCCTACAAACTTAAATAACTTATACCTTATAGAAGCAATTTAATTTAAATCAATTCAATTGAAAAAATAATTTCCAGAAAAACCTTGGGTTGACAAAGTATAAAATAGGGGAGTAAGTTTTTTAATTCATATTGATTCGAATACTTAATCCTGTTCACTATTTACAATATATTATGATGTATAAAACATAATACAAAAGCTCTCGTTTGTTCTAAAAAGTCTATCATCAGACCTACGGATAGATATCTAGTAGATCAAATGTAAAACATTGTCAAATATAAAATTGTTGTTGTTGCTTTATAGCATATACCGTCCTTAAATGCAGGCCGTGCAACCCGTTATGCTTTCTAGTAATGTTATTTATTTTGTATATATTATTATTATATATAAATAAGGCCACGGGCATATTAAAATTACTCCTCCGTTTGTAACGCATCGATCGATACGAGATAGATATAGTGTCAAAGGTATGTATCGGATCCGTGTAACCATATGTGTAATCGTCTGTCCGTCCGTGTGTCAGAACGATAACTCAAAAAATAAAAACGCTACAGTTTCGAAATTTTCAAAAAAAAAAAATTTTCAACCCATTAAGGCTCCCTATTTATTTTGGTTAAGATCCGATCAAAACTTCAGGTAGCTTTGAAACAACTAACTCCAAATTTTTTCATATAAAAAGGACAAGGGCAAAAATAATCCTCCTCGTTTTATATAAAATAAGAATATATTATGTTTAGTTACCAAGGTGATTTAATAAAGAAAATAAAAATATCTATAAATTGTAATTAACAGGATGGTTAAGTGATATAGTTATTATTTTCGCGTTATTTTCCTGATACCCCGAAACCCGAAATGTGTGTTTTGTTTTTATGTCCATCTGTGTGTGTGTCTGTTTGGCTGTGAGCTTTTTAAAATGTATATTATAGATTTAAAACACGAGTTCCGATTTGCAAATCTAAATTTCGACGAATTCAAGATTTAAAAATCATATTTCCGGTCTTTTTTGTAAGTTAAAATTGTGTAACACCATTCGATAGGGTACTCCCTAATTAGTTAACAATTTTTTGCTCTATGTTGATATTAATTAAAACTTAATTTGACCTAAACTAACTGTTTTCAATTTTAATTATATTTTTTAATTCAAAACACAATAATCCTATTTAAATAGTTTTTAGTAACCTTGGTAACGTCCAAAATTTTTTTAATTAATGTTTTTACACTTTAATAAGTTTTAAGTAAACAACAAAAGTTTTTTTTTTGGTTTTAACAGATTTTATTCAACAAAAACTAAAATTTGCTTAGCTATAATATCTATTAAGGTTTTAATCGTTCTTTTGTTTTTAGAACTCTTTGCTAATTTTCTATTTAGTATAATTAAACTGCTTAACCCTGCATAAAATAATATTAAATTTATTTTCAAAAAAAAAAAACATTAGAAAAAAATAAAATCAACCATAAGCCATTATTCAAATTTTTCTTTTAATGAAAGGCAGTCTTCTAAAAATTTATTTTTTTATCTATGGAAAATATTAAATAAAGAATTATATTTATCTAAATAAAATTTTCAAAGAATTTAAAAAAAAAGAAAAAAAAAAAACAAGAAAATAGTTAGTATTCCATATATTTTATAAGTACCTACTTGCAATAAGTACTTTTAAGTATTATTCAAGTAAAGAATCGGCCGTCAGTTAATGTTAAAAGCATTTAACAAGATAATGAAAAATATAAAATAATTTTTTAAAATATTTATGCACCCAGCACCATCTTATGTCAAGATTAAAATCTATTATTGTTTTTTAATAATATAATGGTTTTATATTTTATTAGAATTGAAAATATTACGACGAGACGTCGGATTTGTTCGTAATACTCTTAATAGGTTAGTAATAATATTATTTATTGATAACTATTACTTTATTGAAAATGTTTGACTTTACAATTTATTGATTAAATGTTTGAAAATGTTTGATTTTTCAATTTACCAATCGGCATATAACGGACGAAAGTTTTAAAAAATTGAGTTTTCACAAAAAATAATGTTGAGACAAAAAAATTAATCATAGTATGTACAGGAACAAAATTTACTACGTTTCAAATGTCAATTATACATTTGGAAATTGACATGTCTAAGCACTTTCACCAACCCTAATAAAATTACTCCACTGAATTTGACAATCAATACATTTGAGCATTTCAAACCGCATTGATACAACTTAATGAATTCAAATGAAGAATATTTGAATTCTTAGATTGATTGTTTGAATGCTTTGATGGATTCTAGCCTAATCACTAATTAGTGAAGAGCTTTGAATACTTCACATAACAATCCTAATAGGGAAATGAAGCATTTTAAAATCATTACTTTTGCTTGAATGGTTGAACGAATACATTATGAGAAAAGTACAATCTCTCGTTTCTAAGGAGTGTATTTATATTGGAGTTGCAATAAGTGATAAAAGGATCGATAAGATAATAGCGTAGAAAATTAATGAAAATATTGAAAAACTAGACACAAGCTAATCAGATGATTCTAACGGAACAATTTCAACTTCTCTCAAATAACTTATTTCAAAACCTCTACGCAACCTCTTTTTCCAAGTAATGGAAAAAATTATATACATAAGGCCTCTGAAATATCTTAGTGGTAAATGTTTGCTTCATGATTGACAATATGGGCCAGAAATTGTCTTTCAACTGATGATCCCATGAGCTTTACGGGAAGCTTAATATCAGCTTTCATCATTTTGGTATCTTTCGATGCTTTTAATAAACCCTTGGATACGCACAGATAGTGGATAAATACACAAACAAATAAAGAAAAAATTCAGTATTGGTTCTGAGTACTATACTAAGGCAAAACATACTAAGCAGACATTTTCATGTGGAACTTCATTTTAATTTTTATAATTTTAAAAATTTAAGAAAACTGCATAAAATAAACTTAATATAAAGTCTGATACAATAAATTTTATAATTTGAAATTTAAAAATTTATTTTAGAGAAGATATAAAATGATTGATTAAGTTTAAATGCAATGTCATTTTAATAACATACAAAACTTTCCCAAAATATTCCCAAAAAAAAAAAAAAAGATATTTTCTTTTCTAATATTTTTCTAAGTATCTTAAGATTAAAACCTACATTCAAATTTTTTTCATGTTGATCATATTCATTTGAATAACCTTTAAATAATGAACTAAATAATTTTGTTGAATTCTTTTTAAAACCGAGGAAGATTATAGTTGCCCTTGTCAACTTTTAGATATCCCTGCATGCGCACTATGATGTATAAAATAAAAAAAAAAACCATTAATTAATTCCCTTATGCTATTATATATTTAAACAATAATATAAAATCATTAAAAAAAATTTGACCCACCCTACCCCATAATTTTTGCTTAAAAATATTTGATCCACCCTAAAAGTTGGTTCGAGTAATATCCAACTTTACCAAGTAAATTACTCTATAAATTTATATTTCCAGTTTTAATTTTTATCTGGCCGCTTCATTAGATTCATAGTTATCGAATTGACAACTTTGTATGGCAGCTGCACAAAAATGGGGTTGTAAGATTTTGAAACTTCATATGAGTGCTCGATTCATTATATAACTGACCGTATGTAATTTTTATCCTCCCAGTGTTATTAGTTGTCAAGAAACTCATATTGGTTCAAAAAAGTTGTATACCAGCTCCCCGAAACCTTGGCTCGATTTTAACCAAAAATAATAAAGAACCTTGGAATTTTTTTCAAAAATATTTTATGAAAATTTCAAAACTGTAGCTCTTTCAGTTTTTGAGTTATCTTGCTGACATACAAACGGACACATTCTGCGTAATCGATTTATTTTTCGACGTTGATTCGATACATATCTTTGACACTATATCTATCTCGTATGGATCGATGCGTTACAAACGGAGGAGTAATTTTAATATACTAGTGGCCTTATTAATATGCACGGGTATAAAAAAAAGATCGAATAAATGAAAGATTAACTATTTTTATTTTTCTTTTGAATAATGTTTGTTGAAGTTTTTTTGTATTTTTAAATTTAAATAAAATTTTTTTTTGGCAAAATTTATACCTACATCAATTTTAAGTATTCGATTAATTTAGGTTTTTTTTTTCATTTTATTTAACCCTCAGTACCAACTTCTATATATATATATAATTATCCCAAATAACAAATGATCTTGAATTAATCATTTGATGCTAAAAATAATATATACATATATAAAGTACCTGTTTCAAATTAATGACGTTTTATAATGATTTGAAATGAAAAAAGTTTTCAAAAAAAAAAAAAAAAAATGAATTATTTCGTCATCAAAATTATGACAAGGGTTCCGGTTCTGAATCAATTCGAAAACAATTTAACGAACCCATTTAATGTAGGTATATCTAATATTAAAAAACAAATTATATTTATAAAATATTTCAAGTTAATCTTAAGTTAAATTTTTGATTGATGAAGTAAAATCTAACTTATTAAATAATATTCTATCACACTCTTGGATTCAGTTTAAACTCTCAAAACTTTAATTTGGAAATAATTCTAAAAAAAATAACCCAAAAGATATGAAAAAACTCCAATGTATTAAATATTACGTGGAAATAAATAGAAACATTATATTTTCTCAATAAAAGTAAAATAATCTGGTTCACATGAACTTGATCCTATTTCACATGACATTTGTTGATTTTCAAATGAATTTTTGTACATTTTTCAAATACATGTAGTCCTAAAGTATTCAAACTAAATTAGGATTTTTTTTATTTAGCTTCTTCAACAAGGGTGTTTTGTTTGTAAAGGTTTATGTTTTCAAAATAATATAACTTATCAAGAAATAGATCTCTAAAAAATCATAAGAAGCTCTAAAATATTTTTTGCAAGAGAGTTATATACACAAGTTACCATACCATAGCTACCATAGCAACCGTAGCTGAATATTAACCAAACCCTATTTGAAATTATTGAAATCAGGAGTTAGCTATTGATTTTATGAGTGTTTTCTTCTGTGGCTTTTCAATAGGCTTAAAGTTTCACATTACTTAGACAAACTCTTAATTCGTTTTACCCTTAATCAAAATAAAATCTAGGTGCAAGAAGTTAATTTGCAGATAAGTCTTATTTTTTTGCGAACTGGTTTTGTCCAGCGTGAAGATCTTAAAAAATTTATGGAATCTTTATATTTGTTGTTATTGTTTTGATATGGGGGATAGCATGTGCTATATTTACTAGTAGGCTTCGCAGCTCATTCTTCACCCATATTCAATACTTTTCATCAATTTATAAATAACATTATTTATTTCATTTATATTATATTTATATATTCGAATACTTTAAATTATATTTGGTCACCATGGGGATTTGTGAAGAAAAATTATTTTTTAATTTTTAAATTAATTTGATTTTTTTCTACTCATTGTTTTTTTTTTTTATTGAACTTTTTCATCTTAAAAAGCGGTTGCAAATTTTTCGATTATGTTTTATAACTTAAATACTTTTCGCCAACTTTGAAATGTACATTTTTTGCAGTCGCGCTTGCAGCTTAACTATATTTAAAGCCGACTAATCTTTTTTTTGACACATTACAGCGAATTGCTGGAATTTCGAGTGGTAGGCGACACTTCTTATTATTAAGTATTTTGTTAGAGATGTTATTTTATGTTATTTTTAGTTTTTTTCATTAAATTTTTATTGAAACACAATATATATATATATATATATATATACTGCCATTACTCAATTCGTTAACAATCTCAAATTCTCTTTTGCACTATTCTAAATCAAGATTGATTACTATAAAATTATTGTCTTAACTAATTTTTGTAAAAAAACATATTTTTATATAAAAGTTTCTTTTAAAGATTAACACAATACTAAAATTTATTGCAACTATTAGAACAATACATTAAGTTAAATATTTCAACTATCATATTATATTATTCTATAATTTGTTAACTTTATTCTCTAGATAACTTAAAAAAAAAATATAAAACAGAAAATAGATGAAGAAGAAGAGTAAAACATAATTGGTGTCAGAACGAATAGATATTTTAAGCTTAACTTTACTTAAATTCATTTTCAAAATATATACATATTATTTTATATATTATTTTGATTATATAAGTTTATATATTAATATATTTTGAAGCATATTGTATATTGTATTCTTATATAATATATATAAGATGTCCCTTGAATAGTTTCATCTTGTGATCTTAATCTTAAGTGCTGTTGAATATGTCAAATATAAGAGTACGTTCTATACTCTTACAACATCTTATAGATACTTTTGTTAAAAAAAAAAAACAAAATAATAAAAAAAAAAATAATAATAAAAGACTTGTAGAAAACAAGAACTTATAACTGTAACAATAAGTAACAAAAGTTAAACCAAAGTAATAAAAAAACAAAATTTTAGGATTAAGATATACGATTAGTTTAAAAAAAAATATTAATGTTATATATTAGTCAAACAAATAGTTTTTTTCTCATATTCTTTACTTTTTGTGCATATTGTTGTTCGTTGTTGGAATTAACACATAAAAATCCAATAATCCAATAAATTTAAAACTCTGTTATGGAATATGTTTTAAATTAAAATAGAGAATACATATGTTTATACCCCTGCATATGTATATGACATCGGTTATATTAAAATTACTCATCCGTTAGACAAGCTAAATGTAGCGTCAAATGTTCCAAAACCATACCCGTTTTTAACCAAATCTTAGGAAGGAATTTATCACACAAATGTACAGTTCGAGGTTAGAAATAGTGAAAGGTTTTTGTGAATTATGGAAATTTGGGATAAGATTATGGAGAACATTTGTTAGAATATTTGGAAAAATGTTCTTCTTAAATTTATTTAAATCATACACACATACATTACAAACTTGAAGGAACACATTTAATGGAATATGGTTTCAAATCCGCGATGAGCATGTGAGAAAAAAATTTCCATAAGCTATGATTTGTCCCATTGATATAGTTGCACTATGTGGGGATGAGCATGTGCTTTTTATTCAGTCCTAACTGCACAACTATAATAGATTAAAAGCCTGTCTACATTATATGCATATTGGAACAGGATTGGAAAATTATTTTCTTATTATTGATTTTCAATAGAAACAATTCATTTCTGTTATATATTGTAATAAATGAATATTTTAATTATAAGACTTTTTTTTTTTTTTTTTTGCCGGCACCTCTACGTGCTAACTGTTCACTGTGATAGGCTAAACAGCCTGACTATATATGTGCATGTCGGAACAGGGGAGATATATTCATATATTAGAACTGATCAAATGAATTTCACATACAATTTAAACATGAGATAGTACTACGCCTTATAACATGTAGAAATGTCTTAGATTTTCAATAAATGCAGTTCTATTTTTGTTTATATTGTAATATTTTGTATTAGATTTATATGGTATTCTATATCAGTGAGTTATATTATTTGATTGAAATATTTGTTTACATTTTGTATTTGTTTATATTGTTATATTTATTTATTTATTTTTAAAGATTTATAATTATTAATTAAGCCATTAATTTGAACCCAAAGGCGAATAGTAGCTGAGTCGAGTTGAAAACCAGATAAAAGTTTTTTTCACTTTCACTGGGATTCGAACCCGGGACCTCTCGTATGAAAGTCGGCACTCTAACCACTGTGCCATCCAGCCGTTAAATTTTTAATATTTCAGTATCTGTTTTATATACTACTCAAATTAAATTATTTGTTTACATTTTTATATCAATGTACTTTTAAAAAAAGATATATAATTATTAACTATTGACCTATTGGTTATGCCATTAATTTGAACCAAATAAGGGAAAGATAATGGTAAGTGAGTCAATTTTAAAAACCAGATGAAAATTTTTTTTTTCACTTTTACCGGGAACCGAACCGGGGCCTTTCAAATGACAGTCGACGCTCTAACCACTGTGGCACTTGTTTTCATTTGGGAAAATTAAGTGGAGGCAATAATTGTATAATTTCTGTAGAACAGTTGTCTTAGTCCCTACAAGATATCTATAAAACGGGGTCAGTGAACCAACTGTACATCTTAATATTTCAAAATTAAATTAAGGTTTTTAATGTCCAAAGTATTTAATTTCTTCTAAATTTGATCCGTTTGGTCGGAAACGCGAATTTTCGAAAAATTTTGTGGGGTAGTGTGTTTGTGTGTATAAGTTTCGTAAATTTCGAACAAATTTGATGAAATTCGGGATGTATGCTTTCTTCGTCAATAGTAAATTGGGTTAAATCATTCCACGATATCGGGAATCTCCCATTCAAAAACACACAACTTTCCGAAAAATCTTGAATTCTTATCATCAGAATACGTTCAAATTTGGTACAAAGACTATTGGTAATTAATACCAATGAACAGTAGCTTTCATAAATTGATTCGTATACTAAAATACTTTAGTGACTTAACAATCCAAACCTTATTATGCAAGAACATCCTTTACAAAATTTTTTCTGAACTGAATACCGATGAAAATTAATAAAAAAATTCTATAATTTTGTATTTTTTGAATATAAATTTTATTGTTAATGTAAACTTTTTAAATAAAAATAGAATTTACATTTACATAATATTATAAATAGATATTTAAGTTTTTCGCTTTGAAATAATACACTATTGAACTTTAATAAAGAGTTCTTTTAATCCTTAAATTAATATTATTTTCATTTCAAATAAAAATTTCACGGTCACAAAAGGGTTTTCATACTTTGAAATATAAAACTTATCAAGATTATAAGGCAATTTAGACAATCAATAGGTTAGGACCAATTTAATTTATTCATAAGTTTCGAATTATATCATTTTTTAATAATGAACATCTTACGATTGAAAAGAAACTTGTTGTTTTTTTTTTTTTTTTTTATAAAAAAAAACGCCTGTGAGTTGAAAAAACATTTGCAAAAAATCATATGCTAGAATTATAAATATATGATATGTTGTTTGTGGGACTCCTATTTCTTACCAATCGGAACAAATTACCGTTATTTCAAAACTACGATTTATTCAATTCAATAAGTTTACTAACTTTTAACTTTAATTAAAATTTTAATTAATTTTTAAATTTGAGCATTAAAAATTAATATAAACTTACAGTCATTTGTAAAATATTTTTCTCAACTCTTACAAATCTAACCATGCTATTAGTTTTAACTTATTAATCATGAGTTTTAAAGTCCTCCTGATAATCTATTGAGTGTGATTTCCAAAAATTTTACAAAGTTCCGTGGTCTTCGATGAACTTAATAATGCACTTTATACTAAACGGAAGTGGGTTTAGATAAGGACTCAAAAATTTGCATCGGATCAGAATGGAAAAGTAAATCGAACGAGCCATGTATGTTCGTCCGTACGATAACTTAAAAATTAAAGGAACTAGGATAACTGTCGTTGCTATTACAAAATCTTTTCATATGAGCATTACTCTATGCCTAACAAAGCTGGATGTCTGAAATATTGCCAATAGTAGGAAGACTTTAATGACCAATGTTTGAAAAAAATATAGTCAGTTTAGACGCAGAGGTTCGGAGAACTGCCTTTCACTTATATTTTCTTTTGCACATAACTGTAAGTCTAATAAGCTGTTTTTCAAAATTTTGTAAATTGTAATTAATCGGATTTTATGTCTATATTACGGTTATTCCATGTATATTAGGATTAACAAAGTCTACACTATTTCACTCTTCCTCGTTTGTAATAAATTTATGCTGAGTCCCACACGTAATAATATTAATTTTAAGATATAATGGTAAAAATATACCATACACCATTTTTACACCATAACTTTAAAAAAAATTAATTAACTATTCAAAATCATTGTAAATTTTAATTGAAAAAATTTTCGTATTTTAATAGAGAAAAAGATAAGAATCACGTTTCTAGAACTAAATCTAAGATACAAATTAGCTTCACATACCAGTTATTAAAAAAACGCGAAAAGAGAAACCCAAATATGGTTTGTATAATATTTGGGTTTCTATTTTCGCGTTTTTTTTCAATAACTAGTAAAACCCTCTTGAAAAATAAAATAGATTTTCTGGTACTCAAATTCAAAAAAAGATTTGACAAAAGAAAAACGGAAAAAACAAAAACAGAATAGCAAAGAATTCTTAAAGACACGAGGCCTATTTGATGAAATTAAATTAAATTTTTCCTTTCTTTTCATCTCCTTCTTGGAATTTTTTTACCGCAATAATTTTAATTTTTTTTTTATTTTTATTTTTTTTTTGTTTTTTATTTTTTATTCATTTTAAAGTTAACACTTCAGAACCTAAATTCAACCCGTTTTCTTAATGATATCACACCAATTGAAAAGGGACCATTACATTTTTTTGTTGTTGTTTTGAAATTTTTTCTTAAATTTGTGATGGTTTTCCACTATAAACTATGGGTAAACTTATTTTTTTTTTGTGTGTATTGTGATAATAAAACTGTTGACGCTGTGATTAGAACTTAAAACGGGGAACCAAAAACAAATCAAATTGAAAACTGAAAATAAAAAGTTTTAGAAAATGTAAAAGAAAAAACATTTGTCATGCTTTTAAATATAATAAATCTGAAACCCCGGAGAATATAAAAAAAATTTAGTTTATTTTATTTTTGTCCTTTTTTTTTATTGTTGTTTTTGGGTTTTTGTATGGCTTTCTTTGAAAAGTAACTTCTTCCAAAATATTTTGCCATACTAAGCACTTTTTTATCGTGGATATTTTGTCCAAAAAGATTCATTCGTTATAAAAAAAAATGTAAGAAACTGAATTGCATATTTTACGGCGCAAACTATTTTAAAGTAATTTTGTAATAGATTTTATGGTATTGTAGATATCCTATTGAAGTTGACAGAATTGACATATATTATTGTATGTTAACTGTAATAATATATACCGATTAATATCTAAGGGAGTGTTTTATTCCTGTTTCAGTTATTTGAATTGCATATTTTTAGGCGCATTTTATTTATTTATTATTTTTGTAATAGTTTCTATAACATTTTTATTTTATTAGATTAACGGTAATAATAAATTCTAATTTTACTGTCCAACAGAATGGTTTTTCTTACCTCAACATTTTTTTAACACTCTACCACAAATAAATTTAATAAATTCGCGTGGAGGTGTGGATTATTTTATTATAAACACGTTTTATAAATAATTAAAAAAAAAAATTTTCACTTATAATTTCTTTTTTGTCGGGAGCACAATTTATTTTTATCTAGGTACCATTTTACAAAAAAACTGTAATTATGAAAAATAAAAAGTTATTAAAAAAAACAAAACATTATAATGTAAAGTGTAGGTACAGCTATGTTAATGGAGTGTAAGGCTTTTTTAATTGAATATATTTTTAGCCTATTTTAATTTCAAAGTTTTTAAAATACTAATTGAAATTTATTATATATATTATACATATATATACAATTTGAAACAAAAGTTTTATGACAACGAACCAATTCTTGCAGAAATATTAGTCATAAAACCTAACATCACCCTGAGTTATCGAACATTTATAGCAACTAATCGACCTTCTCCTACACTTCAGTCTCTATATATCAGTTTTTCTTTACAGCATTACAAACGTTCTGAAAAATTTGATATACTCTTGGATGAATATATATAATATTTGAATGAATATATATTAAAATACAATATTATTACAAAATTTCCAACTGAGAATTCATAGTTTAATATTATAAATTAAAAAATTAAAAGGGTTCTTAAATTCTAAGTAGAAATTGTTAAAAACATTTTGGTTTATGGGATAAATTTAAAATTCAAGTTGTTTAGGGTAATGAAAAAAATCCATTACTTATTATTATAAAATTTCTTCAATAGAATTCTAAGCAATTTTAAAAATGTCTTAATTAATTTTAAAATAATTTAATTAAATTAAATATATTTTATTTGTTTCAAAATTTTACAGTAAGTATATAATAAATCTTAGAATGTTTTATGGGTCATTGTAATAAATAATTTAAATAAAAGTTTTATAAAAATATTTGAATGTTTTCAAAAGAAATTAGTACGTGGGACGATTCACTGGATACTAAGTAATTTGTTTGTATTTTTTGTGAATGTAATTTTAAAAGATAAAAGGTTACATTACAGTACCTATTTTGATGAATTTTACAATTTTAATATAATTTATGCCAATTTGTTTTATCTACGGATTTACGTCAGTTAAAACATCCAACTAAGTTGTAGGATGCATTTAAATAAACTTTAGGGAATTAAAAATAGTATTAAAAATATCACACATACGCAAATTAGAAGGAGGGCAAATCTTTTAATTATTTAGCATAAATTTGAGTGTAAGAATGTCCAAAGTTGCTTCGATTTTCGTCATTTATTTAATAGTGTGTAACTGTTATTATAAAATGTCTGAATTTGGGATTTTGAAATACACTCTTATGAAACCTTTTCACCTTAAAATACATGTAATTAAATTGGATTGAATATAGTATCTGAAAGACTACTTGAAAATTAATTAAAATTTATCTTCAATAGAAAATGAGTAATTTATGTCCGTATTTTCATAAAACTCTCTATACAGTTTAATATGCAAGCATTAAAATTTTAAGATATCATTAAAAATTGATTTTATTTTTAAAATTAAAGAGAATATTGATGGTAATGAGCAAAGAAGGTTTTCAAAGATTCCCTAGCCTCTTTAACAGGCAAATATAATATATATATTTTTTTTTATAATTCAATATTTAACCTTAGACCTCATAAATATGTCGAACCTTAATATATTAAGCCAACTTATCTTTTAACTATTGAAGAGTTAGTGCAGCACATATTAAAATAAAATAACTTAAGTTTCAATATCAAAACTTTATCTCAAAAACAATATTTTGTATTCTTTGCATGTTTCACCCGCATAAATTTATATTTATAATTAATTAGGAAGTTTTAAGATTATCAACACCATGAATGACCATGCATCTCTTCCTTCTATTTAAAGACATGATAGTCAATCATTTAAGCAAGAACTTATCTTCTGAATTCTAAACTTTTCTTCACCCAATAGAATTCCAAAAAAAAATTTTCCAATTTTTATAAGAATATATTAATTGATTTCAAATATTGCATACTTATAGGTACAGTTTATTACTTTACTGAGTGACTTGTTAATTATTTAAACAAATTTACATTTAATTGTTTTTATAATTTTCCACGAATAATATACGAATGATGTTCGGAAAAGAAATTTGAATATATTGGCCTGAACAATATACAAGGCAATGCTTTGCATGTAACCGCCAATTTAAAATTAAATGAGAAATGAAAAAAACATTTTAATTAAATGGAAATCTACTGTTATGGTTTTAGTGGGATTTTCCAATAGAAAGTACTTACAAAAAAAATTCCAATTTTACTTCTATATATTATTATATAAATAATTCTTTATAATTTCCTAACGGTTTTAATGCGTGGTTGTTATATTTTAAGGACGATTAACACTTAAATATGCATTAAAATTAAATGAACGTAGAAAAAAGATACTACAAACATTTGCCATGCAACAGGAAATTTTATTACAAAAGTAATTTAAAAAAAAAAAAAAATTCAAACCATTTTCTTCCAGTTGTAGTCACAAGAGTCTTGTTAAGTTATGGAATAAAAAAGAACGGAATAGCAATTACACATACACAGAACAAGAAAAAATGTCGGTACACTTTCAATTCAAATTTTCCCATTAAATTAAATTTACATAAAAGTGGAAAAAAAAACACAAAGAAATTGTAATAAAAAAAGAAACCATCAGATATTTTTTAAAGAAAATTTGCATTTTAGAAGAGAGAAAACTTTTTTTTCATTATGATGAGCTTTTAATGAGTTTTTATTGCACAGAATTTTTTACTAGGAAGTTTGGATGATTTTAAATTGGATGTTTAACAACAAAAACAAAGAAGAGGGATGTTTTTTATCTATAGATATTTTTTTAATATTATTTTATAATCTTTGTTTATTTTTCTCTAATTTGTAGGGAATGTGTATACTCTGTTTCATTTTTTTATTTTTCAGTAAGCAAATTACTTAAAGTAAAGATACTAGATACTTTATTTCTTATAACGGTTCATTAAAAATTTTTTTAATAATTGTAATATAAAACCAATCCACTTCAATTGCATCAGAAAGTATGATAGAGTAGATATTGATGTACTTAAAGTGCAATAAATGTTGTTTTTCAATAAGACATAAAGCATTTGGTTTGTAAGAAATTAATAATGGGTTATAAAAATTGACTCAACATACTGCTCTACTTAAGTTTTCCTTAGAGTCCGTTTATGTGTGGTTGAATGTCATGTTGGACTTAATTTTTTAAAAAATTTTGAATTGAGCAAAATGTTATAAGAAACAACTTAAATTCAAAGAAAATTAGTATGAAAAGTTTTTGAATTTCAGTGAGATCTCCTTACCAAATGGTTCTCTAAAGTCTTACCAATGGTTCTCTAATATAATTTCGTTTGAATTGAAATTAACTTAAAATAATCTTAAATGTCAATTTAACAAGTTTACAAATTATTTTTTATTAAGAAATCATTCATTCCAGACTTTATAAAGATAGATAGGATTTGAACATGAGAACGTATTTAATTTCGACTAATCATTTAACTGTTAAGATTATATCTTTTTTAAATAAGCCCAATTTTTAAAAACTAAATATACTAATAAAAAAAATAAATAAATTGTAGCTTCCGAAACAATTTGTGCAACACTATAATATCATTATTATATAGCCCTGCTACTCCCCTGTTGTTGTTTTTTGACAAATAGATTTCTTAATTTTAACTGAACATCCTATTTCAAAAGCCTAAATGGCATTTTGATTTGGAAATAATTACTTTTTTTCACTTTCAGTTCAGTTAAGTTTTTAAAGATTGCAGTAAGATCGTCATATCTAGATAACGAACTAGATGGAGATACAAATGTAGATACTCTTATCGATTATTAAAAATTCTTTAAATAAATATTTTGTTAACGTTTTTTAATATTAAACCAAACCGCTTTTATGAATTGAATTTTGAATTGTTCCGGTTTGAAAATTTGTTTATTTTATGATGTCCTTTTAATAAACTTTTGGAGAAAATCGCGTAACCCAAAGGAGTCTAAATATCTTAGATTTTTAGGTTGTTTACGAATTTTTCTAAAATATTACAACAAAATTGATTGCATAAAAGTTGTTTAGTGTTTAGTGTTAAAAAGTTACAATTTTGGCTTAAAAAGTTTTTTAATCCAACGAAGTTTAGTTTCCCCTTACATATATTTAAAAAAAATTTTGCTGATCTTAGGTTTAAATTTAATATTAATTTAAAAAATTTTATACATTCCAATAATATAAAACTATATGCCCCGATAATCTGATGATAACGCATATTGTTAATAACGCATTTCAAAATCCAAACTAGAAAAATATTATCCTTTGATAGACCAAAACTTTTATGTGGATGCATTGGAACCTTTTAAAAATCTTGTTGGAAGTTATTAATGCAAAAAGCAGTTTCTTTATCTTAAATAAATAAATAAATAAATAAAAAAAGTTATGTATGATAAAAAAAATTTATAATTATTAAAAGTTAATTGCTTTGATAAAAATTATTATATATGTATGCAATTGTAAACAATCTTTGAAAGATGTTCCAAATTAAAATTTTCCTGTAAGAGTGGTTGGTTCAAAAAAATTTTGAAAACATAAATTTGAGAAGCTTCCCCTTTAAAAGGCTATTAAGACCTAAAAATTAAAACTTTCCTGTTTTTATAAATTAGTAACTTATTCACCAGTGTAAATTTGTCCAAAATTAAACGTTAACATTGAAGTTCCAACATTATATTTCGCACTTGTTAACAGGTTTTCTTGAGTGCATTGGGATTATATTCGAAGTATTGGTTGCACTGTTATTCAAAAGTAATAATCAATTGATGAAATAACTAAATATAACTATATATAATTTTTGAAAATGTGCTTTTTTAAAAACCCTAGGTTTTTTTTCATCACTTGTTTTATTAGACCTTCAATTATAAGATTAGAAGCACAAAAATTACGATATTCATGTCATTGTGGACAAGTTATGGAATAAAGTTGTAGTATAAAAAAATCTGCATTTATTTTATTATTCAATTAATCATTCAATAAGAATTGATTGTACTATCCGATTGAAAGGATTGTATCGGCTGGGTGGCACAGTGGTTAGAGTGCCAACCTTTCATGCGAAAGGCCCCGGGTTCGAATCCCAGTGAAAGTGAAAAAACTTTTATCTGGTTTTCAACTCGACTCAGCTACCATTCGCCTTTGCGTTCAAATTAATGGCTTAATTAATAATTAATAATTATATATCTTTAATAAAAAATACATAAATATAACAATATAAACAAATACAAAATGTAAACAAATAATTCAATTAAATAATATAACTCACAGATATAGAATACCATATAAATCTAATACAAAATTTTACAATATAAACAAAAATAGAACTGCATTTATTGAAAATCTAAGACATTTCTACATGTTATAAGGCGTAGTACTATCTCATGTTTAAATTGTATGTGGAATTCATTTGATCAGTTCTAATATATGAATATATCTCCCCTGTTCCGACATGCACATGTATAGTCAGGCTGTTTAGCCTATCACAGTGAACAGTTAGCACGTAGAGGTGCGGACAAAAAAAAAAAAAAAAAAAAATAAAGAAACTTTTTTCCGTATTATATTGATTGTTATAATTTTTTTCCATTTAAAAAAAGTAAAGCAAAAAATAATATTAATAAATATGATTACAAAAGGTTAACGCTCGTACCTCAAATATAAACGCACCTTTACTCAACGCAATTTTTTAATACAAATTACAGCCGCAAATTTTCGTTACAAACCAAGTTTTTCATAAAACCTTAGATTTTATTTACTCCAAATAGCGTGACTACATTAGCGGAACATCATTAATTAAATTTTAATTAAAAAATATGGTATCGTGTCAAAAATAATTGCACCCAAAGTAAAAAAAAAATTGTTTTACATTCTATTACTAAAAAGTAATTATAAAAATATGTAATTGAGTAATTCAATTAAAATTACAAAGATAATTTGTAAAAAGCAAAAACAAAATTCTATTTTAATACCTTGTAATTTTATGAAAATTCTCTTAAAAATTTTACTATATGGCGCCGTGAAATAACGACATACGAAATAAAGTCATAATGGCTTTATTTCGCTATTGAATGAGAAATAAAGCCATATCGCACATTTTTTCGAGTCTGGTTTTATTTCCAATTCAAATGCGAAACAAAACCGTATCATTTTAAAAAATTGGTAAAATGGTAAAATTTATACTAATTCTAGTTGTATAGCAAATAAAGTGAAAAAAAAAAATAAAAATTGATAAATAATTGTAATTAGCAAGTTTCTAATTTTATTAATAAACTGAATTAAAATATGTTAAAAAATATTATATTTTATTATGAAGGCTGCCACCGCTGAAACCCCGCTAACTCAATTATTGAAGCTAGATTTTGCATTCATATTGATCTTATTCGAAAAATAATACCAATCAGTATCTCACACACGCAATATTGAGAATATTGCGTATCTCACACACGCAAATCTAATAAATATTCTGTAAAAGGGAGCAATCCCAATTTTGAATCCTACTCTAAATCCCTCCTAATTCAGAATCTCAAATATGCATATATATAAATATTCTAGAAAAAGCGTATAACATTTATAACTTCCTAACTAATTCAATAACAAAGTCATTAAATTAGTGGAAGCTGCCGCTTCCTAACTCCCGCTAAATATATAACACTAATACTGAAACACTGATATTATACTGAAATGCTGAATTTGTAACCAATATTGTAAAAACAACCCCAAAAAATTCAATTACCTAATATACCTATAAAGTAATAAATTTGGATTTTTTTTTTGAATTTTAAGCGTATTCCGTTGGTTTCAAAATCTGGGTTTCAATAATTTGTTTAACGCGGTTAAGCGACGGCAGCCGCGCTATCTTAAAAATTTTTTAGCAAAAATATTTGTATAAGAATAATTTAAAGTTGATTTCAAAATCAGGGAATTTCATTTGTCCAGAATATTTATATGGCGTTATTTCACGGCATCTTATTATACACTCACATTTCCTCAAATTAAATAATTTTTAGGAATATATTTACATTTCTTACATTGTAAATGTTGTTTTTTAGCTTTCGATTCTTTTTATATTCATAGAAAAGAAAAAAAAAGCTGTTACATTTCTTTTTAAATAACGGTAATGCCGCAGTTAAAAAATGGAGTAAACGTGTGTCACTTTAATTATATATATTTTAATATATTCAATATAATATTTTAATATATATTTGTACATATTACAATGATAATCGTAACACAGTAATTATTATTAAAAAACGTTTTATGACTTTATTGTAGTCTTGTAGAGTAAGGTAAACTTTTCCAAAGCTCTTTCAATGTACTTACCTAGATAGACAATAGTAAATATTGCCTGATAATATTAATCCTCTGCCGATTTGACATTTGGACTTATTATTAAATTATTGTAATATATAGCATATTTTTTAATTAGATATGATCCGACCAGGGTTTGAACCCGAAACTTTTTGATTGAAAAGTCGTCACTTTACAACTGAGCTATCGGTCAGATAAAATTTTATTGTATTAATTATTGAAATAAATTTATTTTGTAAATATAATTGTATTGACCTAAAATAATCATAATCTCCATATACTAATTATATCCAAAAATTTGAATCTGAATTAAAATTAAATTATTGGATATATCCAAAATTGATGAAATTTAAATTTTTGTTTTTTTTTTTAAATTTTGAATTTGTGAAATTTAAAAAAATAAAGAACCTACTTATTAGTTTAATTGTGTCCACCTCCTAGCTCGAATGTCTGTTGTTTAGCATATAAAATGAATAATGGCAGATTGCGGAATTAGTTTGATCTTAATTGAGTTTGATAGATAAACTTTTTACTTAGTAACTTGTAACTTTTAGAAAACTAAAATATTTGAAATTTCAAGGAGGCCCTTATTTCAAATATTCTAATTATATTTCCACTATATATTGTTTCAATCCGCAAGGACGAAGTGTTTAAGACTAGAATGCCTGTATTGAAATGAAAGACTGCGGCGTACAATTCGACTCGAGAGCCAAAATATTAATTATTGCAAATCTAACTTCTCTCCGTTTGATCTCTTTAAAAAACTATAAAACTGTTATTATAGCGCTGCAATATTTTTATGAAGCACAAATTACAGCGAGTCTTCTTATAAATTACTCCATCGTCACTTTAACACTCATTTCAATTAGCCATTGACGTACAGTTTGGTTACTGACCATAAATATCCTACACATGATTCCTAAAAATTCTTTCACATTTCTATCCTCAAAACTAAACTGTACACTTGTATCGCAGGTCCTACAATTAAATTTATTTGTATTAAATTATTGGTGTTTTTAGGTTGCTGATAAAGTTGCACAATAAACACAAGCTATAGGAACAACGCACAGTTCCAATAGATGGTCTTGGAAAGTTTTTGCATATTGCTCGTAAAAAGAAAAGATAATGGTAGAACAATTTTTTTGTAATATTCAACATTTAATTATTGAATTACGGATTTCTTCATTTAAACTTTAGCCTTTAGTATTTTGAATTCAATTTGAATATTCAATTTTTTGATAGTACCTATAGGTAATCACAAATAGGTCAGCTTTTAATTGAAATTAAAAATTCGAGTGCCTACTTGAACTTTAACATCAGTGTAAGCAATTAATTATGTGTGTTTTTATACTGTAACACAACTGGACTCTTCCGGTGGCTGCAATACTAGTTACTACATTACCCAGACAAACTTCTGATTGAAACTTTGATGATTTATAAAAAATTTAAAAAAATCTTCTGCGAAAATAAAACTTTGAATAAAAATTTGTTTTTGTATATAAAATGAAGTTTTTGATAAAATTTCAAAATATTATTACGTATTTTGCAAAATATTCATTTGTAAAAATTTTAATTTTACACACCGCCTAGTTATACCCGTTTGACTATAAGTCAAAATGGTATACTGCATTTGCCATTACGTTTGTGGCGCAGAGAAGGAGGTCGGTAGGTATAGACTCAAAGGTATTGACACCTGTATCGGTCTACTTCAGTGGGTTCAAGTAGTTGCCATACAAGTTTTCTTTTATATGGTTATGCAGGATCTCTGAAATTTTGCCAAAAAAATTTCTTTTTAAACCCAAAGTATTTGCAAAGTTGTGTTGGTCTACTGCAGTGGGTTCGCGTTGTTGCCATACAATTTCTTTTTTTATATGAGCATTACACTATGTCAATAGTAGTTAACTTTAATGGTCAACGTCGGAATAAAATCTAGTCGGTGTACTGGACGAGGTTTAAAGAGCTGCTTTCAACCTATATTTTCTTTTGAACATAACTGAAAGTCTAATAATTTGTGTATTTCAATTTTTTTTGAAAAGTAATTAACCGGATGATAAAATGTCTATATTACGGTCATACGGATATCACACAGTTGACACACCCTACTCCTACTACACTCTCCCGCGTTTTTACTTATATAATATTAAAGTTTATTAAAACTTTAAAAAATAATTTTTAAAACTGAAAACTTTTGAATTTTAATTTTTTTACAAGATTATTTAAATGTTTTTAACACAAATTTGATTAATTTAACTAATTCTATCTACTAAAAATTTTAAAAATTTAACAAAGCATAAAAATAAGATACTTTTTTAATAGAATAAAATATGCTTCGTTTCCTTCAATTATTTTCACATTTATATTTTTTCTTTTTTTTTTTTCTTCAAGTAAATCAGAAAAAAAAAACAAAACCATTTCCACTTCAATTTGATTTTATTTGAGAACTTCAAAGCTATAAGATAGTTTTTTTTTTTAAAAACAATTTTATAAATTTATTTAAAAAATTTATGAAAAAACAAAATAAAAGTTTTTCTTTTTAAATTTGAAAAAATTTTTTTAAATACAGTTTTGTATTTTCTGAATTTTGTATTTTCAGAAATTAACATGGCAAATTGAAAAAGTTTTTTTATTTTGTAATTTATTTTATTTTTTGCAATTTGTCTTTTGCTTTAAAAATTAAAATTTAGAATATGTTTCTACTTAAAATGAAAAGTTCAAAAAATAAAATATTTTCTTTTTTATTTTATTTCATTTTCTGTCTTGAGCTTGGAGTTTTCTTTAAATGTATTTCTAAAGAAGATAATTCGACTGACTTGTTTGGCTCTAAAGTATAAAATATTTCCTACATTTTTTTTTATAAATGTTGAACTTTATCATTTAACAAACCGCAAACTTTAAAAAACTTTTATTATAGTAGACTCAATCACTCCTCATATATTCAGTGCTTCACCTACCCTATTCTTCAACTTACAAAATTTATTCTATCTTTAAGAAAATGAGTTTTCGAGCAACATGCCATATGACCCCATTTACATTAAAGTTATTATACCCGTATGACTATTAGGTCAAAGGGTATAATAAGTTTGCCATTACGTTTGTGACGCAGAGAAATAGAGGGGGTAGATATAGACTTAGCTATGTATGTCCGTCCGTCCGTCTGTCCGTCCGTCCGCACGATAACTCAAAAACTAAAAGAGGTAGGATCTTGAAATTTTCGCAATTTCGTTTTTTTGCAATAGCCGTCATCGCTATTTAAATTCAGCCATTTTGGTCCATGGGTTCGGGTATACACCTACTTTTTATATATGAGCATTACTCTATACCTATAAAAGCTGAGTGTCTGAAATTTTGCCAAAAATAGTTTAGTGTAATGGGCAAAGTTGCTGCAAAATTTGGTTGGTCTACTGCAAAGGGTTCGAATAGCTGCCATACAACTTCTTATTTTATATGAGCATTACACTACACCTAATAAAGCTGGTATGTTTGAAATTTTGCCAAAAGTAATTAATGTTTATAATAATAATGATATAATGTTTATATAAGGGTTACATGGGTATCCCAGAGTTGACACAGTCTACTCTACCACACCCTTCCACGTTTTAACTGCTTTTATAGAACTATGTCATGATTAAAGGATTACCTGTAATCTTGTGAGTTAGCAGCAGCTGTCATTACTTCAAGTAAAAGCAGAAAGGTAGTTGTGAAGGGAAACACTAAGACAATAACAAAGAGTGGCCCATAGAGAAAGGCGCTAAGGTAACAAGGTTGAACAAATTATAGAAATTTAGCCCATGGTTAAAGAATATCCAAAATCTTATGATATACTTTTTAATTAACTTTGAAATTACTTCCCAATTGATTATAATAAAATTCATAAAGTTATCGCAGATGTCTATGTTCTTCCCATTTATTGTTCTTCCTATCATAAACCTTATAGTTATAATTATCCAAATCAGAATTTGTTTTTTATATACTTTTATATTAGCTATTTAAAAAAATTAAGAAACAGTTCTTCTTTCTATCAACTCATATTCAGCAATTTAATTTTATATTAAAACATTTTTAAATGCAAAATATCTACAATCAATTTTTGTTTAATGAAAATTTTCAATATGTTAAGCTTTAAATTTTACAAGCATTAAAAGAACTGCTTCTACTAACAATTTTTATAAAACAAGAATAAATTCTCTATTAACTTCCTCCATCCAATCACCATATGTTTTTCGTGACTCCTTGTGGAATTTTTCCAACAATGATACTAAATTTTGATGATATATATATATGAGAAGGAGGAATATGATTCGCAAATACTCATGCAATACACATTTGACTCAATTGTAAAATATTTCATATGTATACTGAAAGAGCTTCTTAAATCATTGTCACATCATTTTCTTTAAAATCCCATCATAATTTATAAAAGTTTTAATTATTAATGTTAGACAAAGTAATAATATTAACTTAATGATAACATATAACACAGATCTTTATAAATTTATGAGAACTATTAAAAATATAATTAAGAAAATTATGGTATTAAGTAATTATTACATACATAGATACATTTTCCTAACGTACTAAAAAAATTGAAAATCTTTTAATGTATTTATTATTCTGTTAACATGATGTAACATACAAAATTATTTAATAATTAAAAGACTAATTAATTTTATTTTTATAAGAAACAAAATTTCTTTTAAGCTTTGAAATAAAAATAGAAAATGATAATTAATTATTAACTCAATAAGTTTTGTTTTTGCACAATAAAATTGGAATTTTTTCTTTAGGAGTTTTTATCATTGTCATTAAAAGAAAATTATATTAGTTAAGTATATTTTAAGACTTTCACCAATTATATTAAACTAGAAAATACCCGGTGCGCGTTGCTGCACCTCTCAATGGAGGTTTAATTGAAGTTGATGTTACTGCAAAAAGTTAACACAAAAATGACACTCGGTTTACACATGTAAATTTTAAAATGTGTGAAAGCAATCTTTTTAAAACGATTTTTCTAGGATTATTCTAGTAATTTTTGAAACTTTCTGTAATTTAAAGCAGTACAAACTACTTAGTAGGACCGACTGTTAACAGACTCAACTCCATTTTCAAGTTGCTTCACACATATATAATTTGACATCAACCGGTCAAATCGATTCTAATTTAGAGTTAAGTAACGCAAAAATCTATTAAAACCCGCTGTGCCCCATTGGGTTAACGGAACTACACTTTCTCTTTGGGCAAAGCAGTATTGCGCAAAATTGGACATAATTTGCTTCCAAATCTTTTTTTTGTCAATCGTCGGGCCGGCATGGGTTTACCAATTGCAAGTCTGTTTAATTTCATTCACAAAACGAAACACATATACAAAAATTTGAAGAAAATCGGTTAAACCGTTTTTAATTTAGAGTTAAGTATTGAAAAAACCTATAAAAAATTGGGCCCCAATGGGTTAATGCAACTCAATAAAATTTTTTTGTGGGCTTTTTTTTAGCCTAAGAATTTCATAAAATCGGACAAAATTTGGTCCCAAAATTTTTTTGACCACCTGCCCGACATGGGTTAACAAATTCCAAAACTGTTAATAGTGTCGACTCAATTCTCAAAGAGCATCACGTATACAAAATTTGAAGTCAATCGGTCAAACCGTTTTAATTTTAGAACAAAGAAGCTTAAGTACTTGCACAACAGCCCCAACTTGGTCCAGTAGAGTAAAATTTTTGGGCCACGATTTCTTTCCGTACCCAAAAACCTCAATATACAAATTTTCATGAAAATCGGCTGGGCAGTTTAGGAGTCTATTCGCTACATACAAACAAACAAACAAACAAATAAACAAACTTTCGCTTTTATATATATAGATAATTATTTTTTAGTAAAATTATAACTCTTCTATATCTATATAATATTATTTTCTAAGTTCTGAACTTATTTTATTATTATTATTGAAATTTATTTAATTATTTCAAGAATTTCTAATTATTTAATGAATCGATTTGGTTTAATTAACACAATATCTGCATTTAATTGCTATGTTATTATTTAAAGTGGATAAGAATTAGTTGGAAAATATAAAAGCACAAAACAACAGGAATCACAAAAAGTTAATAAAAATTACTTTCCAAATGTTTTAGATATAAATCGAAATTTAAAAACTTAAACTTCAAACAATGATTTTATCCAAAAAGTAATCATCCTAATAAGCTACTCGAAATCCTTTCAAAGATTGGACCATCGGTTTCTTAATTTTTTTGCCAAATATTCATAAGCCAAGTTTTCAGAGATGATCAAAATAATCAAAAATTTCTTTTGTACTCGTAGTTCCAAAACTTGAGTACATTAATTTTTATATTAAAGTATTTCCGAACCACATGCAATGCAATTGGGAAGCCAAATTAACCTATCCCTTGAGAGTTCAGCTGATGTAAGATTTACTTTGAAATAATGTGAGATTTGAGTGAGATTTGCTGTATTTACTTTGTTAGTATATAAGAGTATATTAATTATTTTTGGAAAAGTATAATTATTATAATTTGAAAGTGCATAACGTCGGGTTACCGCCAAAGTCACGAAACTGAAAAATAGTAGAACTTAATTTTCGCGACTTTGGCACCAAGAAAATATGAAATAAATGATTTTTCGTTAGTTTATGAAAATAAGGAAATTGAATTACAAAGCAATAAATAAGATTAAGAGATTCGTGTCTTTGGCATAATATAGATCTCATTATTTTCTATATTTTTGCATTAATAAGTCACAAAAGCGAAAAAAGCAGTTTCGTGACTATGGCGGTAACCCTACGAAAGTAAAATCGCCTTTAATTTATTGGTTCAATAAATTTTGTATCAGAGAATTCTTGAGATTATTCTGCTGCTTTGTTACATAAGTTCATTTGAATTTGTATTTAAGTTATTATTTTAGTAATTTATTAATTTACTATTAATTTAAAAAATATCTGTAACAAACAGCTATATAATATATATACATATAGCATCTTTTGGTCAAATTCAAATATTTACTAAATATATTACAGGACTTACTATATATTATATTCACATTCTTTTTTTACTGAATACAATTGACTTCAAATTTTCTAATACGTGATTTTCCTTCAGAATCGGGTTGACATTATATTGACAGACTTTGAAATTGTTAACCCATGTCAGCCCAACTGTAGGTCAAAAAAAATTTTGGAAGCTAATTACGTCCAAATTCGCGAAATCCGATTTTGTGAAGCTTTCGCCAAAATGAAAGTCTAAAATAATTAATTTTTTCAATTTTCATTAACCCATTACGGCCCAACAGCTTTTTATAGATTTTTCCGTTACTTTATTCTTATTTAGAAACGGTTCGGCTTCAAAATTAATATACTTGAAGCTCTTTGGCAATGGTGTTGACTGTATTAACGGATTTTGAATTTGTTAACCCATATCAACCCTTACGATGAGTCAAAAATGTTTTGGAAGCTAATTATGTTAAATTTTGCTTAATATTTTATTATACTGTATTCTAGTTTCTTTAGAAATTTTGAAATATAACCTTTATAACTCCAAAAATAGGTTTGTCAATTTCTGTTAACCTATTGCTATACAAAAAATTTTAAAAAGTTTTTTTCTAAAACAGTTTGAATGATTAACTTTTAATTTCTTATACGTGGTGCTCAATGAAAATTGAGTCGACAATAGTGGGTTTCTGACAAATTATATCAACTGTATTAACATTTCTGTTAATCTAATTTTAATTATGGAACAAGTTAAATTTAATAAATTCGTTAAAAAATTACTACAGAAAACTTAATACATTCTTAAGTTAACATTTACACAAAAATCAAGTTTAAAATGAAACTTATTTAAAAAAAAAAAAATTAAATTTAAAATGCATTCAATTGCAATTTATTTAAAAATCCGATAAAAGAACTTTTTTTATTTTATTAAAAATATTTAATACCAATTTATACAACATGACAGGACAAAAAAAACTTGTTAACTTCATTATTTCGATGAAATTTAAGAAATTTGGTTTTTATATACTGTGTATACTGTGAATCAATGAAAATAGAACGAAAAATGATCACACATATTAATATAAAATGACATGAGTTAGCATAAATTTGGAAACTTAAAAAAGTTAAAATAGCGTCAAAATTACTTGTGAAAAGTTTTTTTTTTTTATAATACAGTCAAATTTCCCTAAGTCGAACCTTCGTTCTCTAACTCGAACATCTCTTCAGGTCGAACAACTTAACAAATTTATTTGTATATTTTTAGTCTTTCTAAATTGAATATCTCTTAATTTCGAAACTTTCTCTTACTCGAACAGTTCTACGTTATATAGAACGAAAAGGTTTCCTTAAATCGAACTACTTAACACAAAAACCAATACAATCATATAATTATTCATCAATTTTTTTTTTTACTTTGAGTGAGATTGAAATGGATACTTTTAAAAAATAACTGTACTGTATTGACAGGTGATGTAAATAATTAATATTGCATTGTAATATTTTATGTGAGGTTTTCAGTTTTAAAATAAAAAAATGTCAGTCAAGAAATGAAAATATTTACCAATAAAAGAAAAAATAAATTTAATTAATGATGTCGAAAATGTCATACTTAAGACAAAATGATCTATATTTGAATAATGTAATATTGAATTTTTAAATTTTGTAAATTGAAATTGATATATTTATACGTACTTACAGCACAGCCTGTTTATACTGTATTATATTTTCTTTAAAATTTTTTAAATATAACTGATATAACTGTAAAAAAATGTTACAGTATATTTTTTTATACTTAAGTATGAACATACAAACCTTAACTTAAAGTTTCTCTGGTTCGAACTCATTTCCGGACATTTAAAGAGTTCGAATTAGTGAAGTTTGACTGTAATTTATAAAAAAAAAAATATAATTTAAAAGAAGCAAAATAGAACAAAATAATAATCATTCAATTAATTTAAAAGTATCTATTCATTTTCCCTAAAAAAATAAGAGCAAGGATTTTTTTTTTTTTTTTTTTTGTATTTTTAGAATCCTATATACCAATACACAAAGAGAGTTTTTTTTTCTATAATATTATTTTTAAAATTATTATAAAAAAAAATAATTGCTTTTGTCATCGAATTTTTCTTTTTTTTGGCTTTTCTATTCATTTTCTATTCTATTTTTCAATGATATTATGAGCTCTTAAAAAATGATTTTCTTAAATTATACATTATATACAAACATATATAGGTTTTCAATTATTTAACAAAGAAAAATTATCATTGAATTTTCTTTTCTACTATAAAATATTTTATTATACGAATTCTTTTCAAATATATAATATTCATATTGTCCAAATTATTATCAATTTTCTGCGAAAAAATTTCAAAAAACGCTTACTAATATATGGTTAGATTGCAATTTTTTGGTTTTAATATAAAATTTATATAGTGCTGGATAAATTTTATTATTTTTAAATAACAAGAATAGAAAATAGTCGATGGATTCAACTTTTTCCTTAACATAAAACGTGCAGTTCTTATTTGATTAGGTATGAATGGTATTTCGATAAGCTTATCGTCGGTATTAAAGTATAAATTATTTATAAATCCACCCCCAATGATCATAATTTGGTGCAGTGTCATAAGTTCCATTTTTGATTTTATTTCAATTAGTCGGAAGTCCCATGGGACTTTGTCTCACTGTTAAATACGGAAATCCCAAGGGGGATTATGGCTACATGAAAAATATGATGGGAGTTTTGAACTTTTTTGGGAATTTTGTGTAATGTTAAGTCTTATTGTTTCATGGAAGGGCCTAAACAGGTAGTTTAAAAGTCTCAATGTGACCCTTGCTTCTGAGAGTCTGATCCTTGCACCCATACCTTATTGTATTCTGACAAACTTATCACGATTTTAAAATTGAATATGTATTGTGTATATATGATTAGTTATTGAATTTTCAGATCTTGGAATTTTGATAAGCTTTAGAGGTCTCATCACCAGCTTACCATTGATTTGATAAACTTTAAAGTTTATAAAATACTAGCTAATACCCGGTGCGCGTTGCTGCGCCTCTCAATGGTGGTTTAATTGAATTTGATGTTACTGCAAAAAGTTAACACAAAACTTCACACGGTTTACACATGTAAATTTTAAAATGTGTGAAAGCAATCTTTTTAAAACGATTTTTCTAGGATTATTCTAGTAATTTTTGAAAATTTCTGTAATTCAAAGCAGTACGAACTACTTTCCAAATTTTGACGTAATTTACTTCCAAAAAATTTTTTTGAAAAATCGCAAGACCGACTGTTAACAGACTCAACTCCATTTTCAAGTTGCTTCACACATATAAAACTTGAGGTAAACCGGTCAAATCGTTTCTACTTTAGAGTTAAGTAACGCAAAAATCTATTAAAAGCCACTGTGCCCCACTGGGTCAACGGAACTACACTTTCTCTTTGGGCAAAGCAGTATTGCGCAAAATTGGACGTAATTTGCTTCCAAATCACTCAACAAAATTTTTTTGGGGCTTTCTTTTTAGCCAAAGCAGTACTTCGCAAATTTTGACAATATTAGCTTCCAAAATTATTTTGACCAACCGTCGGGCCGACATGGGTTAACAAATTCCATATCTGTTAATAGTGTCAACTCAATTCTCACAGGGGAGCACGTATACAAAATTTAAAGAAAATCGGTCAAACCGTTTTTAATTTAGAGTTAAGTATTGAAAAAACCTATAAAAAGCTGTTGGCCCCAATGGGTTAATGCAAGTCAATAAAATTTTTTTCTGGGTTTTCTTTTTAGCCAAAGCAGAATTTCATAAAATCGGACAAAATTCGGACCCAACATTTTTTTTGACACCCCGTCGGCCCAACATGGGTTAATAAATTCCAAAACTGTTAATAGTGTCAACTCAATTCTCAAGGAGCATCACGTATCCAAATTTTGAAGTCAATTGGTCGAACCGTTTCTAATTTAGAGTAAAGTATAGAAAAAACCTATAAAAAGCTTTTGGGCCGCAATGGGTTAATGGAACTCAACAAAATTTTTTTTGGGGATTTCTTTAAAGGTAAAGCAGAATTTCGTAAAATCGGACAAAATTTGGACCCAAAATTTTTTTTGACCACCCGTCGGCCCGACATGAGTTAACAAATTCCAAAACTGTTAATAGTGTCAACTCAATTCTCAAGGAGAATCACGTATACAAAATTAGAAGTCAATCGGTCAAACCGTTTCGAATTTAGAGTAAAGTATTGAAAAAAGCTATAAAAAGCTGTTGGGCCGCAATGGGTTAATGGAACTCAACAAAATTTTTTTTGGGGCTTTCTTTTAAGCCAAAGCAGAATTTCGTAAAATCGGACAAAATTTGGACCCAAAATTTTTTTTGACCACCCGTCGGCCCGACATGGGTTAACAAATTCCAAAACTGTCAATAGTGTCTACTCAATTCTCAAAGAGCATCACGTATACAAAATTTGAAGTCAATCGGTCAAACCGTTTCGAATTTAGAGTAAAGTATTGAAAAAACCTATAAAAAGCTGTTGGGCCGCAAAGGGTTAATGGAACTCAACAAAAAATTTTTTGGGGCTTTCTTTTAAACCAAAGCAGAATTTCGTAAAATCGGACAAAGTTTGGACCCAAAATTTTTTTTCACCACCCGTCGGCCCGACATGGGTTAACAAATTCCAAAACTGTTAATAGTGTCTACTCAATTCTCAAAGAGCATCACGTATACAAAATTTGAAGTCAATCGGTCAAACCGTTTTCATTTTAGAACAAAGAAGTTTAAATACTTGCACCACAGCCCCAACTTGGCGGTCCGTTAGAGCAAAATTTTTGGGCCACGATTTCTTTCCGTACCCAAAAACCCCTATATACAAATTTTCATGAAAATCGGCTGGGCAGTTTAGGAGTCTATTCGCTACATACAAACAAACAAACAAACAAACAAACAAACAAACAAACAAACATACACACAAACATTCCCTTTTATATATATAGATTATATAATACAAACAATTTAAACATTTTTACGTAAGCTACTGATTTTCTTAATAACAAAAATTAAATAAACTTTATATCATCTTCTGATAAGCTTATCAACAGTTAATGGCAAATATTAAGATAAAAGAATTATTTAAATTTTTGTAAATCGTCTTTTATTAAGCAAGATTCATTCAATATACTTATAAATAAAGTTTCGATAAATTATTGAATAACATTGAAAATTTTTATTAAAAATAGTATTTAATTTTATCTCTTATATTTTGGTAAACCTTTAATCTTATTTTAATAAAATAATACTGGGTACTTTTTTGCACCAACAACTTATCAGTTGTGAAATAATCAAATTATCAAAACATAAACCAAATAATTATGTATATAGACGATCAGTTTCATATAAAAAACTTTTGGGGTTTTTTTTTTATGTTAGTTTGTACATTTTTGGTTCATTAATTTAAAATTATACAAGTAGGTAGGTACTTAAATAAAAAAAAAATTTAGATTAAAATTAAAAAAAAAATGTCACCATGAACCGAATTTGAACCCTAACTTATTCATCTACAAATTTTTAAAATGCAACAAAAAAAATTATCAGTCATTTGTTTTTGTTTACTTTATACTTTGAAGCATAATCTGCGTAATAAAAATGTAACGGTTGTGAAATGATTTTGTATTAATATGGAATATATGTATATGTATATATATATTAAAGATAATAAGTAAGATAATAATCTTATATGAATAAGCGAGTGCGCATTTTTTTTTTGTATATTAAGACTATCATTGTAGCTGCATTAAGACTATCTGAAAGAAGAACTGTCACCATTTCAGCAATTTACTTTTATACTAAAACACTTTTAAATGCAAAAGATCTACCATCAATTTTTGGTTAATGAAAATTTTCAACATTTTAAGCAACATTTAAAAGTTTTCAAACATTAAAAGAACTGTTTCTTATACCAGCAATTTACTTTTATATTAACACAGTAACAAATTCCCAAGATCTACCTTCAATTATTTATTTTTTGCATTTTAGGGGGCTAGTACTACTTTAATAAAAGTATATATTGAAAAAAATATTTTTTTTTATTTTATTTTTTATTGTTTTAAATTTCCACTGGAAATTGCAATATCTCGAAAACGGTAGAACCCATTTAGATGAAACGAAGATGTTGGTTCCAGTTTATTGTCTTACAGGAAAAATATATCATTTTAATTAAAATGCTACAAAATCTTAGAAAATTTTTGTAATGCATTTTTTGATCACTAGATGGCGCCATCGCCACTAATAGTATATATATTCGGAAACTTTGAGATATTTAGTACCGTTATGTAATGACGTCATCTTGATAGACATCTTGACGACAACCCCTCTCCGGAAGTATATCTAAATTAACTAACACTGTGTGTACATGTATCTTTAAAAATAGTTCATTACCTGATTTATAAACACAAAATTTAATTTACACATTCATTTTTCAAATTTAATTAATTGAATAGGAATTCATAAAAATATTTACTTTATAACAATTCGTATACATATATAATTATAAAATTATATACATATACAAATTCAAATATGGTTATATAAAAATTCTTGTACTCAAATGATATGACTTAATTTTCTTGATACAACTTATTTTCGTAATGTTGTACAAAAATACAAAACAATAGGTATTGGTAGGTATATATTTACATACGCACATACATACAAGACAATTATTTTTTTCTTCTCCAACTTCTAAAAGTTCTTTATTTTTTATTTACAAAAGTAAAAATCAATTTTTATAAAGTTGTAAAAAAGAGACATAAATTTAAGATTACATTTAAATATATACAAATACATATATTAATATACATTATATTATATATATATATATAGGTATCCATTAATGTATTGTTAAAGGTATACAGACTGTATAATATACATAATTTTTTTTTTCCTCTTTACGTCTTTTCAATACAATAAGAAAATAATGAAATATCCTGTTGCGTTTCACGAGGTATCTTATTGTTTTTTTTTTTTTTTTTTTTTTTTTTTTTATTTTTATCATTACCATTCTATATTGTTTTCTCTTTCTTTCAAAGTTCACTTCATTAAAATAAAAATAAGAAAAAAATATAAAAAAAAGTTTTAAAGAGTCAGAGAAAAGTTAAAGTAAAAAAAAATATGAAACGTTGGAAATGAATTTATCACAGAAAAGTTTTTTTAAAAGTAATATAGAATATATATGTACATTGTACAGTTATTATATTATCCTTTTTACATATGCAAAAATATTTGTTTTAAAGATATTTACATATACACATATATTCATTAAAAGATATTACACAAACATAGATATTATATACATCTGGAATATGTACAAAATTCTAAAAGGATTGGTGACGACAATTTTATTATCATTCGGTTCTTCACTTTTAAATTGTACTGTAACATAAAATTAAAAGAATGAATCAAGTATTTTGTTGTTGTTGTATGTGTTGTTGTTTTAAAACAAGTACTATAGGAAATAAATATGTGTGTTGCTTTTCAATTAATATGTTACTCGTATAAGTGATAAAAACAAAACGCAAAATTTAAAGATATAAATGAAGAATTTGTAAATGGTATTTTACTGTTATATTTTAAAATGTATAAAAGTGGTATAGGTTCCCAATTCATTTTGATACTGCTCTATTGTTATAATAAGAGTATGCGGTAGATGTTTTCATTTGCTGATAATTTTCAATGAATTGTTTAAAAAAAAGTGAATAAAAGTGTATAGAATAGACTGTGTCAACTCTAGGATATACGCACGAACGTAATATTAATATAATGTCTTCCTTTCGTTAATTAGTTTTGGCAAAATTGCAGATACTGAGATTCATTATCACATAATTCGCTTTTTTACGCGAATTTTTAATAACGCGATTTGAAAAAAATAATTCAATTCCCTTTTTATGCAATCGAATTTGAAATAACACTATTCAAAACACATGATTAAAGTCGATTTAAAATTATATTTTTACGCGTTTTCATTTATGCGCTTTTCTCCGGAACGTATCTTTCACGTAAAAAAAAAAATAAGTGTGTAATCTAAATTAAATTATTACGTATTCAAAAAAAAAGTTGTAAAGCAGTTACTTAAATCCTTTGAACTAGACTAATCATATTTTGTACAAACTTTAGCCATAAATCTTAACTTTAAAAATTGTTTTTAGCAAAGGTTCAAACATCCAGCTTTATTAAATGTAGAGTAATGTACATACCAAAAAGGTGTTATATGACAACTTATCTGAACCCTAACCTGCCTGTGTTCGTACCTTTGAGTCTATACTCATTTTTCCTCTTTTATTACGTCACAAACGTAATGGCAAATTTAGTATACACCTAATCTACATTCATGTGACCATAAAAATATTACTCCTGATACATAAAAATGGTTTCTTTGTTTCATACACCATTTATTTCAAAAATATTTTTGTATTTTACATGGTCTCTAATGAAAGAAGACGTATCTATGTGTTTGTATAGATTCTGTGGAATTTTCAGTTCATTTCAAAATTTGAAAGGAAAATACAACAAAATACAATGATTCCTTTGATAAATTGTGTAAATTTTCATTTTCGATAAAATCCAATTTATTTTCAGGAAAATGGGATCTCAATTTCAATGAAATTTAAATATTCAACACATATTTAAATGTATTGTGTATGTGGTACTTAAATACTAGGTATCTGAAGTGTTCATAAAGTGGTATTTAAACAGTACTATAAATTAATGTGAATTACAGTATGGTGCCACTTGTTTAATCAGAATTTTGTTTGAAAGTGTTGCTTCAGATATAGAAGAATATCTGATAAAACATCAATGAAAATTTTCGATATCTTTTAAAGGGTTTCTTCAAATATAAAAGAATATCAGATGAAACATTAATGAAAACTTTCGATATTTAAATAATCCCACAACCGAATTTATTTGGAAAATATGATAAGCTTCTCTGAATCAATTCTACGTTAAAGCACTTTTTTCCAATGGGAAATACAATAACATGCACATCAGATTTCATGATTAATGTGCCATATAAGCATATATAGTATCATTTGACATATGTAATAGGTATTGTATTACCACAACATGAAGGACAGGTTGATTCTGCTTCATATTCCCAGAATTTTCAACCATGTTATGAATTGTTTATTATGTTTGATTAATATTCTAATAATGATTTTTAACGTGCCTGATGCATTTCATATTCCCTTTTGCTACAGAAACTTTTATACCCGTATGACTATATAGCATTACTATCGCCACCTAATGAAGCTGGGTGTCTGAAATTTTGCCAAAAATAGTTTAGTGTAATGGCCAAAGTTACAGCAAAATTTGGTTGGTCTACTGCAGAGGGTTCGAGTAGCTGCCATACAACTTTTTCTAGCTGTATGTTTGAAATTTTGCCAAAAATAATTAACCGGATGATATAATGTATATGTTACGGTCATATTGGTATCCCAGAGTTGACACAGTCTACTCTACTACACTCTTCCTCGTTTTAACCCCAATTTAAAAAGTCATTCTGACGCTTTTATTTATTAAATTTTGTTAAAAAATTCTAATACTTTTCTATAAAATATCAAAAAAATGAATTCTTGTATTTTAATTAAAAATATATAATAAATATAAGTTTTTTTAAATAAGTTTTAGTGACGCTTTAACTAAATACACACACAGTTTGATTAACTTATCAGACATATTAATATTTCGAGTTGTCACAAAGACATTTTATTATTATTCAATTATAGGAAATTGCAGATGCCTACCGTTACATAATTTAAAAATACTTTTAAAAACATTTAACAATTTTAGAAAAAGATTCTGCAAATGACAACTAATAAACAAAAATATTAAATAAATTTTAAAGTTGCTATTTTTTAGTTAGTGGGTTAAACCATAGACTAAATAATTACATAGACAAACAGTTTTACATAAAAATTTTAAGTTTTGTGTTTTTTTTTTTTTTGGATCCAGGAAAAACATTTCCGAAACATTATAAATTGACATTTTAAAGACATTACAAATTGAGAATTTTTATTTTTCCACTTTAAATATTCTAAATTATTCTTGTTACTTAACTAGTTTTCTGAAAATTAAGTTGTTCGGTGAACCATTCATGTTTGCAGACGATCTGGCAATAGTATACAGTGAGTGATCATTTAAAGAATTAGAGAAAATAATAAATAAAAATATGTTACAAGTCAGTTGCTGAATTAGTCAACATAAATTAACTATTAAAATCAAATTTATTATATTTAAAGAGAAACTGACATAACATATACACTCGCCTTTAATGGTGTTAGGATAGAAAAAGTTGAAAATTATAAATATCTTGGAGTTATAATCGACAATAAACTTAATTGGATACCACAAATTTTTGAGTAAACAAAAAAAACCAAAAGAATAACAGGTATATTTAGATTAATCGAGAAAAGAGTTCTTAGACAAATTAAAAAATCTATATACTACAGTATGTTTCATGCTACAATAGCATATGCACAAAACAAATTTGGGGGGAATGTTCAATAATAATTTAAACTTAATTCAAAAATTGCAAAATATAGCAATAAAGAACTTTTTCAGCTAAAACCAAAGAACTCCGATGAAAGAAATACATCAACTACAAAGTATATTAACAAAAAAAATTAGTCACACAAATACGTATGATGTTATTGAGAAATACAAACACAAATATTTATCCAAGCTTGAATAATGAAATTCATAGATATAGTACAAGGTCAGTTGCAAATATTAGAATAAACTCTTCGAGAACCAGATTTAATGGACAAGATGCGATATATAATATAGGATATAAGAATTATAATGAATTGCCATCAGAGATTAAATCAGTAATTAATTTAGATAAATTTAAGAAAAGTATAAAAGAATATTATATTAATCAAATTTAATATAGTTATTATAAAATATACTTTGGATATAAATATTATAATTGCCAGTTATAAAATAAGTGTAGCATTGAATTATTGAACTTGAAGAAGTTGAATTTTGCCTTAATAGCTAAGTTTTTAATAATGTATACATAACTTTTTTTTTTTTGTACCCGTATGACTATATAGTCCAAAGGTATAATAAATTTGCCATTACGTTTGTGACGCAGAGAAGGAGGGGGGGTAGATATAGACTCAAGTGTATGGATCGGATCAGAATCGAAAAATAAATCGATTTAGCTATGTATGTCCGTCATCACGATAACTCAAAAAGTAAAGGAGCTAGGATTATGAAATTTTCACAAATTCGTTTTTATGCAAAAAAACGGAATCGAGTTTTAAATTCAGCCATTTTGGTCCACGGGTTCGAGTACCTGCCATACAACTTCTAATTTTGTATGAGCATTATTCTATACCTATGGAAGCTGCGTGTCTGAAATTTTGCCAAAATTTGGTTGGTCTACTGCAGAGGGTTCGAGTAGCTGCCATACAACTCCTTCTTTTATATGAGCTTTACACTACACCTGATGAAGCTGGGTGTCTGAAATTTTGCAAAAAATAGTTTAGTGTAATGGCCAAAGTTATTGCAAAATTTAGTTGGTCTACTGCTGAGGGTTCGAGTAGCTGCCATACAACTCCTTCTTTTATATGAGGATTACACTACACCAAATGAAGCTGGGTGTCTGAAATTTTGCCAAAAATAGTTTAGTGTAATGGCCAAAGTTACTGCAAAATTTGGTTGGTCTACTGCAAAGGGTTCGAGTAGCTGCCATACAACTCCTTCTTTTATATGAGCTTTACACTACACCTGATGAAGCTGGGTGTCTGAAATTTTGCAAAAAATAGTTTAGTGTAATGGCCAAAGTTATTGCAAAATTTAGTTGGTCTACTGCTGAGGGTTCGAGTAGCTGCCATACAACTCCTTCTTTTATATGAGGATTACACTACACCAAATGAAGCTGGGTGTCTGAAATTTTGCCAAAAATAGTTTAGTGTAATGGCCAAAGTTACTGCAAAATTTGGTTGGTCTACTGCAAAGGGTTCGAGTAGCTGCCATACAACTCCTTCTTTTATATGAGCTTTACACTACACTTAATAAAGCTGAATGTTTGAAATTTTGCCAAAAGTAATTAACCGGATGATATAATGTATATGTTACGGTCATACGGGTATCCCAGAGTTGACACAGTCTACTCTACTACACTCTTCCTCGTTTTTTCTAAAACTCTGAAATTTCAACTTATGATTTGTATATTGATTTGTTAGTGTTCCTAAAATTTGAATAATTGAAGTTTAAAACTATTGTTAGTAGATATTAATATTGTTAATTATTGTAAAATTATTATATTGAATATACTTCGGTACAAGCGATTGAGCTCATTGTGAGATAATAAATATCTAATTAAAAATAAATAAAGTGTTTAGTCTGGTTCCAAAAAAAAAAAACAATTTAAACTTTTTATATGGTCGTTTATATAATTATTTAGTCTATATTTAAAAAAAACTAATAAAATAAAATATTTGGTAAAATTTACTAAAAATAATGTTACAGAAATTGAGTATGAATATGTGTATTGTAAGGCAATCTATTATTCGAGAGCTTGACAAGTTCTAGATACATTAAATCAAAATCTTTTAGAAACACATAAAAATAAAAAAAAATAATACAATCTTTTTACCTTAATTTAGTCCGTCTTCAAATGATATCCGAAAATTATAATATAATATAAAATATCGTGATATCGTAAATTTAAAAAATCTATAGTCCCTAATTCTGTAAAAGAAACTTAAAAACAAAAATGAAGATATGTTCCAAAAATTGTAAACTAAATTTTTCGGGGGTATTTTTTAAGCTTCTATTATAAAAGCAGTGAATATATGTTTACAATATATTGGTCTGACTACTGCATCCAAGGAAAGTGCTTGATTACAAAAAATAAAACAATTTTATTTGAAAATTTAGGAATATTCCAATAGGAAATTATAGGGAAGGGCCGCGAAATCCCCAAAAAAAATATCCCAAATTCCAAAATCTCCAAATTTGAAAAAACCCCAAAATATTAAAATCCTAGAGATTTATTTTGAGATTTATTCTTATAATTGAGATTCTGAATTAAGAGGATTTTAGAGTTCATTTTAAAAGTAGAATTATCGGTTTTTTCGGAATATTTATGTATAAGTGAGATATTGTATTGGAAGTGATTTTAGAAACTCTTTTTGTTGACATACTATAATTTTAATATCAAATAATTGGATTCAAAATTAGGGTTATTTCTCGTTTCCAGAATATTTATATGTATATGTATATGCGTGATTTTGAATTAGGATGGTTATTTAGATTTCTTTCCAAAATAGGGTAATTCAGCTTTTAAAGAATATTGATAAGACTTGAAATTTTTGGAATTTGAATTTTGGCATTTTGAGATTTTGTATTTTTTTTTTTTTTTTTTTTTTTTTTTGCCCGCACCTCTACGTGCTAACTGTTCACTGTGATAGGCTAAACAGCCTGACTATATATGTGCATGTCGGAACAGGGGAGATATATTCATATATTAGAACTGATCAAATGAATTCCACATACAATTTAAACATGAGATAGTACTACGCCTTATAACATGTAGAAATGTCTTAGATTTTCAATAAATGCAGTTCTATTTTTGTTTATATTGTAATATTTTGTATTAGATTTATATGGTATTCTATATCAGTGAGTTATATTATTTAATTGAATTATTTGTTTACATTTTGTATTTGTTTATATTGTTATATTTATGTATTTTTTATTAAAGATATATAATTATTAATTATTAATTAAGCCATTAATTTGAACCCAAAGGCGAATGGTAGCTGAGTCAAGTTGAAAACCAGATAAAAGTTTTTTCACTTTCACTGGGATTCGAACCCGGGGCCTTTTGCATGAAAGGCTGGCACTCTAACCACTGTGCCACCCAGCCGATTATTTGGAATTTCGTGGCCTAACTAAATACAGATTTTATTTACAAATCTAAGAACAATTGTTTAACAAAAATTCGCTGCAGTGTTTCAATGATTTTATAATACTTTCATCCAAAAAAACGAAACTACGTTTTACAACTCTTTTCCGTAAAACAGATGAAATTCTTAAAAATAAACCAGATCTTGAGTTTTGTAAAACTTAAAAGCCTAAGATCTGGTAGGTGTTTTTGCTGATTAAACACATCTCTCTCCGTAATGCTATACTGCTTATTCTGAAAAACCTTAGAGACATCTTTAAACAATATTACTCTATCAAATGGTGAAGAGATAGCGAAGCAACACTTTTATACCATTATACACTAAAATGCTAAAGAACATACAGAAAATCTCAGAGGTTGCAAGAGGAAAACCTAAGAGATATTTAATAAATACTTTGAAAATAGCATTGATACAAATTAAAAATAATGTCTTTTATATTATTTGTTTTTTAATAATGGTATAAGTTTTACAATATGTAATCTTCATGATAACGGTAAAAAAGAAACAACAACAATCTTTCTTATATTTCAGTTCTTTTGAAACACTTCATTTTTCTTTTCCTTTGTCTTTTATTTGCAAAATGTTTAAGAAAAATAAAACAATGTTCTTAATCAAAAGTTATAAAACAAAGTTGCATTCTTTCAGGCGGAAAATTAAAACTTAAAAAAAATTTTCTTTTTTTAAAAACAATTTTGAAGGACTATCTATCATTTTGTTATGTGTATGTTATAAGAATTTCTGCGCTTGTGTATTTTATAACAAAAAAAAAAAAACAAAAAAAAAAATACCAAAACATGTTATTGAAGTTTTAAGCGTTCATAATGAAATAAAACAATCAATCGTACATACAAAATTGAAAATTTTTCTTTCTATACCATTTATAATAATATTATTTGCCTTCTGGTTAAAGGAAACTTTACGTATATATATTTATATATATAATGTACTTATGTACAGCACATAAAAAATATAGGCATAGATAAGGAAAAGTACTAGATATACAATATATAAGAAGAAAAATAAACAAACCATATACCAAACCTATATTATACATATATAAAATAGCTTCTCTCTATATTAAATTGATGTCAGAAATAAAATGTAACAAAAATGTATATAAGAAAAAATTCTGACGTAGAATAAAAATATTGGTTGTGCTTTAAACTTATATTCTTTTATCGTTTATATTACCATATATCTATGCCTTAGAATTTAAGAAGCATTTTGTCATCATCGCAACATTACTTTCGTATTTTTAGAATATTTTCAAGAATTTTCAAATATTAGTTCCAACTCAGTTCCGTTTGTCTGTCAAAGAAACCGTCCGTGTTTTCACAAAACTTCAACACTATTTGAAATTAAAAAATTATATATTAACAACGAATGTATATCGCATGAAATTAATTTCATGAAACAACTTTTATTTATTATCGCATGCGTTACGCAGCTACAACCCCCCCAAAGTCTGGAAAAATGCTATATTTAAATTGTTATAAAAAGAGTCTTATAACAAATATTTTCAATCTGAAAAGATAAATGACAGCTGATTTAGGGTTTCTATACGGTATTTAAATTTTTTATAATAAAATAAGTCTTTTTAAATAATGTTTTTTTCTGACGCCCACTGTTGAAGCTGTAAAGAGTCAAAAAAAATTAAAATATTATCATTTAAACATCTGCCATTTCAATTCGTTGAATTTAAAGAATTTTATAAGAGGCGATTAAATCTTTTAGAATCAGCATAAGTTTGCACAGAAAATTCAAAACTCGAAATACAATATTAAACCTTGGGTAGTTTTGGAAATGAACTTTTTTATGAAGCCTTTGGTTTTATTCATCACTTGTTTTCATCTTTCTTTTGTATTTTATTTCGTATTTTTTTTTTTCTTCTACTATTTCATCATTTTTAAGATTAATTTCATGTTCAATGTGGGTGTTCTTTAACACAATATTATATATATATTATAGTTGTTGCTACATTTTTTTATTATGCAATACTCCTAGTTACTTATAATATTATAATGGTATTGTTTATTTAGTCCATGTCTATAATATGTGATACGCGGCAATTTAAAAAATATTTTTCCTGTTCAAAATTTTATTTTAAAAAAAAAGAGAACTTTAAAAAAAAAAAAAAATCTTAGTCGTCTATTTCATTTTTTTTTTTTTTTTTGTATTAAAAATTAGAAAAGTTATTTTTATCACAAATAAAAATAAACGAGACAAAAATACATAATAAATAGAAAAAAAAATAATAAAAATAATAAAAAACATTATATTTAGCTAGTTTTTTCTAATAAAAATAAAATTTTGCAATACTTGATAGCATTTTACGAAACCTACTATATTTCATTCTTTAATATAGGCAAGTATTATAAATCAAGTTTTGTTCCCCACATATTGCATACTTACAGGCTACAGACATTTTTTTATACAATGTATATTTTATTTATATTAAAATATATATACATACATTTTAATGAAATGTTTTTTTTTATAAATGTTGACATATATTGACATGTATTTGTATATTCAAGAAAAACCAAACTTGTAGTATTTAAAACATAAAATTGTGGGTAGCTATTTTTTTTTTTTTTGTTATTTTTTTTTTTTTTTTTTTGTTTTTTTTTTATAATTAAAAATACCAACGCTGTTTCATATATTGAAAATCTTGATAATGATGATATTGATTACTTTATAATGATTATGGATTACTTTAAATGTTGGATTACTTTATGCTGATGATCGTAATATAAAAGTATATACAAAGAAAAATAAATTTGTATTTGAAATAAGGTACTTGGTAATTGATACTGTTGTTTTGTTAATTGCAGTTATATAAGTAGTATTGAATATTTTTTTGTAATATTATATTACTACTACTTTTTTGTTGATTATTGTGTTTATTTTTTTATTTATAAAAATATGTAAAAATTTTATAATATAATACATCCCCAATTGCAATGTATTTGCGTTAGAAGGTTTCACTTTTAGACGGTATTTTATTTGAAAATTTTTCAAATAATTAATATAATTAATTAAAAATTAGTAAAAGCAATCGCTTATCAAAAAAAAATATTATTTTAAATAAAAATATTAAGATTTGCTTATACGGTATTCTTTTAATAATAATTAAGTCAATGCTTCCATAACCAATTTAGTTGTCTAAAGTAAGTAATATTTAATTATTGAAAAAAGCAAACTCTAAAATTGCCGAGGAAAACGTCAAATTAAAAATGTCTTTACAAATTAGTGATTTTAAAAGAGAGGAAATATTATTTAAATCAGTTTTTTTTTTTTTTTTTTTTTTTTTTTGTCCTTTATACTCCTCTTGGGAGCATAGGATATCTACTAGGCATCTTCATCTGCATTATTGTATCCGAGGCTCTGCCTTGTGTTTCGAATCGTTTTTTTCTTTTTCAATTTAGTGCATGATTGGTCTACTGTAATCTATCTACAAGATGTCGCTTCTTAATTTTTTCCCAAGTGTCATCTATCGGTCAAGTAGAGAAACCGTGTCATGTTTTATAGGTGCGTACTGCCATTGTAATTGCATATGACAGTTGCAATTACATTGTCGTTTTTGTCACATATGTCATCTCTGATCATATGCACATATAGGTTATTGTTTAAACAGTATTAATTATTAGATTATAAAGTATAGCTGGAAACACGATTATAGGTATATTTTTATATTATTTGTTACTAATTATTTATTATTATATTTTTAGGTATAGAATTATTATATTATAATTTATTATATATTAATTTATTTTAATTATATTAATTTTATTGGATATGGTATCTCCCACCAGGATTCGAACCCGGGTCTGCCTCAGTGTTTAGATTGCAAGGTTGCGCTCTAACCACCTAGGCTAAGGAGGAGATAAATCCGTTTAGTTATTATTTATTAAAAATAAGTTACTTGTTTAAATTTATAAAATCAATTTTGATGCTTTGTAATGCCTAGTGGCTTAAATATAAGTAAAATAAAGATAGGATCAGTTGTAAGCTATATACTGGAATTGTATATAAAATAGATGTAAGAAAAAATTTTACTTTATTCTATTAAATTGCTTAATATGTAGATACGTACTTTATTTGTTTAATATATTTAAGTAAAATTTACAATTTCGAACTTAAACCCTATTGCACCAACAACTTATCATTAATAATATAATCAAGTAATAAATTTTTTGATATTTAATATGTAATTTGTGCACCAATGCAATGTTTGACAAGAAGCCGCAATGATGTTTGTTTAGTCAAAACAATTGCTTATAAAACTAGTGTCGAAAAAAGATGGGTCTTTAAAAAGCACATTTTTAAAATTATATAGATTTATTTTTATAAAAATATACACAAAAATAAATAATAATATTATAATTTAGTTATTTCATCAATTTATTAATTATGAATAATAGAGAAATCATTACTAAAAATATAATCCCGAAGACCTCAAGAAAACCTGTTAACAAGTGCAAAATATAATGTTGCAGCTTCAATGTTAAGGTTTAATTTTGAAAAAATATACACTGGGGAGTAAGGTACTGATTTATAATAACATGAACACTTTAATTTTTAAGTCCTAATATCCCTTCAATGGGGAAGGTTCCCAAATTTTTGCTAAGCAAACTTTGATGATTCTCGAGGATCTGCCCACCCTTCCATTTTTTTAAGTTTTAGGAAATCAATTGTGACCTCCACCAAGAGACAATTTTTTCAGTTATAAGCACACCTTTTGAATTTAAGAAGAACTGCAGCTTTAAATTTTGTATATTTGTAAAAAAAAATTTGAACAGGAACCTTATAGGGGACGTGACAAAAAAATGTTGTTAACCGATTCCTACTAATTTCAAAATCCAAAAATTTTGCAAAAATTGTGTTTTGCATAATGGTTAATTTTAGTACTGTAAGGCAACCCTATACGTTTTAGTGTTATATTTTTTTAAAGCCTATAAATGTAGCTGTTTTCTACCGTTCTTAGATTGAAACTATATCTAACAGAACGCTTGTTATACCAATTTAAATATAAAGCTATTTTGGGAGTTGCGGGAGCTGTAGCTATGTCACCTTTCAAAATTAAGAAAAACCTTTGACACATGTTGAAATATAATTAAAGAGCTTTGAATTTTGTATATTGTATATAATTTGAACCGTTATGGTGTTTAAAAATAGTAAAATTTCAATTAAAAACAAAAACAGGTGGCTTAACATAGAAGTTTTGTTAACCGACAAATACTAATTTCCGATGATATAACTTTTCTCAAAATTTCAAAACCCTACCTTACCGTTTTAAAAATATGAGGGGCCAAAAATTTTACAAAAATTGAGTTTAAAAATTTTAAAAGTTTATAAAACCAGCTATCGTTTCCGTTTTCAAATTGGTAAAACACCTAACAGAACTCTTGTTATAACAATTTAAATATAGGGCTTTTTCCAAATTTGGGGGCTGTAGAAAATTATTTTTGTGAATTAACTTGGCATTTCTGAAACTCTTAAAATCTCGAGACCCCATGATATTAAAATCAATTTATGAAAGCTACTCTTCTTGGTTACCTACGAATAATTTATGTACCAAATTGTAACTCATTCCGACGATTAGATTTTTCGAAAAGTCTGGTGCTTTTGGCCTATCTACGAACTTCACTTTACTATTGACGAGCAATTTGTATTAAATTTCATCTAAATTAGTTGAAATTTATGCAAGTTATAGTGTTCACAGTCACATACGCTTTTTTTACGCTTTTTTTTTTGTATAGTGTATTTTTTCCAGCTGAAATTGTTATTTGATTAGTGACAAGTTATTGGTGCAATAGGACCCTGATGCAATCCACCTTTTTTTTTTTTAAACAAAGTTCTTAATTCATTTAATACGATTTTCAGAAAGCATTTATAATTTTTATATGCAGGTATTTCTCTCAACATGACCAACTTAATGAACTAATCCATTTTCTTATGCAATTTAAATCTCATTTTACACACTTTTTTAACGCATCGAATTTTATTTTTTTGAGCATTAAATTGAACCTGCTAATCGAAGGTTAAGTGTTTTTACGTAGTAGTATTATTACCTATAATTAATTTGTAAAATACACTCAAAAGAAAAAGGATTAAAATTAATTAAAAATGTTTTTGTTTCTCCTGTATAATTAAATGTTTGTTATGCATTATAATGACAAGAAGCTTTACAAAAATACAAATTATAAATTTTAATATTTAAAAATAAAAAATAACAACAACAAAATAACAATTACAAAGAAAAATTCTGTCACAAGAAAAAGTTTTTGAACTGAAAGTGTATTTTATCTTTTTATTTCACTCAAGGTTGTGGTAATGGAGCAAAAAACAATAATGAAATAAGACGAATTATTTTTAAGGGTTATCCTTTTTGATATCCTTAAATATTTAATTTTGATTTGCTTATTTGCGTAAGTTATTTTGTTAAAATCCAATTTAAAATTAAAAATTAATTGAATTAACTTTTTTAATTTTATTAAATTGATGATTTCGAAAAAAATTTAAGGGAAAATAAAAATTCACAAACTTATAAATTGTCTTTTATAAAAACTAATTTTAATTAAAATTAGTCTTGAATTCATGCACACATCATGTCTCATATAAGATACAATGTGGCGACATGGTCGTGTTGTTCAAATACATTAAAAATGAAAATGAAAATATTAATAAACAAAGCAATCAAGATACCATACAAACTAAATTGGCGTACTCCAACTGATGATCTATACAAAAATACGGGATTCCTTAACTTAGACGAATTAATAATATTGGAAAAGGCTAAAATTATACATAAAATAGAAAATGGTGTTACTAAAAGTAAAACTTTATTACCAAAAAGAAGGAATATTCACAATTATAACACAAGAAACATGAGAAAGCTATGTCATGAAAAAACTCGAACTGAATTGGCTAGAAACAGTAATTTTTGCTCATCAATAAGAATTTACAACTATCTTCCGGAGAATTTAAAGAATTGCAGTAATATAAGTCGCTTCACATTTAAATTGAAAATATTATTAAAAAAAGATCAGGCTTTATTAAAAAAATTGTTAGAATTATAACTAAATTAATATTTTATTGTTAAATATACATTAGGTTATAAAAAAAATATATATTTAATTTTTGTATTTATACTCCATAACTGTATATATATATTATAATTGCTAAGACTCTTATACCAATTTTAAGTTATTGTCTAAGTCTAGTATATTGTAATTTTATAACTGTAATATCATGAATTTATAATAAATAAATAAATAAAAAAAAAAAAAAAAAATTATCAAGCGCTAACTTGAATGTTAAAGGTAGAAATTGAAAATTGTTATAGAAATAAGATCCTTGTATAAATAAGCATTAGTCTTTTAAGAAAATATTTAAGCAACACTCGCCTTTTAAAAACTTTTAGTGGTCCAAAATTTAAAGTTGCAATTTATGTTAATTAATTATATTTTAAAAGCTATTTACATATAATATACATATAATATTATTATTATTTGTAAGAGTTTTAAAATAAAATCAAATTGTCACTAAATAGAGTTAAAAAATATAGGGATTAAAAAGCCGTCATATAATCATTCTAAATCCCAAAATCAAATATTTAGCAATTTTTAAAAAAATAAAAATCATAGCTATTATTTTTAAAAACGAACAATGATCATTTCCATCAAAACTTCTGTTGTATCTAAAGTCGTTTGTAACTTTTTTGAATTTATCATACTTATTTTTAATATTAACTAACGCCTTTATTAACAACTTATTTAATTATCTACTAGTACATAATGTACAAGATATACATTAACTAATTATCTACATTCTTTAGAAACTTTTCTATCACTTTAATTATGTCAGTACAATATTAATTAACTTTTTTCGCTAGATGTCAGTATGAAGCATTTATTTTAATGAAATTTTTGATGAATCATTTTTTGTTATAAGCGAATTAAAAGTAATAGTGTATTTGTTCAACACTGAGATATTTAAAAGGGGTTTATACACTGTGATGTATATAAAGACGTAGAAACATAATGTAAAATTGATTTTTCTGCAGCAAGGTTCGTAAGCAAATTTTTCTTGATGTACTCCTTATTCTGGTTAAAATTTTTTTTTTATTCCTTTTCCATTCCTTCAGGAGTATAGGGCATTCAACAAATATATGTAGACTAGACTTCAGTTTCTTTAATCATTATATTCACTAGGCCGTTGATTACTTGGCTGTAGCTTTTGTATAAGATTATTATTATAATACACATATGAAATATTATCTTATATTACGATACTAACCTTTACGAAATTTATACCCGTATGACTATAGGCCAAAGGGTATAATAAATTTGCCGTTAGGTTAGTGACGCAAGAGAAGGAGGCGGGGTAGATATAGACTAAAGCGTATGGATCGGTTTAGAATCGAAAAATAAATCGATTTAGCTATGTATGTCAACCCGTCCGTCCGCAAGATACCTCAAAAAATAAAGGAGCTAGGGTTTTGAAATTTTCAAAAATTAGTTTTAATGCAATAGCCGTCATCGCTATTGAAATTCAGCAATTTTGGTTTTAGTATTACTTTATACATAATAAAGCTGAATGATTGAAATTTTGCCAAAAGTAATAAACCAGATTATATAATTATTATTATTATTATTATTATTAATATATTTGTCTAGGATGAGGTGTAACAAACGCATTCAATTAAATGTGTTTTGTTGGATGTGTTCAATTATAAATTCTCCTAAAAATATGCAAAAAAATTTGTCTAGAATTAGGTGTAACAAACGCATTCAATTAAATGTGTTTTGTTGGATGTGTTCAATTATAAAGTCTCCTAAAAATATGCAAAAAAATTATCAAAATTATTTTGATGGAAAAATTTTTTGAACAAAAAAAAAATAAAAATTCTGTGGAACACGAATGAAAGAAATTTATGTAGATTGCATAATCCTACCCACATTGCATACTTTTAGGATGTGTTTTATTTTCTCATAATATAAAAAATTAAATCAAAATCTGTAGGTAATAAATTTTAATTATTTTATTGATCTTTCTATTAATTTTATTTTTATTTTAAATTTTCTTAAATATCCATTTTTTTTTCTAAAAAATTTATAAAATTTTATTGATTTAAAGTTTCTTTTTGAAAATCCTTTTGGAAATTTTTAATTTTTTTTTTTCCAACTTTCCTAGAAAAACTGTATTGGTACCACCTGGCTTTATTGTAAATATTTTGAAAGTTATGATCTAAACTTTATTTATATTTTCATTCATTTATTCATTCAGATAATTTTTTAAGCATCTAAATTTTCCACCACCATTTTTCCAATAAAACGTATATTTCTTTTGATTATTGGATATTATAAATTTGAACTTTCATTTATTATTTAGTTATTTTTAGAAAATTCAACATTTCCTTTAATTGTGTCTATTTAGTACAAGTGGAATTTGGGTTTTATACAATTCGACCACACCATAAAGTAGGGCGCTTCCCACCCCTTAAAGCTAAAGTTATTTTATTTAAAACATTAAACTTCTTAATTAAACAACTTCGACATTAGATATGAGTATTATTATTATTATTATTATTATTATTATTATTTATTATTATTATTATTATTATTATTATTATTATTATTATTATTATTATTTTATTATTATTAATATATTTGTCTAGAATGAGGTGTAACAAACGCATTCAATTAAATGTGTTTTGTTGGATGTGTTCAATTATAAAAAAATAAAATATTGACGTTTTGTTGGATGTGTTTTATTTTAGAAAATAAAATATCATAAATTATCATAAGCAGGCCAAAAAATATTTTATTTATTTTTAATAAAAAAAAAAAAATTTTTTTTTGAAATAAAATTTACTTATTAGTTTATGAAAAATTTCATTTCAGTTTTAAAAATCACAGAAGATTTTCTGGAAATTTTAAATATATAGTAAGACATTTTGTCAATAAAAATTAAGAAGACAATGCTTCACAGGAACATTTGTGTAGTTGGTCTTAATAATTTTCAGTAAATATCTGAAATAAGGGCGAAAGCCTAATGTATGCTTTGATGCATTGCTTGGTTTGCTTAAGCAAATAAACCAAGAAATGTATTAAAGTAATTTCAAAGTTTCCCCTCATCTCGCTCTCAACTCTACCTCATCTATCTCTCATCCCTTCCTTCATAACTTTTTAATTATTTATCTATTTAAAAGTTAAAATGGAAAAAAATTATGTAAAAACTGACGGTTGGGAAAGTGGGTTCAGGTATACAATACCTCTGAGTTCAATGCACCATAAAAACCAGACAAAATAGATTTTAAACTTAGTTAGGGTTAGGTACATTAAAAAAATTTCAAATAAAATTTATAATTTGCATTTGATAATGCAAAACTCAATTCAAAAATCAACATTTATTTAATACAATTTCACGTACATATAAATAGATACATTATTTAGCATGTTGAATAAGTACATTATAGAACGGTTAGCCTTCAAACAAGTATTTTGATTTGAATCTAAACAAAGGAAACAATATAGAATGTATAACAACATTTTTTAAAAATGTATATACAAAACATTAATAGTTGGAGAAATAAATCATTATTGAAACAAAATAAATCTATTTCACATCTCTTATTAACACAAATTTATCGAACTTAATTTTAAAAAGTACGTAATTGAATAAAAAAAAAAATATTAATTGAAATTAAAAAAACATTTCACCAAGAAGGGATTTGAACTAACAGCCCCAAAATTTTATCAAATTCAAAACATAAAAAAGGTAGACTAAATAAATTATTCATCTTCAAATTTTTAGATACAACAACATATAAGTTTTTGTTTTTTTTGTACATAACTAGAATTGAAGCATAGTCTGTATTACGTAGAATGCAACGGTTACCATTTTATTTAAGAAAATGGTATTGATATATAATATATGTTTATGTAATATATGTAATTAAATTAGAAATAGTTCTTAATTAGAAAAAGTTCTTCTTTCAACTGACCTTCCGTCATTCTGTGACGGGCCAACAGCTAGTGTTTATATAATAGCCGTTAATTTTTTGATGGACACATCATATATTTTTTTTTCTGATTAAAACTAATTTGTATTGCTTAATTATTGAACTTATTTAAATTTTATATTTTAATATTTAAATTAGAAATTAACTTAATATTCAATTAGTGTTTAATTAAATATTACGTATTTAAATATTTATTTAATAATTAGTTTAATTCTATTAAAAAATAAAAAAAAAACACATAAGTACTCGTATACATTAAATAAATCAAATTATATTAATTAAAAAATTTATGAGCAATTATTTATCAATAACTACACGAGCATTATGAGAATAAAAACGTGTTTTCATATTTTGTTTTATTTTAATTGAATTTAAAACTTACATATGTATCTATCAGATATTATTTTAATTAAATTTTTTAAAATTTCAAATTCAATATTTGAAAACTAATTGAACTGTAAGATTAGAGTATGTATTATGTTGATACGAATAACAAACACCTCTGCACAATATATTCATTCAACAATTTATTTAAAATTAATTAAAGTAAATATATAAAAAATTTTTTTTTGTTTCAATTTTTTTAATTTGTTCATTTGAGTGTTAATAATTAAATGTTTAAGTATTATGAATTTAATTAAAACAGAAAACAAAATTAGTTTATAACCGAGCAACTTTTATATAAAAAATAAAATAAAATAAAAAAAAATATTTTTTTCAATATATACTTTTATTAAAGTAGTACTAGCCCCCTAAAATGTAGAAAATAAAAAATTTATGGTAGAAGCTTAAAATGTTTAAAATTTTCATTAACCAAAAATTGATGGTAGATCTTTTGCATTTAAAAGTGTTTTAATAAAAAAGTAACTTGCAAAAAAGAAGAACTAAAGAAAAGAAGAACTGTCTCTCATTGACTGATAATTTTTTTTGTTGCATTTTAAAAAAGGGTTCAAATTCGCTTTTTTTTTATTTAAGTATAAAAATAACTTGTATAAATCTAACTTGTATAAATTTAAAAATAATGAACCAAAAATGTACTTACTGACATAAAAAAAACCCTAAAAATTTTTTATATGAAATTGATCGTCTATATAATTATTTGGTCTATTGTTTTTATATTATCAAAGTGAATTATTTTAGTTCTTAAAGTTACAAATTTTTAAAGAAAAATTTAAAAAAAAACAAAAAAAAATTTTACATTTTAAGGAGAATCGAACTCAGACATATTTTCATTCTAAGCCACTTCACTAACCACTGAACCATACAATTTTTATTATTAGATTTCTAATATAAATGTATCACTAACTGACAGAATGAAAAATAAGCCATAGACACAGGCAAGTTCAAATAAAAGTATATAATAAGAATATTATTTTTTAAATAAAAAGTCAATTGAAATGTTTTACGTTAATTATATAATAGATATATAAACGAATTATAATTTTTTTTCCTAAGTATGTTGCCATAGAAACGTATTAAAGAACCAAATTAACATTAAAATGATGCAATTTGACACAATAATTATTTCAATTCAAAATATATAAAATATTTATAACTGTAAAATTAAGAATTGATTTGGCTTATAGCAGAACTGTGCAGCAGATAAATGCTGTGTAAAGGTAAGGAAGTACCGTTTGGTTTTTCAGAACTCGTAAACAACCATATTTTGACAAATGCCTTTAAACAATTTTCATGTCTTTAATTTCGAAATATCGATTTATTTTCGATCAAATTAAAAAGGTACATTATTTATTATAATCTAATTTATAAACATATTACATAACATTTATATATATACTATTTTATGCACCATAAAACCAGTACATAAGTAATTTTAAATAAAAATCAGTGTAGGATTTTTTCTATTTTTAGACTAAAATAAGAAAAAAAAAGGAATTCCGTAAAACTAATAGCGAATCTTTATATATATATATATAATACATATATATATATATTTATATATAGGTTTCGAACCGATAAATAAAGAAAAACAGTTTCAAATCTAATTTTATTTCCATTCAAGTTAATTTTTTTAACAACATAAAAAAAAAAAATTAAACAGCGCAATCAGAATAAATAAAATTTAATATTTTTCAATTGAAATTCAATTATAATAACAATAAATTTTTTCTTTTACCTACTGTTATTTATTTCTCATTATTATTTAATGGTAAATTTTCAAGAAAATTTGTTATTCCAATTTTTTATTTTCAAATAAATTGTATTTGTCATTTTATCCTGTTTTCCTTATTCTCTTGGAAACATAAGATTTATTCTAGTCTTTTGCGTCCTAAAACATCTTGGGGCTTATTTCTTTGCATCTCTCTTAAAATTTTATTTTTCGTCAGATTTTCGAATTCATTTGCAGAGAATCACGCGTGAGGTAAATGGTTAAATCGTCGTATCTTTTATATTCTAGTTACACGTAGATGATTGTTTATATGTGGCTATATGTCTGTTGAAGTAATCAGATGTAAATAGCTTGCGACAGCTTTCAAATCATTAGAAAAAAGAGCAATTTTAGATTGGTTTTATCTAGGGCTCTAATTTTGTTGAAGTTTTCCTTGTGTAACCCTATAATTTACAAACTATAGCCTCATTAAATCCGAAAAACTGTTAAAATTTAAGTTCTAGTGAATATTTTTGGAATTCAATTAAGCTAAACAATAGGTTATTTACCAAAATAATAAATTTTTCCCAAAATTGTCAATTTTTTAAGTACTAACTTTTCAACTATTGTAGAATGCCTTAAACAATTTAAACAAAAGGGTAAGGATTCTTTATCTGCGAGTTATATGATTCAATGAAATTATTTGTCTATACTTGGTATTTGTTTATTTATTTATTTATTTATTTATGAACATTCCCCATACCTCATACAATGTGATAAGTGAGTGATTCGCCCTTTCTTTTTCAGGTGTGACAGGTATATAATATAAACTATTATTAATAGAAATTATATTTTTTTATTAATCAGATAGATATGATCCCACCAGGGTTTGAACAACAGATCCTTCGATTAAAAGGCCGGCGTCCTAACCACTACGCCCGCGATTGGATATATTCGTTTATATTATTATATCAATGTATTTTATATTTAAAATATAGATTAATTAATATAATTAGTAATGCCATATTTTTTAAACCCAATGGTGACGAATCGAAAACCAGATAATTTTTCTATTTCCAATCATATTCGAATTCAGGCATCTCGAATTAAACATCTGCATCACTATTTGCACATAGTCGTTTATTTTCTTCGAGAAAATTCCCAATTCAGAAAACGTTAGATTTGCACACTTCCTTTATTTTCATAAATTTTTTCATTTACTTATAATATTTTTACATTGAATTTTATTTCCAATTTTTTTTTAAAGAAAAAGTTTTTCTTAGTACCTTAGTTTTTTTTTTTTTTATTTGCCATTTTTCAATCTTCTTTTCATTTTAACTATTTTCTTTGTTAAAAATTAACTGTGTGACAATTTTTTTTTAAATTAGTACCTAACGGTAAAATGAAAACTTAAAAAAAAACGATGAAGTTATTCTTAAGTGTTATGAAGAAACCATTTAAAGAGTTAAAGAAAATTTTTTTATATGGAAAATGAAAATAAAGGAAGACTACAAAAATAAACGAGGAAGATTATAGTTGCCCTTGTCAACTTTTAGATACCCGTGCATACCCACTATGGTGTATAAAATAAACCGTAATTTACTTCCCTTATACATTTAACTCATTACCCCATAATTTTGACGTAAAAAAAAAAAAAAAAATTAACAAAAAAAAAAAAAAATCACAAAACAAAAAACAAAATTTTCATTCATTGTCCCATAACTTTAGCTTAAAAAAAAATAAAAAAAAAAAAAAAACAAAAAAGAAAAAAAAATAAAAACAAAAATTGGCCCACCCTAAAAGTCCGATGGTCCGAGTGATGTCCAACTTTGCCAAGTAACTTGCCCTATTAATTTACCAGCCCAATTTTAATTTCAACCTTGTAGCTTTATTAGATTCACAGTTATTGAATCGAAAACTTTGTATGGCAGCCCCCCGAAAATGGGGCCCTAACATTTTGAAACTTCATATAAGTGCTCGATTCATTATATAACTAACCGTGTGTAATTTTCATCCGCGTAGTATAATTAGTTTTGAAGAAATTCATATTGGTGCAAGGAAGTTGTATGGCAGCCCCCCGAAAATGGGGCCCTAACATTTTGAAACTTCATATAAATGCCGGAGTCATTATAAAACTAACCGTGTGTAATTTTCATCCCCGTAGTATAAATAGTTTTGAAGAAATTCATATTGGTGCAAAAAAGTTGTATGGCAGCTCCCCGTAAATGGGGCCCAAACATTTTGAAACTTCATATAAGTGCTCGATTCATTATATAACTAACCGTGTGAAATTTTCATCCGCATAGTATAATTAGTTTTGAAGAAATTCATATTGGTGCAAGGAAGTTGTATGGCAGCCCCCCGAAAATGGGGTCCTAACATTTTGAAACTTCATATAAGTGCCGGAGTCATTATAAAACTAACCGTGTGTAATTTTCATCCCCGTAGTATAAATAGTTTTGAAGAAATTCATATTGGTGCAAAAAAGTTGTATGACAGCTCCCCGAAGCCTTGGTCCGATTTTAACCAAAAACAATAGGGAACCTAGAAATTGTCTAAAAATGACTTGGTGTGAATTTCAAGACTCTAGCCCTTTTAGTTTTTGAGTTATCGTGCTGACGGACGGACGGACGGACGGACACACATAGCTAGATCGATTCACGTTTCGATGCTGATTCGATACGTACCCTTGACACTATATCTAGCTCTTATATTTCGATGCGTTACAAACGGAGGAGTAATTTTAATATACCCGATGTTCATATATGTATGCACGGGTATAAAAAAATCGGAGAAGGTCAGCTAACAAATAGTAAATAAAAAATAAAATATAGAAAAATAAATTATAAAAATAAATAAAGTTTATATATATACAAAAGAAAATTGTTTTCATTTCATTTGTATTTATATTAAATCTGCACTTAATAGTCTAACAGTTTCAATTACTGTTTTTATTTGAAACAGTATAAAATATGATATAGAATATAATATAGGTATGTATAAGTTGTTTATTTACTTATATTTTCATTGTATACAGTACTTTTAATTTTACAGTTTTCCTTTTCAATTCTTTTGAATGCCCAATAAATGTATATATATATATATATATATATATATATTACTATATTTTGAACTTATAATAGTTATTTATACCTCCTTGTCTTCATTGTTTAGTTTTAAAATATTATAAAAGAAATTGTTAGGAGGTTTTATTGTGCAAAATATTGTGAGGAAAAAATAAAAAAAATCAAAATTTACAGTTATACAATTATATATAACAATTTGCACATTATTATTATTGAAAAAGACCAATTTTTGACTTAAAAAATTATGAACAGGTATGTTAATTGTATTTAAAAAACTGTAGTAAGTTTGATTAGAACTTTTAATTTTACATATATTATGGATCCTGGAAACAGTAAATTTGGTTCTTGAAATAAAGTTAAAATTTGTAAACACTGTTTTAACAGTGGTTGAGTGTCCGGGTTCGAATCCCAGTGGAAGTAAAAAACCTTTTCTTGCTTTCGACTCGACTCAGCTACAGTTCGCCATTGGGTTCAAATTACTGGCTTAATCAATAATCAATAATTATATCTTTAATTAACAATATATTAATATAACCATATTAACAATAATAATTTAATTGAATAATATAACTCACAGATATAGAATACCATATAACTCAAATACAAAAATATTACAATATAAACAAAACAGAATTGTATCTATTGAAAATCTAAGACGTTTCTACATGTTATAAGACCTTGTACTATCACATGGGTAAATTGTATGTGAAATTCATTAAGATCAACTCTAATAATATGAAAATAACATGATATGTTCTCTTACTTTGGAAGAGAACTAACGCGAAGTTTCTTACCTTTATGATTTGAAAAAAAATATACATATAGTATATGTTTTTTATTCAAATCATAAACGGGTTCGAGTAGCGGCCGTACAATTTTTTTTTATAAAGAAACAACTTTATACATGGAGAGCGATTTTCTTAGTTCAGTTTTATGGTCTAAGTTTGTGCAAAATTTGGTTGGTCTACTACAGTAGATTCGAATAGCTAACATACAACTTCTTCTTTTATATGAGCATTACTCTATACCTAATGAAGCTGGGTGATTAAAATTTTTTAAAAAAAAATTAAGTTTAGGAAAATATTCAAAGAGCTGCCTTGCAACTTATATTTTCTTTTGTGCATAATCGAAAATAAAACATATGAACTAATTAAATAATTAAATACATGTAATGTAATTGTAAAAGTAGTATAGAGAATAGGACATTGATTCTAAAAATTCACACAAGTTTTGCTTAGTAATTTATTCTAAGTACATTGTTAAAAATAGTTACTAACCATATCAAGAAAGGGATGTTTAATAAAAAAAAAAATAATCGAAAGTCAAATAAGTTGTGCATTATAATTTGCTAAAAGTAATTAACCGGATTATATAACGTCTATATTATGGTCTATATTATCTGACCAATGGCGTAGTGGTAAAGACGCCGCCTTTCATGTGGAAGGTCTCGGGTTCAAACCCCGGTCCGATCATATCCAATAAAAAAATATCGTAAAATTATTTAATTATATCGTAGTAGTTTATATAGCAATATAAAATAAGATTTAATAAAAATATATAAATAATACTTGTGAAAGATAGATGGCGCACAAAGTTAACATTTTTGCATTCATATTTCATAACCTTATACAATAGCTACAGCCGAGTAATCAACGGCTTAGTGAATTATGATTAAAGAAACTGAAGCCTAGTTTAAAATAAACTTGGTAAATCCCCTATACTCCTTAAAGGAGTGGAAAAGGAATAAAAAAAAAAAAATTAACCGGATTATATAACGTCTATATTATGGTCATACGAGTATCCCAGAGTTATCACAGTCTACTCTACTACACTCTTCCTCGTTTTTTATAAAATTAATTTAGTTGTTAAAAATACAATAGAACAATATAAAATTTATAATTGATCCAATTTATTCCATTTCCAACTTTCATTATATTGTATTTTGATTTAAATAAAAAATTTCTGTATTTGATTTTTTATTTTATTTTTCAAAATTATAACTGAAGTATGAAATTAAATTAAAAGTTTTTTTTTGAAAATGTTCAATGTAGCGTTAAAATCCATCTGTTGCTTAAAAAATGTTAAAAATAAATTCTTATTTGATTAATAATCGATAAAAATAAGTTAAACAATATTTTGAAAAAAAGTTAAACAAGTTAAAATAAATTAATTTTTTTTTTTATTTTAATTTTAATACTTTTGATTTTTTTAATAAATGACGTTAAGCCATGGTTAATTTAATGGCAATTAATCTGTTAAGTTCAGAATTCCTTGAAAATATTTTTATTATTTTTTCAAAATTGATTTGAAATTAATTAAATAAATCGATTTAATTATGACTTTCGATTCTAAAAAATATTTTTATTCATCAAGGGCAAATATTTATCGATAAAAAATCAACAATAAAGTTTTTTTTTTGCATTTTTTAAATTTTTTTTAAATAGCGAATACAAATTTAAAAAGTTTTATTTAATTTTATTAAATTAAACATATTTTTTAAAAGTAAAATATTTAAAATATATGGTATAATAATCGAAGTTAATTATTAGGTTAGAGAACGTTTTGATTCTCCCTCTCAGCCACTAAGAGCTGCTATATGTCTTTAAAGAACAGAATCCCTGAAAGCATTTCTCATTCCTAAATAAATTAGAATTTAAGTTTGAAGTCTCTAATGTAAAGTTAAACCAATAATTGTTTTAATAAACCAATAATTTAGGAAAAATTTTAATATTTAATTTTCAGTCGATATTATCTCGAACATTGAAGATTGAAAGGTTCTTTGTACTTTATACTTTAAATTAAATTGAGAGATTACTAGGTCAGCTTTAATCTATTTAATTACCTTTAAAAGAATACTTTTTGCTGATAAAGGTTGCACAGCTGCCAAACTTTTGAAATTCTTAATAATAATAGCACTGAATGAAATTCTATACATTGCTTTATTTATTATCTTTAATCTTAAAATTTAATATTGAAAAATAATAATAAAGGAAAAAACCGTTAACTGCATAAAAATTTAATTATAAATGAATGAGTGAACGATGGACCAACCGCTATATATGAAATATAATAAGCGAAGGAATAGATTTCTCATCAAAAATTGGGACAAAGAATATTTGTTAATGTGCATTACTCGGGCCCGCAGAAATCCCAAAAACGTATTTCTCTTTGGTTATGTCCGTCTGTGTATATCTATCTCTTTACACACTTGTATAGTTCAAACGGCTGAACGGAATTATTTTAGATTTCATCTCTAAAGTTTTGATGTTAATGCCCTAAGGGACACTTCTCAAATGTAGTTTTTAGGTTTTTTGCGAATATTTTGTAAACCAAAATAGCACGAAAAAATTTAATAGATAAAAATTGCTACACAAATGAAGAGCTACAACTTTGCCGTATAAAGTTTTTAGATCCGATATTTGCAAAATTTTAGGGTCTTTAAAAATTTATTTATTTAATTTATTATTTGACTCACTGCAAAATTCATATACTGGAAAAAAATAATAATATTTTTGTGTGTATGAATTGGAATCTTTCAAAAATCTTGCTTGCATTAATTGACACATTAACGGCTAACTTTATCCTAAATAAATAGTCTTATATAAAACTTAGTTCTCTGCACCAGATTTTTTAAAAATCTATAAAACAAACATTAGACCAAAAATGGTGTATAATGCATATATTTGAGGAGCCCCGCAAACTGCACTAGGATATATCGGTAACCTGCAAAATAGATCTATTTGTCTTATAAATGATCATAGTGTTACCTAAACACTCACTCATTTTAGCAATCGATGCACCGTCTGGTCACCGACCCCGTTTTATAGATATCTAGTAGGATCGAAAATTTGTTCCAAAGAAATAAGGCAATTAATGTCTCATTTCAAAGTTTTCCAAAGTGAAAGAAGGAGTGCAACAGATGCGCATTCCTTCACCGTAGAGTTGATAAGATTGCGAAACAGGGCTTCTGGAAATTCGTTTGTTATGCGTAACATGTAATGTATATCCTAAAGTTGATGATTTGATTTCTATGTGTACTTTTTTAAAAGTTTAAGAAAAACATTAACATCCGCATCTTCATGATATCCCTCAAAATTCCCTCTATTCAACTTAATCCATAACTCCGAAATTTCCTTCCCCAATTCCGATCTTATAAAAGCCAACAATACATATGTACATATGTATTTGAGAACTAATCCAAGTTTAGTTTTTAAAACAAGGTGGGTGATTTTTGTTGGTTTAAGTCCGACACTTTCCATCAACCTTCGCATAAAAAAAACATTATTATTTTTTTTAAAAAAATAATTACATATTTAACTAAAAAATTTTCATATTACGTTTTTACTGTAATAGCGGTGGTGCTGTGTTGGACTCAGCATATTTTTTGATAATTATAATGATTTAGCAAAATATTAAGTACTTAATAAATGTTCAAGGTATATAGAAGGTAATACAGAATCCCTATTAAAAATAGACACAATATATAGCAAAATAAACCACAAATCTTTATAACCAGTAAATAAAACCACAAATAAAGTGTAATATCTATTTTATCAGATTGATTAAAAATTCTTTTGTTATTTTGATAAAGCTTAACAAAATTGTTTATTTTAGTGTAAAACCATCTTCATTTGTAATTTATTTCATAAATGGCAAACATTTTTATTTTCAATTCAATTTATTTTTAATTTTTTTGACAGGATTTCAACATTTTGAAACCACCTACCTTTAAATTGCTCTAGAAACCCACTCTTTGCGTAATTTTGATTTACATTTTACCATAGGTATTTGTTTTTCTTTTTTTTTTTTAATTTTCCATACAACCATTAAACACCTGGAATAATGATAGAATTTATTAGAATATACGTTTATTTTGAAATTATATTGAAAAGGACCACAATTAAAACTCCCACATAATTGTGTTTCGAGATATCATATAAAATATATTTTTTTTTATATCGCGATATATATAACCTACAAATACAAATTTCGTTATACTTAAGTAGATTTTTAAAAGATATTCTTTAATATTAATGTAATTTTGTGTATTTATTGCCAATTCTTTTAATTTGCGTCTTATAACGTTTTATTAAAACTGAAATTGGTTATAAAATTTTACACGAAAAATTAATATGTATATGATTGTAAATTATATTATATTTTAATTTTGAAAGTTAGATTATATTAAAAGCCTTGACACGTGCCTTATTTGATAGACTTTTAAATTATGGTTTTTTTATTTTGAACTTTTACATTCAAACTTTCAGAATCGTTTATCTATCTATCTATCTATATATATAAAAGCGAAAGTTTGTTTGTTTGTATGTTTGTTTGTATGTAGCGAATAGACTCCTAAACTGCTCAGCCGATTCCCTTGAAAATTTGTAAATAGAGGGGTTTTGGATATGGAAAGAAATTGTGGACTAAAAATTTTGTTCTAACGGACCGCCAAGTTTACTTCTAAAATGAAAACGGTTTGACCGATTGACTTCAAATTTTGTATACGTGATGTTCCTTGAGAATTGAGACTATTGACAGTTTTGGGATTTGTTAACCCATGATACTCCGACAATTGTCGAAAAAATTTTGGAAGCCAATTATTTCAAATTTTGCGCAGTTCTGCTTTGGAAAAAGAGGAAGTCTCAAAAAATTCTTTGTTGAGTTCCGTTCACCCATTTTCGTCACTTTGCTCTAAATTAGAAATGGTTTGACCGGTTGACTCCAATTTTGTATGCGTGAAGCCCTTTGAAAATGAAATTGATTCTGTTAACAGGCTTGGTGTTTGGTAACACATGTTGGTTCTAAGATTGGTCAAAAAAATTTTTTTGGAAGTAAATTACGTCCAATTTTGGAAAGTAGTTAGTACTTGTTTGAATTACAGAAAGTGTAAGAAATTGCTACACAAATCCTAGAAACATCGTTTTAAAAAAATTACTTTAATACATTTTAAATCTAATATTTATATCATGTGTAGTTTTTGTGTTAACTTTTTTTAGTAACATAAACTTAAATTAAACCTCCTTTGAGAAACGCAGCAACGCGCATCGGGTATTAACTAGTTATAACTAAAGATAAGTTGTTAATTGTTTTAACTATAATGTTAAATAACAAGGAGTACTTTTATTATTTTGCTTAAATTTTAATTGAAAACTAATCTGGAAAATTAATTAGTAATTACTAAAATAATAATAATAAAAATAAAACATTTTCTAAATTTCATCCTACTCATTTTCGACCGTTTTCGTTTTGTTTTTAAATTTTGTTCGAATAAATGGTTAGATAAGTACTCTAGAAAATGGAAACCTATTTAAATCTTTTTTTTAGCATATTTTTAAAAAAATTCAAAAGAAAGTTGCTATGTATAGTTGCATTCAGCCGGGTCCGTCCGTCCTTAGTTTTGGAAAACTTTTACACCGTTTTATGTAAAGATAATCAATTTTAACTACGGGTAGGTATTGCAAAAAAAATTAATTTGATAGAAGAACTTTTTTCTGTAGCCGCACCCGTTATGTAGCTGCAGCCTTCCAATGTTAAAATAAAGTCCTATATTTAAATTGTCTCAAGAAAAATTCTATAAAAAATACTTTAAATGTTATTCATATAGCTAAAACATAGCTCTTTTTATGAGCTTTTTAAATATATGTAAAACAGAGCGTTTTTATGATTGTCATACTTTTATATATTACTAGCTAATACCCGGTGCGCGTTGCTGCGCCTCTCAATGGAGGTTTAATTAAAGTTGATGTTACTGCAAAAAGTTAACACAAAAATTACACACGGTTTACACATGTAAATTTTAAAATGTATGAAAGCAATCTTTTTAAAATGATTTTTCTAGGATTATTCTAGTAATTTTTGAAAAACTTTTTGTAATTCAAAGCAGTACAAACTACTTTCAACTTTTATTTTAAAATTTTTTGACCAATCGTAGGACCGACTGTTAACATACTCAACTCCATTTTCAAGTTGCTTCACACATATAAAATTTGAGGTCAACCGGTCAAATCGTTTCTAATTTAGAGTTAAGTAACGCAAAAATCTATAAAAGCCACTGTGCCCCATTGGGTTAACGGAACTATACTTTCTCTTTGGGAAAAGCAGTATTGTGCTAAATTGGACGTAATTTTCTTTCAAATCTTTTTTTTGTCAATCGTCGGGCCGGCATGAGTTAACCAATTGCAAGTCTGTAAAAAGAGCTAATTTCATTCTCAAAACGGAACACATATACAAAATTTGAAGAAAATCGGTTAAATCGTTATTAATTTAGAGTTAAGTATTGAAAAAACCAAAAAAAGCTGTTGGGCCCCAATGGGTTAATGCAACTCAATAAAATTTTTGTGCGGGCTTTCTTTTTAGCCAAAGCAGAATTTCGTAAAATCGGACAAAATTTGGACCCAACATTTTTTTTGACCACCCGTCGGCTCGACATGGGTTAACAAATTCCAAAACTGTTAATAGTGTCAACTCAATTCTCAAGGAGCATCACGTATACAAAATTTGAAGTCAATTGGTAAAACCGTTTCGAATTTAGAGTAAAGTATTGAAAAAACCTATAAAAAGCTGTTGGGCCGCAATGGGTTAATGGAACTCAACAAAATTTTTTTTGGGGCTTCTTTTAAGCCAAAGCAGAATTTCGTAAAATCGGACAAAATTTGAACCCAAAATTTTTTTTGACCACCCGTCGGCCCGACATGGGTTAACAAATTCCAAAACTGTTAATAGTGTCTACTCAATCCTCAAGGAGCATCACGTATACAAAATTTGAAGTCAATTGGTCAAACCTTTTCGAATTTAGAGTAAAGTATTGAAAAAACCTATAAAGAGCTGTTGGGCCGCAATGGGTTAATGGAACTCAACAAAATTTTTTTTGGGGCTTTCTTTTAAGCCAAAGCAGAATTTCGTAAAATCGGACAAAATTTGGACCCAAAATTTTTTTTGACCACCCGTCGGCCCGACATGGGTTAACAAATTCCAAAATTCTTAATAGTGTCTACTCAATTCTCAAAGAGCATCACGTATACAAAATTTGAAATCAATCGGTCAAACCGTTTTCATTTTAGAACAAAGAAGTTTAAATACTTGCACCACAGCCCCAACTTGGCGGTCCGTTAGAGCAAAATTTTTGGGCTACGATTTCCTTCCGAACCCAAAAACCTCTATATACAAATTTTCATGAAAATCGGCTGGGCAGTTTAGGAGCCAACTCGTTACATACAAACAAACAAACAAACAAACAAATAAACAAACTTTCGCTTTTATATATATAGATAACTTAATTTTTGCAAAATTCCTAACTCTTATATCTTCCAAACGGTTTCAGTTAAACACTTGAAATTTTGGCAGAGTTTAAATCTCTAAAAATAAGTATGAGTTTTTTAGGAGAACTTTTTAGTATTGTCACCCATCTTCTAGCTGTAAGAAGTCAGAAGTTAAAAATTTTTAATTTTTAAACACCTAACACTTGAATACCTGTAATATTCTTTTTTGACGTAATATGCACAAAGTATAGTATTTTAAAAATCCTTTTAATAATTGCATGTTTAATATTTCTAGGATTGTTACAATATCTCCAGATAAAATTTTGAATATGAATCATAAATCTCAGTTGTGTGACATTTAAAATTTAATGTGTTACGTGGAAAATGATTCTTATAAACATTTTATAAAAGCATATCTAGATACATAATTTAATTAATTGATTTATTCTACACGTCATATTCATATTATACTTTCTATATATACGTGTTTTTTTAGTCCATTTTTAGCCCATTTTTATACCGGTGTGACTATATAATCAAAGGGTATAATAAATTTGCCATAAGTTTGTGGCGCAGGGAAGGAGAGGGGTAGATATAGACTCAAGTGTATGGATCTGATCAGAATCGAAAAATAAATCGATTTAGCTATGTATGTCCGTCCGTCCGCACGATAACTCAAAAACTAAAGGAGCAAGGATCTTGAAATTTTCGCAAATTCGTTTTTTTGCAATAGCCGTCATCGCTATTTAAATCCAGCCATTTTGGTCCATGGGTTCGGGTAGCTGCCATACAACATCTAACTTTATATGAGTATTATTCTGTACCTATTATAGCTGCGTGTCCGAATTTTGCCAAAAGTAGTTTAGTTTTATGGCCAAAGTTTCTACAAAATTTGGTTGGTTTATTGCAGAGGGTTCGAGTGGCTGCCATACAACTCTTTCTTTTATATGAGTATTCCACTACACTTAATAAAGCTGTATGTTTGAAATTTTGCCAAAAGTAACCCAGAGTTGACACAGTCTACTTTACTGCACTCTTCCTCGTTTATTTTAATTTTAAAATGGGGCTAAAATATAAAATTATTTAAAAAATAACAGCACAAGATAAAACACAGACATTTTGAAAACTTAAGCAGTTTGTAGCACTTAAAAATCAAACACATCAAAATATAAAACTCTGCAAGTAGCAGTTTATATAAAATTTCGTATTTAATAGTACACCTGTTGTTTGTTATAATTTTGTAATTCATATAAGAATTATCTAGTTATATCATTGAAAACTGTTGCCATTTCTTATTTAACAAAAAATACATAACTATTCTTGAATAAAAAATATTGAAATTTATTTTGGGGTAAAAAAATGTATTTTAGTAAATATTTTTTAAAAAATATTTTTAGATATGTTAAAATTATTAGGTGATTCCATATTACCGCTAATAAAATGGTATTTAACAGAAAAAAATGTATACGATATTTTGTATCCTTCAAAAAGTTAGAATAACAGATTTACCGTTGTAAAAACAACACGCATTTGTCCTCCAGGGGCCTCCTTCTACCTCAAATAAAACACGGTTTTTAATCAAAGGAGTTGCTCTAAAAGGATTCGATTTATTTTAATGAACTGGCAGTTAGTTTATAAATGTTTGTAATTGTTATCTAACCACTGGTATTGTGATCCAAGACCTTTCGAAAAATAAATTTTCCACGCTAAATTATGAAAGGAAGTGATGAATACTTCTTCTTCTAAATACAATATTTGTTTAACGTAATATTTTCCAGAAGCTTTAGGCTAGTTTAAATGAAAAACTAAGAAGACTTTTCGGATGTCCTATGCTACTTATTTAAGAAATATGATAAAATAGAAAATACGAATTGCTATAGATTCAGACATCAAAGTATTCTTTATGAGATTATCCATCGTTTTTTAACTTGGCATAATTACTAATTTAAAAAATAAAGATCTGATAATCGGATTATGATTCCAAACCCAATACAATAAGAAGCGAAGCACGATCTTAGGTTTTATAGGATCATATACGAATACTTTTCATAAACCCTTCCGAGCTATGTGCGGGATCCCGAAATTTTCGCTCACTTGGTTAATAAGCCATGTGATTACCCAATTAGAGTAAGATTATAGAGTTGGTTACAAAATCAGGATTTCAATATTTTTAGCGGGAGTTTGGAGTCAACAGCCCCCACTATTGGAAGTTTTTTATTATTGAAAATATATATTTATATAAAAATATATCTAGGAGGAATTTTATAGTTGATTACAAAATCTGGATTATACGCTTTTTCCAGAATATTTATATATACATAATACATATAATGCAGGCAAATGAAATACAAGGAAATGAAAATAAAGGCAAAAGAAATAGAGCCTTGTGATAGCAATCCAATTTTTTACATTTCATATTTCTAAAAAAAAACTTATAACCAAATCTTCTTATGATTTTACATAATATTATTATTTTGTGTTGGATTATAAAGTCTATTTTTAGTTAAACTTATTATGTCTATTATTTTAAAAAAAAAACTATAATAGTTTGTGGAACAATTATTTATAAAAAAAAGTATTAAGATCTACAATTATAACTAGAAAATACAGATGTTGTTTATATTATGTGAATTTTGTATATATAATACAATATCCTGAATTCTGTTACAAAAATATTCATTCAAAAAAACGAACAGATAATCAAAAAATTTATCTAATTTTAGTTTAATAAAAAAACATTTCATAATTTTACCAAAACAAAGAGTTTAAATTTTCTTTTTCTATTTTTGGAAAAATTTTTTCATAATTGAAGAGTTAAGTATGAAAAGGTGCTATGATACATTTTGATATAATCGAATTTTATTACTTAAATAAACATGTTATGAACCGATCTTTCACATGTGAAAACCCGAATTTGCTTAAATTGAATAGTTTTCGAAGTATAGAAACTTTAAAGGTGTTATGTTACATTACCGTTCTCTTTTTTTTGTAGAAGAAGGTGTTTTGGTAGTTTATAGACTCTTAAACACTTTTTCACAATAATTTTATATTAGTTCCAAAGTTGTGATATGATGAATAAAAGTGTTAAGTGCAGAACATAGCTTCTTTATTTACAATGACAACTTAAAAATTTTTCTCCCTAAAGTGTAATTTAATAAATAAAGGTGATATGTACGAAACATAGCTCTTTTATTTACATTGACTGAATTTTTCTAAAAAATATTTTTATTTATAAAAGTGATATGTGCAGAATTTAGTTATAATTTGTTATTTAAATAAATAGAAATTGTTATATAACACCTTCATTCTCAACGATTTTGATGTGATGTCACTATTTCATCGGTGCATAAAAGTACTATGTACATATTTTAGTTAATAACTTGGAAAATACAATGATTTACTTCATCAGTCCTTGATGAATAAAATTGTATGCCTTTCATTACCATTTTCACATTACAAGAAGTTAAACAAGTTAAACAGAAAAAAAAATCAGGTAAAAAAACTTTAACCTCAATTTATTCAAAACTCAGATTTTGTATTTTAACACCTTTATTTATTAGACTCTTCAATTATTATGACTGAAATTAGAGTTTATCAACATTTTTATGAAAAATTTTATAAAACTTAATTGAAAAGGAAGGAAGTATTGACACAAACGTTTTCTGAAAAGTAACAGTTTGTTCAATGTTGAAGCCAACCACTTTTTGGAGAAAACCATTAAAACAGGAACATTTAGGATTACTTGCCACTTTTTTTTTACAAGTGTTCTTAGTGTTATCAGTTCTAAAACTATATAATCAGGGTTGTAAAACTTTTGTTGCAATTCCCAAAATAAAAACTTTCCCTTTAAATCTTACAGAAATTCTTGGCCTAATTATATTACTTATCCAATTTAATTTTGAGCCTCCCAGTATTATTAGTTTTGAAAATATGCAAAAAGATATTTAAAATTTATTTCTCAGCAATTGGAATCTTTGGTAAAAAAGTTTTTTCAAAGATTCCAATAGCTTTCCAATTTTTTCCAACCATTACAACTTTAATGAGTTTGAGCACTTTTTGATTGAAGCAAACGTTACTCTTTAGCTTTTCAACTTACCTCCAGATATGCAACAATTTTTTTGATACAAAAAGATTGGAACATTTTACAGAACTTCTCATTCCTTGTAACCAAACATGAAGAAAATTTCACCCTACAAAATTCCTAATTTCTAACTTTAAACATTTGACAAGTCTATAGAGTAATGCCATTTATATTTCGAGACCATTTTCGTATTTGGGGTTTTCAAAGACTTAATCTTTAAGGGCTAATTCCCGAAGATATTTGACTATACAAAACAGTACTCCCACTCCATTTGCCTGTGGTGTAGGATTTTTGTAGACCGAAACTAATCGAAATCTGTTTTTCAAATCTGTACTGAAAATAAATTAAAATTTTTCGGATGAATGAGATTTTTTTTTATTTTAATTTACGTACATGCATAGGTCAAAATTATAATACATCATCGATGATATAAAGAATATAAAACAGAATAATGTTAAAAACAAAAATGACATTTATGTTATTCTTTCGTAGGAATAATATAAAACACACGTGATAAGATTTTCACGTTTTTGATTATAACAATATTTTGTTTAGGTTTATATTTTCTGATAGAACGTAAGTATACTGTACAGATACACTAATCAAGGCAATAATAATATCTAACCTTATATTCAATTAAAATTTAAAATATGCTTATTTTTATTGCACAATATTTTTTTTTTCAATGAACTTTAAATTTAAAGACACTTTTCATGTCTGAAGTTTCAAAAATTCTAATGCTATACGAGTACTTATTTTTGATTCTCTGATATATTACAAAATTAAATAAGGCATAAGTTTCATAATTTTCGTTGAAATACATATGGAATAAAGTTTAAGAAAGGTAATTAATATAATGATTTAATGATATCTTAAATTAAATAAATTTAGCTACAAATTTTTTAAATTTTAATTTAAATATTTAAAAAAAAAATTCAAAATTATGATATGCCGGATTAAGGGTGCATAAAAATACTTGTCATAGACCACTTTGTTGTCTATCTTTATTCCGATTCACAATTCAATCTTAAAAGTTTTGTCTCTCTATTCTGATTCACAACACAACTTAATTTAAGGCTCCAAATAATTTTTAAGTTGAGTTGTGTTCAAACAAAGATATTACCGTTCATAACAGTTGTATTTCAATTGCATATGACAACATAAAAAAAACTCAAAACCAGTTGTCTAACTGTTGTGTTGTCTATCTGCTGTATGGTAAATGGTAATAGCAACATGATATTTATTTCTTGAACAGTTGATCAGTATTTTGTATAATGAAACAAAATTGCTCCAATAGGAGATAATTTCATTTCCTTACGTTCCAGTTTGTCATCTGAAAAAAATTATTTCATTATACTTCTGTATTTCAATACTAAATTTCTGTAATGGCTTATATCTATGTTTACAGTGAATCGCTTTTCTCCGATAGCATTTCAATGAAAGCTTAACCCGATGCCTAAGTAGTAAGGTAGAAATCATAATTAAAAATATTTTTGAAGGTGGCAGAAATAATATTATGAAAATTAATGCCACAGAAGGCTTTTGATAAGAAGAATTGTGATTCTACAATTAAGTTCATGGCTGCCATTTGAGGAATGGAAAAAGAGGAAAAAGAGGAGAAATTAATCTTAGCAAATGGTAATGTTGCATATATAACTATATTTTAGTTATTATTTTGAAAATGTCAATATTTTGTCCGGAATTTTCAAATCACAGAAACTCAAAAAATAAATTCATAAACTCTAAATTAGCACAAGAATTTGTAATTTTCTAATAACTCTTAATAGCTCATTAATAAAGCGTACACACTATTGAATTTATACACCACTTTAAACAACTCATACGAAAATTTTTAAAATTATTTTTCAAAAGCTTCACTTCTCGTTAAATGTCATATTTCGTTACAATCATTGGCTTCGTTTACACGGTGTTTGCTTTTGTTGTTATACTGCTTAAAAGTTCTGTTGCAACTTTATATGTGTGCGTTAATATTATCACTTTAATTTGTTTTCTTGAAGATTAAGCATTGGATTTTTTATTGCTGTTTTTTGATGTATTGGTAACATAAAACGCGTAACGAAGTTAAATTTTGGTTATAAAAACGTTAACAACATTTTCGGGTGTTAAAAGCGATTTCGTAGTTTTTTATCGCTTTAAAGCTGCTTTAGGGAGAAGTGAGGAAGTGAGAAACAAAAGAAGGAATGAGAACTGACGAGTGCAACAATGTGTGAACGCATAGATTTGATTTAATAAAAATTTGCTAGAAACAACGTATTGAACATTGAACAACGTATTTTAAAAGTTTTTTATCTCCATTTTCAAGCTAAATCTGTAAGTCAGTGTGTAATATGTAAAGATATTATAAAGATTTATCTGGGGCTTTTATTAGCCGATTATATGATGGTTAATATTATTCTTATTAATATAATTCACAAAAACTAATTCAGTATGTACCTATCTAATATTAGTCAGGTCTAGTTCAATTCTGGGTCAGGTCATACAATATTTTATTAAATCATTAATTATTAGATTTCAAATCCCCAAGATGGCCAAATATATATATTGTAAATTATAAAATATATGATATAAACAAAATAAATAATATTACTTATAAAATATTATTGCGGGCCCACATCCGAAATAAAAAGGGGAAGTAAATTTGCAAAGGCATTGTATGCACTTGGAAATACTTAATATATAAATACATAAACTAAATAAATACTATTTCAATTATACGTAATACATAAAAGCCAATCAAATTAAATGTCATTTTAAATGTCAAACATTTAAATTGGCCACTAAACAACAGACGACAGTCTTTCAATTTAAATAAGAAAAATTTTTCCAGCATTTCAAACTATTATTTTATATATTACTTATTCGCCTACACACAGTTCCTTAATAAAAGTTTTTGTAATAATTAAAATATAAATATATTTAATAGAAAACATTAATATATACAATTAAAATGCGAAAAATAAGGCTTGCCTTACTTCGCGTTATGACGAAAGAGAACTCAAGTAAAAAGCAAAAAAAAAAAGAAAAAAACAAATTCTGCAGATAATAATATAAAACGCAAAAGTTTTACTTTATTTTTTGTGTAAAAGTTCACTGAAAGTTTTTAAATCTATTTTTAAAGAATATTTAAATTTTATGAAAAATAACATATTTTGTTTTTATTATTGTTTAAAATAAACTTTAAAATAAATCAAAACAAACAAAAAAGTTTTAAACATAGATAAACATTAAGATGATCCTAATGCTTTGATCCTTAAAATAAAATTTCAGTATATATGTATAATACAAATAGGAATAAATATAAATTATAATACATGTACTTATTTACACATGTAATTACATGTAAGTAGGCGAAAAAATAAATGAAAACATGAATAAAGAAAATAAAAAACAAAATAAAATAAAATAAAAAAAAATATTTTTTTCAATACATATATACTTTTATTAAAGTAGTACTAGCCCTCTAAAATGTAGAAAATAAAAAATTGAAGGTAGATCTTGGGAATTTGTTACTGTGTTAATATAAAAATAAATTGCTGGTATAAGAAACAGTTCTTTTAATGTTTGAAAACTTCTAAGCTTAAAATTTTTAAAATTTTCACTAACCAAAAATTGATGGCAGATCTTTTGCATTTAAAAGTGTTTTAATATAAAATATAAAAGTAAATTGCTGAAATGAAAGATAGTTCTGCGCTTTTTCTTAAAATTAATCCAGCAATTCTTATAAATTTATGGTCAGATTTCTAATATAAATGTATCACTAACTGACAGAATGAAAAATAAAGCCATAGACACAGGCAAGTTCAATTAAAAGTATATAATAATAAGAAAATTCGCTTGTGGTCTTAAAAAAAAAACAAGAAAGAAAGAGAAAAAAAACAATTTTATTTAATACACAAAAAAAATAGATACGTGATGAAAAATAAATTGGTTTTTTTATGTTTCATTAAGTTTTTTTTTTGTATATATATATTGTATACAGGTGTTTTGGGGATTAATATAGAGTGTTTTGTGGAATTAACACTTGTGATAATTCAGTTTTCCATTTATTTAATGCTTATAATATATATTATAAAATAATTATAAATAAATCTAATGATTGCGTAGCGTACACACTATATAAAAAAAACAAACAATGAGAGAATTAAATTTTAATTTATTGTTATTTTAATTAAATTTTTTTTGGTTTTGGTTCAACCAGTAATGAAACTTTTATTAGAAACATATTTTTCATTTTTTACCATTTATTTGGTTTATAAAAATGGAGCCCAGCTGATTAGATCAATACCAAAAGTTTATTAATCGATAAAGTACGATTTATTTATCCTCCACAGATTGTTGATCAATTGTAATAAGTTTTCTAATATATGAAAGATGCGATATACAGAGTCAGTGTTAAGTAATTAATTTATGAATTTCTTTATTGCTTTTTCAGCCCTTTGAGGAGCATAGAGCATTTACTAAGTCATAAGTCTAGGCTTCAGTGGTGATTCCCATGGTGACCAAATAAAATTTAAATATACAAATATATAATATAAAAAAAATAATTAATATTGCTGTTATAAATAAATAGAAAGTATTTAATTTAAGAAGCGAAATGCCAAATAGGCAAATGACTTTAATAATATCGGTAATATTTACTATCGTCCTGGTACTAATTATAAATAAATAAATAAATAGGCTTCAGTTTCTTTAATCAGTATTTTCACTAAACCGTTGATTACTCGGATGTAACTATTGTATAAGATAATAAATACACATAAATGTAAATTTTGAGCGACATCTATTATTTAACACAAGAGTTATTTATATATTTTTATTAATTCATACTTTTATATTACGATAAAGTTATACAATTTTACGATATTTTTTTACTCGATATAATCTGAATGGGGTTTAAAATCGAGACCTTCCATGGTCCATGGTACCAACATTAATGTTAGTTGTATTATTTTGGATTTTTAATGGAACCTAATAATTACTTGTGTTTCATTATTTGTACAGTACTGCTAAAACTGCGACAAATCACAATGCAATACCCACTGTCTGTTTTGAAGATTGAAACCATTCACAGTTCTTTCACTAATCTTTAACTTTATTGGTTCGAACTTTTCTGTTGAAATGTAAATTCACATTACTATATGACATTGAACACGTGGTTCGAATTTTTGACATACACTGTAGGAGAATATCCTAAAATGTAAATGAATCTTTGTATAATTAGATACTTACAAAACTCAGTAAATTCAGAATATAAACCGTGTTGAGATACCGAGTTTTTCATAAAGTTTATTCAATGTAAATCTGATTAAGGTTTGAAATTCTTTAATATTTTAAGTAAAACTGAAACCCTAGAAAAATGTAAACTTTATTTCTTTTTATTAAAACATTTTTTTTCTTGAATATTTTTTACTTTAGAAAAATTTGTTAAAACAAAAACAGTTAAAAAAATATAAAAAAAGTTTAAAACTAACCAATAAGTTCTGAAAAAAAAAGAGTTGACAGAGCCAAATATAAAAGAATTTGAAAGTATAATTGGGAAATTGAATTTTATATTTTTATTAAAAAGAAACTTCGAACTAGAATTGTGAAATATAGAACTCTGAAGAACCCTTCTTCAATAAATCCCACTTCCAAATTGTGAAACATATTACCACATTATATATGTGTGTCCCAATACTTATGATTTCGAAAAATTCCAGAAAAAAGTTTATTCCTTCTGGGTTCTTCCATTCAACCCTTGTGAAAAAAATCCAACAAACCTATAAGAAAACTGGGGAATTAGTCACTTTAAACTGAAATATATATCTTCATCTGCAATTAAGATTTGAAAGAAACGAATACTCGTCATCGTTTATTAGATTAAAAGCATAAAGGTAATTTAAAACGATAGATAATTAATGGAACATCATAGTAAGAAGTTTTATTAAGAAAATAAAATTATCGGCTGTCACACAACTTCAATTTTTAACGTTAATAATGTCATACAAAATATCAAGGAAAATGATAATACTGGTCTTTACATTTATTAAATAAAATTAGCCATGCCTTAGTCTCACAAATAGTGGTTTTTTAAAAGCTTCTTTTTAAAGTTGGCAACTCTTTCAATACAAATGCATTGTATATTATAGATAAATATTTTTTTTTTATATTTTAAAAAGCAGTTTATTTTTTTATTTAAGAATATCCTGTGAAACATCAGTTTTGAATATTCAATGCGTTGTAGCTGTTCAGAATTTTTAGAGAAGAAAATTTAATACAAACATTTTTTTTCTTTCAATATTTTTATTTTCTAAAATTTAATTCTAATATATCACGTACATTAATATTATACATATATGTTTATAAGTATGTAGACACATTTATTTAATATAATATTATATACGTGCATGATATAACGGTTAAAAAATCATCATGAAGGAAAAAATACGCTATTGTAATTTATGAATAACGGCATTTTATAATTTATATAAGCATTGAACGTAATGTCTTTTCTAAATAATAAGAATGAGAAAAATAATAAATGAGCGAAAGAGAAAAAAAAACAATAATACATATTTCTGTTTTTGTTTTTAATTTTTTTGTTAAAAAATTTTTTAATTTGTAACTGTCAACAAAAATAATACTTTAAAAAATCATCATCATATTAATGATTAATATCGGCTTATTTGATCTCAAAATTGCCGGTCGCGGCCCAATTATTTTTTTATAAATGTGAAAAAGAAATTAAGATGCGAAAATCGCTCCGGGACACTAGTAATCAATCTATTCATATAGCAATAACGCAAACAATTTTAATTTAAACTTATAACTCACAGGCATTGAATTATTTATATTTAAAAATTTCCTTATGTTTAATTTTTTTTGTAAGTAGGAGTAATATACTGCAGGGGGCTTTAATGTTTGAGCTACTTTGAGTTCTCCATACAGTCTGTGACTCATTTCTTTCTGTAAAACCGCCTTTTGAGCATGTATTAAAGTCTCGTTGGCGAATTATAATAAAAAATGTAGTATTCCATAATGGAAAACTAATAATTACATTTCAAGATGCAGATATCGTATTTTTAAGTGTTTAAAGCCCTTACCGATACCACCTAAATAATCAATGACTTAATAATCAAAAAATTTAATTTTGTAAATTTAAAGAAAACGTTCATTCCTTAAACACCAATTCTTTTGCACCAAATATAATAAATTTAAAAGGTTTGTTCATAGTTTAAGTTCACCCTTTCTTTAATGTCAAGATTAGATTAATAAGAAAATATTTTTGATTTGATAATCATTTTATATATGACCGTGGGAATTTGATTTTTTTTTAATGTAAAATCAAAAGTAGCTGAAAATTTGTTAAACTTAAATTTTGTTTATTTACAAAACTGGTCTTAAAATCAAACTGGCAGATACGAGGTTTTAACGTTAGTAGTTAAATTAGAATTAAATTATTCAATACCTATTCTAAATTCAGATTATTTTTTTTAATAAATTTCAGTTAAATTTGCAGATAATATAGGTTTTACCATTAGTTTCTTAATAAACAATTAAATTCTACAATACCTATTAATAATTTAATTGAATTTGTTTATAAATTCCAGCTAAAATGGGAAAATAAGAGGTTCCACCGTAAATATTTTAATTAGGGATTAAATCCTTCTTATTAATATAAATGATTTTATTTTAATAAATTCCAGAACTTAAAACTTATTAAAAATATTGATAAGAGTTTTCTTCATAACAACTAATTTTCTAAGTATATTTATTAAAAGCCAATTGAAATTTTAAATTTTTTAAATACTATTAAATTTAATATCAGTATTTCATAATAATTTTGATACTTTTAAATTTTAATTGGTTACAATAGAAATTTTTTTTCAATTTTTAAGCTTATTGGTTTTGAATTAGCTTAAAGAATAGTATCATAGTTCAATACCGCAGTAAAACACGTGAAATGTACTCTTTCCAAATAATCAATAAGACTATGGGCAATGGGATGTCATTATATCTGAAATTAGTTCCAAAAAAAATTTGATATGAAGTTAACTACTAATGATGAGAGACTTGTTAAATTTTATCGACATTTTCATGATAATACAATTTCAATTTAATTGACAGTTTTTTGTAAATTAACTTTGTATATTTTTTTGCAAATGATATTCAACTATTGCCATTAATTTTTAAAAATTGGTTTTAACTATTTTAATAGACATGTTCTTTTGAAAATGATAAAATAGACACGTACTATATTACTTAACAATTTTTTAAAACACAAATTTTTTATTTTCATTATTATTCAGTTCTAGGAACAAATTGATGTCCACAATGTTTTTTTTTTTAATTTTTAATATATATTTTTATTTTTAATAACTTTTACATTCTTTGACGAACAGTAGAATTATAAATAGAAATATATGAAGGTTAATTTTTATTTATTTTAAAAATTTTCAATTTGTATATTATATATTTTAAAAACGTACTTGTAAATGTTAGATAGAACCTTGTCATTCACAATATTTAATTAACTTAATTATATCTATTATTACTAATTATGGCTTTAGGAAACAAATGGTGTCACTATTAATTAAAATAAAATATTGAAATACAAACAAATTTGTTTAAGTTTTAAAGTGTTTTTTTATTAGAGCTGAAATACTGACAAAATATAGTTTACATTTTAGGTTCATAATTGTTGGAAAATATTGATAACATTTTTAAATTAGGGAAAATAAAATGACAAATAAAGAACGTAGTTTGAATACATAGATTGAATTTAGCTAACAACTAAACCTACTCGATGACAACAAAAAATAATCATCAATACATGGAACCGAACTGCACGTCGAAGCCCCAAATATTGTAAAATTTAAAACTTAATTTCTAAAAGCTAAGAAAACATGTAAGGATGTGGTTAAGTACGCAATTTTTCAAGCGTGGGAATACGGCATCGATACCTGCATTGATCACAATTTCACCTTATAGTCGAGTATAATATTAGTATAATATAATTAAATAAATATAATAAATAGGATTGGTATAAACTAAAAACTAATTTCATTTCCCAAACCGGTAATTCGGTCTCAACTGGTAATTTGGTTTCGGAATCTATGCGATGGTTTTCAATTAAATTAATTTTTATCATTAATCGCTTGAAGAATGAAATATCTAACAGATTCCAAAACATTTACAAAAAATCATCTCTAAAGACGTCAAAATATTTAGCATACCAAATCTCATGTAATTCAATTTGTACACTAATACTAACTTGTTTTTGTTTTTTTTTTTGGAGAAGTCAATTATATCAGCATTACATTTCAATTACAAATTTTTTTGGTATTTTGGTTTATTTTTAATATTTCAAGTAAAGTTTTAAATATAAATCATTTATTTAAAGGTGAAAATGTTTTAAATATTGTACTGATAGATATTAATGAATAGTAATGAATTTATACTTAACTGTGTTTAATGCTTGTGTTTCAATATAAAAAGAACCTGTTATAAGTTTGCTGTACATTTCAGTTACAACAGGTTCTATATAAAAACGAGGAAGAGTGTAGTAGAGTAGACTGTGTCAACTCTGGGATACCCGTATGACCGTTATATAAACATTATATCATTATTATTACAAACATTAATTACTTTTGGCAAAATTTCAAACATACCAGCTTTATTAGGTGAAATATAATGCTCATATAAAAGAACGAGTTGTATGGCAGCTACTCGAACCCTTTGCAGTAGACCAACCAAATTTTGCAGTAACTTTGGCCATTAAACTAAACTATTTTTGGCAAAATTTCAGACACCCAGCTTTAATAGGTATAGAGTAATGCTCATATAAAATAAGAAGTTGTATGGCAGCTACTCGAACCCTTTGCAGTAGACCAACCAAATTTTGCAGTAACTTTGGCCATTACACTAAACTACTTTTGCCAAAATTTCAGACACGTAGCTGTAATAGGTACAGAGAAATACTCATATAAAAAAAGAAGTTGTATGGCAGCCACCCGAACCCATGGACCAAAATGGCTGGATTTAAATAGCGATGACGGCTATTGCAAAAAAACGAATTTGCGAAAATTTCAAGATCCTAGCTCCTTTAGTTTTTGAGTTATCGTGCGGACGGACGGACGGACGGACGGACGGACGGACGGACGGACGGACAGACGGACAGACGGACAGACGGACGGACGGACGGACGGACGGACGGACGGACGGACGGACGGACGGACATACATAGCTAAATCGATTTTTTTTTCGATTCTGATCTGATCCATACACTTGAGTCTATATCTACCCGCCCTCCTTCTCTGCGTCACAAACGTAATGGCAAATTTATTATACCCTTTGACTATATAGTCATACGGGTATAATTACAGTAGGTATGTCAAAAATCTATTTTGTATTTCACTCTTCTATAACACTTCTTCATATTACATTAATCATAAAGAATTGATGTTATCTATTTTTACTTTCCAAAAGAATTGTGATAAATCTTAAAAATTTGTTTTATCTTTAAAAAATGTTCTTAAAATTGTTTAAAGTTTTATTTGTCTATTCAAGCAAATTACCCGTAACCGGTCGATTCCACTAGAACAATTTCACTTTTTTCACAATTATTATTAATAAACTATAGCTCTTTTTTTTTTGACAATATTATATAATTTAATTTTCCACTTTTCTTAATTCCACTTTTTTTTTATCAATTGAATTAATAGTTGTATCAATGATATCTGACAGTTTATATTGACATTTTATATTATTTCCACTTTTTATTAGTCCGACGCCTTTAGTGTTAAAAATGGCGGCGCAGAAATGCGCAAGTTGAATTGTGTATAGTGGAATTGTCCCTAGTGAAATTGTGCTAGTGGAATCGCCCTAAAATCAAATTACCTTAACCTTGAAAAAGTCTGTTCATAACGTCAAACTAATTTTCTTAACAAATTCTCTGTTATATTTTTTATGCTTTTCCAAGTTTTCTAACGTTTCTTTTAAATGCTTTTTACTTTACAAACTTGTCCTGAAATTTTGATGCATTGCATAAGTTTTATAAAAGTTTTAACAGATAAATGATAGAATTCATTACTGTCGTATTGTTTTTAATTTTGTTTTTTAAATTGAAAAATAATTCAATTTATACATTTATTTATTTATAAGCAGTTCACATATCTCGTATATTGTGATAGGGGTGTGAAGCATATGTCTTACATATTCCGACGTTGCAGATAGATACTATTTATTAATTTAGTAATATTATTTGTTTTATTTATATCATAAAAGTTTACAACGCGGAACATTAAAACAATCTACATTTCAAAATTTCCAGCGAAATTTCAGACACCCAGCTTTATAAGGTGTAGAGAAATGCCCTGAAATGAACAGTTTACGAATTGACAACTTTGTATGGCAGCTGCCATGAGTAGTTTTCATCCTTTTAACCTATTGTCATACGGGTATAAAAATATAGTGTATATAACTATTGAGAGGAAAATCCTACGAAAGATCTTTGGTCCTGTAAATATAAATGGGTATTGGTCATTGGAGACATAGATATAACCAAGAAATGTACGCACTCTACGACAATATAAACCTAGTCAGGAGAGTAAAAATACAAAGACTGCGTTGGCTAGGACATGTTGTAAGAAGGGAAGAAAATTATCCGGTGAGAATGGTTTTTGAATCCAACCCATATGGTGTACGTAGCAGAGGCAGACCAAAACTAAGATGGAAAGAAGGAGTAGAACAGGACTATCGAAATTTAGTTTGCCGGGCTTATGGAGAACAGCTGTCTAGGATAGAGACCAATGGAGAAATTATCTGAAGTCGGCCGGAGACTCTAGAGTCTCGTAGAGCCATTTATATATATATCACAATAGTTCAATAAGAAGTCCAAATGCCAAATAGGCAAAGACTATTATAATATCAGGCAATATTTAATATTGTCTGGTACTACCAATAAATGAATAAATAAGAAAAGTTAACATATAAATTTCATAAAATGGATGTTTATATTATGGTTTTATTGTACCAGCTGATAACTTATATCAATTTAACTTATATCAATGTCAAATAAGATTTTAAGTTCATACCAGATCAAAGATTCTAATGTAATTAGAAATGATTTGATATTATTAGTTGAATAATTCGCATGTGAAATACAATCTCTAAACTTACCCAAATCATATTAATCCCAATCTTAATAGATCAACTTTAAAATCCCAATTAGTTCAAAAATACCATTAATGTAGTATAATTTATTTTGAAAATATTTTAAATTAACATTCTATCTTGTAATCAAAGATAAGGGAACCGTTCATATAAAATATTAAATAACAATTTTAATCAAAAATTAATATTTATTCAACCGCATATTATGCTTTTTTATTCATCAAAGTAAAATATAAGTTTTTTTTTTAGTTTATTTTTTTTTTGTTGATCACCTTTTAAACCCCCTCAAACAATTTAAAAAAATTTATCTCAAGATATTTTTAAATGGAAAAACAAATTATTATTTTACAAAAGCTTTAAAATATCTTTTGAAGACAAATGAAATATGAAATATGACATGTAAAATAAAAGACCCTTTTTTTATGATTTAAACCAAAAACGAAGACTGCGGGATTAGCCTTAAAGGGGGAAATAAAAGTAAAATAATAATATAATAAAGGCTAAAAGGAAAATAAGAATAATCTTAAGAATAGAAATTTTACAACAACTGGCTGACCTTTCAATACTATAAAAATCGTAAATACAATTTTGTATTTAGGCGTATCATAACAGATCTGTACAATTTTTTTCCTATTAAAGCATTGAATTTTTGTATGTTGTTAATAAGCCTACGTATATTTTGGCTGAATACACCTTTTTTTATAAGCTTTATAAGATTTATAAGCATTAGCGTAGGTACTTAACTATATATATATATATATACAGTATCCCTAAGGATGAAAAAACTTTAAAGAATTTATTTTGTTAATCTTTAGTCCTTCCAAAGAATATCAAAAATATGAATTTAATATAATATTACCTAACTAATATTTTATTTAAAGTTAACAATAGCATAATAAATTATAATATGTATTATAATCTTTACCGTAAATTGGTACCTTTCTTCATTCAAAAAAAAAATTTTAAGATACATATGACATTATTATTATATAATTGATTTTCCTACAACAATTAGATAATGATTATTAAAAGCTGCTGTAAAAATAATAAATGGATGCTTTTTATACTTTGATTAAGAAATTAAATATTAAATAATAAATAAATTTAATAAAATATCCGTAAATTATTCCGAAAAAAAAATAAAATTTTATATTTATGAAATAAAACTTAAAGAAGAAACTACCAGCATGGTTTGATGCAAGACTTTTTATTACATTTGATTTTATATCATTGACCTTTTATTTCTCAGTGTTTGTGATTGTTAAACTTTAACCTTAAAGTATAGGTTCCGACTTTTTAACTAAAAATGTTCCCATCGTTACGAAATAAAAATTGATGGTATTATATAATTAACTAATACCCGGTACGCGTTCCTGCGCCTCTCAATGGAGGCTTAATCGAAGTTGATGTTACTGCAAAAGGTTAACACAAAAATTACAAACTATGTAAATTTTAATTTTAAAATGTATGAAAGAAATTTTTTTAAAACGATTTTTCTAGGATTATTCTAGTAATTTCACGTATACAAAATTTTAAGTCAATTGGTCGAACCGTTTCTAATTTAGAATAAAGTATTGAAAAACTTATAAAAAACTGTTGGGCCACAATGGGTTATTGGAACTCAAAAAAAAATTTTTTTTAACCTTTTTTTTTAGCCAAAGCAATATTTCGTAAAATCGCACAAAATTTGGACCCAAAATTTTTTTTTGACCAACCGTCGGCCCGACATGGGTTAACAAATTCCAAAACTGCAAATAGTGTCAACTCAATTTTCAAGGAGCATCACGTATACAAAATTTTAAGTCAATTGGTCAAACCGTTTTCATTTTAGAACAAAAAAGTTTAAATACTTGCACCACAGTCCCAAATTGGCGGTCCGTTAAAGCAAAATTTTTGGCCCACGAATTCTTTCCGTACCGAAAAACTCTTATATACAAATTTTCATGAGAATCGGCTGGGCAGTTTAGGAGTCTATTCGTAACATACAAATAAACAAACAAACTTTCGCTTTTATATATATAGATTAATAATAATAATATTTAGAACTTAAGTTAGGGGTGTTTAAAAAAATCTAAATATTAGTTTTTGAATACAACTCCTAAACAGTGAACGTCACAAACAAATCTATCTTATTGACCAATACATTATTGAACTTCAAAGGATCTCATCCAAAGTTTCAAGTTTCCAGCTATAGCCATTTAAAGGATATGTGGGGTTGAAAATTTTGCAAAAATTGAGTTTTACATAAATGCAAATTAAAGTACCGTACGGCAACCCCAGTATATTTATTTATAATGATCAAACAAGCAACCAGCCAAGCCACATGGGTGGTATCAACTGCTGCATCGAGGTATTTTGACGTAATGTTGACGTAATCGGTGAAAATTTTGTATACACCAAAACCGGTTTCGTAATTTTTGTATTCACAAAAAACCGGTTTCGTTGCAACCGGTAATTTTACTAGTAAGACTCGATGCACTAACCAATACAAACAAAAAAATGATTTTTTTTTTCTTTTATTTTTTTTGTTGTTTTTCTTTTTTTTCATTATTTAAAAATTTTTGAACTGTGCGCATCTTAAATAAAAAAAATTTGAGACCGGACAAAATATAAAATATTTCTGGTATTGGAAATTGATAAAAATCAATACAAGATTACCATATTAGGTTTTATTTATATTTGTTATTTTTTATCTTTCAAACTACATACTAAAAAAAAAAAAAATGAACAAATATATTTGTATTATATTAAATATATAAATATATTTTGACAAAAAATAATTAATGATATAAAAGACAATTAGTTTAAGGAACAGATTTAGAACCTAATTTTAAAATTGTATAATTATGAATGTTTGCTCAGTCCCACAGATGTTAATTAAAATAATAACCCATTTTTAAATGACCTAGATATGATATAAGTAAAATAAAATTACCTACTTACTCAATGTAAATAAAAAATTAAATTTCTTATGTTATCTACAAGTCCATTTTTTTATTTAGGTAGCTACAAACCTTTTGTTTTTATATGAATAAAAAATTACAAAAACTTTCCGCTTTTGAAAAATCAGTTGACTAAACATTCTCCGACGATAACTATTTTCGAATGAACTAAATTTTACACATACATTCATAAGTTCATAAATTGGTGACAACACTTAAAACTACACTCGTGTGGGACTGAGTAATATTCACTTGCGTTATTCATAATGGAAGATTACGTCAATGCAACTTGCCCATACTCATCATGTTGCTTGACGGGTTGTTTTCCGCTTCCATATTATAAATACACATAATGGAATTCTTTTTATAACAATTTAAATACAGGGCTACTAAAAAATGTTGTTCCATGAAGTTAAAGTTTAATTTCTTTGTTTAAAACCGTATAGAACTTTGGTAAACACACGGACAGAATGTCGAAAAGATTGAATTTTTATAATTCCAGAGTTTTTGAAAATGTTCTTAAAGCCCGAAAATTTTATTATTGCATTAAAAAAAGCTTATTTAAACTAATATATGTGTTCTTAAACTTAATTTTGACATTGCATAATGACTTAAGGATATTATATGTATATACATACAAACACATGTTATGTTTTTGAGAAATTATAATTCTTTTAAAATATTACACCTTCTTATATTCAAGTTTTGACATATTTTTTTTAATAATACCCTATGAGAAAACAACATTTTAAAATCTTTTTGATGTTTTAAAATGTTTTTAAAATACTTAAAAAAAAAAATAAAAACAAAAAAGACTTACAAGCCAATGGTAGGAATTACAAAGTGTTTTAATAAAACTTGTCAAATTTAAAATAAGATTTAACATGTGTGAGTATTTATATTAATAAATTTTTCTAATATTTTAAAATTGAAAACCTTGAAGAAAGTGGCTAAAATTAATAAAGTTAATAACAACAAGATTTAAATTCTTAGACTTAAGAGTTTTTCAATGAAAATGGCATTAGTAATAAGAATCGTAATAAGATAATAAAAGGAGACCACATTGTATATGTTTAGGGAGTAGCTTAATAAAATAAAATTAGGAGACCACGGCTATTACTTTAAAAAAATCAAAAACACTTGCAAGATTATCATAGTGAGGCTTCTACATAGTGAGGCTTCTACATAATTTTTATATTTACTTTTTATGTTTTGGGCACAACGAGCGTAACCAGAACGCAGCTATCGAAGATAGGTTTTTATTAATAGATTAAAAAAGCAGAGCAATAAAACTTTAGATTAAAACTAAAGCAACTTAAGCGAATTTGTTGATGACGCTTGTTGTGATTTGAAGGTTAAAGATTTTTAAGCATCAAATCTTCTGTCATTCAATACGCATTAAAATTTAGTTTATGGCATACAATAATTCATGAATCTATTTTTAGTTTTTTAAGGAGTATTCCTTGGATTATCATATTAGATATCTACATCATTTAAATGTTAAAACTAAAACTGGATTTCAAAACCATTATCGTTCTTAAACTATAATTATATATATTTCCGCCTACAGTTTAATTCAAAAAATTAAGATGATACTGAGAAAACTTAATGAGATCTTATAATTTTTAATGAGTGCTATTTCATTTTCTAAAGTTCTAAAGAATTTCATATAAAACAAAATAAAACGGACACGTGAATTTTTTAATTTTTGAAATATTATATGAGTAGGTTAGGTAATTTTAATGTTAAAACAAAATACGTGAGCGGGTCATTGTTAGATATTTATAAAATTATAATATTCAATTTAGTTAAAAAAGCTTATTTTTAATCTATTTATAATATTATATACATATTTTACTTGGAAAATTTCTAATTTTGAATTGACGAAATTGTTTTGTAATTTTATACAAAATAAAAAACAACCTCTTGAAGCTGTGCAACCATCAAAATTTTTCCCTTGTCTGGAATTTTTTGGATTCGCTGAATTATAATGGTCTCAATAATTCATTTTTAATAGCACATGCAGACGCCAAACGTGTTATTTCTCAAAAAAGTATTAATATATTATATCGTTTTATAAAAGTGGTCATTGTCAGAAAAGAGACAAGTGAAAACTGTTATTGCATTAAGTGAATTAATTTTAAATTTCAAATCGAGTTAGATTTTTAAGCAACTCTACTGAACTACATATATATCTTAGATAATCTAGCTTTTAATTTTAATTAACATAACTATGGATATTTTTAATTATCTAAAATGATCTATTTCCACTTAACCTTAGCAAATCAGCTGTGCCTCTAATAATAGAATTAATACCAGATTTTTATCAAATATTTTTATAAAAAATATTATAATAAAAACATACGTTTGATTCATTAATTAAAAACTTACATAGGGGTTAAATATTTTCTTTAGAAAATCTTTCGGCAGTTCTTAACTGCCATATAAATAAATACAAAGTACAACCGAATTAATACCTAAATTCGAGGAAAAACTTAGACAAATTTGAAATTGAGATGTTCGGATTTTTTTTCGTTTAGTTAACCCATTAAGAGCCACACTAACACAGCCATAGTTACATATTTGTAAAGTGAATTTTATCTCATTTTTAATTCATTTTTCATTTGCCAAAACGATATGCAAAACTCGATTGGCTATAAATTTTGCAACAGTTAAGTTGAATATAAAAAAACTATTATAATTGTAGAACATCATTTTCGGTGCGTTTAATTAACCTACTTCGGAGTCCATCTGAAAAAGTATTAATCTCCATAACTATTTTCAATCCTCTAACCGGTTTTGGCGTTAACCTATTTGTCAGAACACTTTAAAACTAGAGGAATCCGTTACTACAAACAGAAACATTTTAAAATCTTGTTCGTTGTTTCTGCAAAAACAGTTTGATTTATTACCTTGTTATTTTTTAAATCAACTCTGACTGTTGATACGTCCATTCAAAGTCCTTATAAAATATTTTAAAAGTCGTAAATTTCTATATCAAAAAAGTTTCTTAAAGATCTTGTAGCGGTTCGTGTATGACCGAGTCTTTGATACGCCTCACTCGTTACGGAGCTACAGCCCTCCAAAGTTGAATAAAGCCCTATTTTTTTTTGTTATAACAAGAGTTCTGTTATGGGTATTTTCAATCTGAAAACGGAAAAAAATAGCTGATTTTATAAACTTTATAAATTTTTAAAAAGCAACTGTTTAGAGTTGCCATACGGTACTAAAATTATAATGGTCAAACTCAATCTTTGCAAAATTTTTGGCCACATATATCTTTCAACATTATATTTGAGCACTTGTTAACAGGTTTTCTTGAGTGCATATGGCTTGTATTCTAAGTATTGATTTTACTATTATTCATAATTAATAAATTGATGAAATAACTAAATTACAATATTATCATTTATTTTTATATATATTTTTATAATAACAAATGACAAAATAATCAGTTTTATACACTATATAAATTTGAAAATGTACTTTTTAAAACTCTTGGTTTTTTTCATCACATGTTTTGATTTTTTTAAATTTTAAAATTATTTTCCAAGTATCTATACCGTAAATACCACGCATATATTTGTGGATATGATTCCGTCAAAAATAACAATACGACATGATAAGTAATTTGCAAATATTTGTATTACAATAATAATAATAAAAACCCAAAAAAAAAAAAAAAACAAAAAAAAAACTTAAGAAAAATTGACATACTTACTAATGTATTCCCGGAAAATATATATATATTCCTTTCGGTCCATGTGGGTGGATGGGTAATGAAATACTTCTGCCGATTTTTATGACATGAAGAGCATTTAAAAAAAATGTATACGCATTGTTGCCAATAACAACTTTTTTATTCGTTCACTTTTTAATGAAAGAAATTGAATGAAAAAATAAATTATTATTTTAAATGAAACTTAAACAGTTTTTTATTAAGACCCAAATTTTCAATTATTGTAAAAATTTAAAAAAAAATATATTTTATTAAAAACATTTTAAAAAAATATTTAAAAAAATTTATTTGACCTTCATAAGGTTGAATGCTTGCTAATAAATAGCTTTGTCAAAATTTTCAATTATAAGATTCAAATTCAATTAAATTTATTCATTAATTTATTTATTTATAATAAGACTTGTACAGTTTTACCTACCACATCAAATGTGGCCTTTCCATTTTAGGTGTTATAAATTATATAGTTTTATTTGATATTATTTGACCAAGATTTGATTTCGATATTCTTTCATTGAAAAGCCGACACTTTAACCACTGAGCTATCTATCGGTCAGATAAAAAATTATTTGTAATTTTTTAAAAATCTCGATCAATTTTTATACCCGTGCATACATATATGACATCGGGTATATTAGATTTGCTCCTCCGTTTGTAACGCATCGATCTAGACGAGCTAGATATAGTGTCAAGGGTACGTATCGGCTCAGAATCGAAAAATTAGTCGATCTAGCTATGTGTGTCTGTCCGTCCGTCCGTCCGTCCGTCCGTCCGTCCGTGTGTCAGCACGATAACTCAAAAACTAAAAGGGCTAGAGTCTTGAAATTCACACAAAGTCATTTTTAGACAATTTCTAGGTTCCCTATTGTTTTTGGTTAAAATCGGACCAAGGCTTCGGGGAGCTGCCATACAACTTTTTTGCACCAATATGAATTTCTTCAAAACTATTTATACTACGGGGATGAAAATTACACACGGTTAGTTTTATAATGAATCGAGCACTTATATTAAGTTTCAAAATGTTAGGGCCCCATTTTCGGGGGGCTGCCATACAACTTCCTTGCACCAATATGAATTTCTTCAAAACTAATTATACTACGCGGATGAAAATTACACACGGTTAGTTATATAATGAATCGAGCACTTATATGAAGTTTCAAAATGTTAGGGCCCCATTTACGGGGGGCTGCCATACAACTTCTTTGCACCAATATGAATTTCTTCAAAACTAATTATACTACGAGGCTGAAAATTACACACGGTTAGTTATATAATGAATCGAGCACTTATATTAAGTTTCAAAATGTTAGGGCCCCATTTTCGGGGGTTGCCATACAAAGTTTTCGATTCAATAACTGTGAATCTAATAAAGCTACAAGGTTAAAATTAAAATTGGGCAGGTAAATTAATAGGGCAAGTTACTTGGCAAAGTTGGACATCACTCGGACCATCGGACTTTTAGGGTGGGCCAATTTTTTGTTTTGTTTTTTTTTTTTATTTTTTTTTTTTTTTTTTAAGCTTAAGCTGTGGGACAATGAATGAAAATTTTTTTTTTTTTTTTTTGTGATTTTTTTTTTTTGTTAATTTTTTTTTTTTTTTTTTAAGCTAAAGTTATGGGACAATGAATGAAAATTTTGTTTTTTGTTTTGTGATTTTTTTTTTTTTTGTTAATTTTTTTTTTTTTTTTTTTACGTCAAAATTATGGGGTAATGAGTTAAATGTATAAGGGAAGAAAATTACGGTTTATTTTATACACCATAGTAGGTATGCACGGGTATCTAAAAGTTGACAAGGGCAACTATAATCTTCCTCGTTTTTAATAAGATCATCTTAATGCATAATATAGTCTTTTATAAAGTTTAATAAAATGACTTGATTTAAATCTATACCTTTTCAGTTTCAAAATGAGAATAGTAAACTTCAAAATGGAATAGTAACTTTCAATATGAGAATAGTAAACTTCAAAGTGGAATAGTAACTTTCAATATGAGAATAGTAAACTTCGATATGAGAGTAGTAAACTTCAATTTGAGAATTTTTATTTAAAAAAATTATAAAATACCAAATATTTTAGAAAAAAATTAGATCTTTATAAATTTGAATAATTTTTTCAAATCTGTTCCCTCCTCGTTTGTCTGAGGTTTCACCCTCTGAAATGCAACGATATTGAGGAGTATTAAGCTGGTGCGCAAGTTGTTTCCAGTCTCCATTCATATTTGAAACGACAAGTAATTGTGTTTTCTTAGATTGTTTTTCTAATTTTTTTATTTTTGTAAACATTGTTGTAGGATTTTATTTTTACTATAAAAACAAAATTGTAATTATTCTCTAAAATTTAAACAATTTATTGAAAATCATCACAAAGAATACTATTCTTATTTAGATTTTAACATTTCTCATAATAAAGTTTACTATTCTCATATTGAAAGTTACTATTCCATTTTGAAGTTTACTATTCTCATATTGAGGTTTACTATTCTCATTTTGAAACTGAGAAGGTATAGTGATAAATAAAAGACCAAAAAACCAAGTAAGCATTTTACATTTCCTATAGTATAGGATTTGATTCCTTGAGTAAGAAGTTAGCAATCTAATTTATATGCATTATTATTAATTATATTGAAACACATTTTCATACTTTTTATCTTGCTAGTTTATCCTTACATAGATATTGGTATTTAAATAAAAATTTTTAATATATAATATGCTTAAGAATATGATAATATAATTTAATTAAATATTTTTTTAATAATTTCATATATTAATTTAATAACCACCATTGGATTTCTTCCTTTTAAATTAATATAAAATTATTTTCTTAAATTAATGGGTATCCTTGATTTAATTATAATATCCAAATTACATCATACTTTTGTATATTATTATTGAGCATTTAGTTTCAAATACACATACATACATAATACTTATTATAATTCTGTATAAATTACATACATATCTGTCATGAATTTTAATTTGAATTTTAATATTACAAAATTTGGGTCATAATACTGTAGTTCTAATATTTGTTTTATATTTTTTTGCCTTTTATTTTTTTTCTGATTTTTTTTTTTTTTTTATTTTTTTTTTAAATTATTCCAAGGATAATTTGACAGGCGGGTCATTAAAAATTACAACAAAATACATACATAAATATTTATATAAGTTCCAAGAATAAAGAAAAAACAAATTTATTATTTTCTATTTGCTCTAATTGAGGAAATAAATCGTGTTTCTTAAAATGGGGTGTCCTTTCTTTAAGAACTTGTTAAATGTTTTACAGTTTCCTCAATTACTTTTTACATTTGTTTTTCCGTTTTATTTTTTTTCTTTAATTTTTTTTTTCCTTTGAAATATTTTTTAATTTTTCTATTTTTATAGTATTTTTTAATTTTCTATTTGAATTCGCTTGATATTTGAATACTGCTGGTAGGTACAATTTTATAGAAGTGCTGTACTTTAAGATACTATTTATAAAAAAAAAGTACTTGTAGGTGCATAAAATAACAAATATGAAACTGAAGAATAAGATAATCAAAGATCTAAAATTGAAACTATTGTACCTTTTATGCTAATTAAATTGTTTGAAAAATACGGGGTCCTTCTTGTATAAATTTTTAAACCCGTATGACTAAATAGTCAATGGGTATAATAAATTTGCCATTACGTTACAGATATAGACTCAAAGGTATGGATCGGGTCAAAATCGAAAATAAATCGATTTAGCTATATATATGTCCGTCCGTCCGCACGATAACTCAAAAACTAAAGGAGCTAGGACCTTGAAATTTTCGCAAATTCGTTTTTTTGCAATGGCCGTCATAGCTGTTTAAATCCAGCCATTTTAGTCCATGGGTTCGACTAGCTGCCATAAAACTCCTTCTTTTATATGAGCATTACTACACCTAATAAAGCTGTTTGTTTGAAATTTTAAGTAAAGTAATTAACCGGATGATATAATGTATATGTTACGGTCATACGGGTATCCCAGAGTTGACACAGTCTACTCTACCACACTCTTCCTCGTTTTATAAATCGGTGTAGGTATCTTTTAGTTAACAATAAAACATTATTAGGAAAAAAAAACTGCAAATCTTACATTGAAAGCTTATATAAATTACTAGAACTATTAGAATTTCTCTAAAGATAACTCAATCTAATTTATTCATTATACTTATTCTATATTCTTATTGTATATAATAGATATATATATATATAATATGTATTGTTTTTTTTTTAATCCTTAGCCCATAATCGCCTTTGTTACTGAGGGCAATACTAGATTTCTTAAGTTTTAGCTTTTCTTTAGTATAAATACTATTCAAGAAAAGATTAAAAGTTCTTCGGTTAAAAACAAAAAACTTTGTTCCGTTCTAACAAAAATTGTTCCATTTTGTCTGAAACGCGTAAATCCGAAATTTTTTAAAGTTACATATGAATTCTTTCATATATATTTCAATAATAAGATTAAGTTCAAAGATGGGACAAATCGGATCACGATATCGGAAGGCTATCATACAAACACAACCAAGAATTTTAACACAATTTCGATTTCTGGCCGTCGGAATGAGCTCAAATTTGGTACAAAGACTTTTGTTGGGTTCCCATGAAAAGTAGCTGTCATAAATTGACTCAAGTATTTTAATGAAATTTTGTATGAATGCAAACAAACCAATTTGAATTTGGAATGAATGCAAACAAACCAATTAAAAGTTATTCAAAACATTATTATTTCAGTTTTAATTTGAGAGCCCAAATTTTTAACACCCACAATAATCGATTCATTCAATATTGTAACTATGTATAAAATCATGATATAAATGTAGGTACCATTTCTCTTACTTATTTGTATTAAATATTATGTTATTAAAAATGTTATCGTAATTTTGCACTCTAAGTTTCTTAATATGATTTTATTTTAAAATTTACCGTTCATTATTGTCTTAAAGATTTTATACTAATAGAGAAAGACACACAAAATTGGAGAATCCGTAACAAGTTAAAAGAAAACAGATAATGACTAAATATTAAGTATATATATATAATATTAATACTGAAGAATGAATTTTCACAATTTTAAGTATCCTACGGATGATAAATAAATTGAGAAAGATGAGTATATAATATGTAGGTATAACTATATAATATATATATATATATTCATATTTATATTATGTTTATTAAACCTAAACATGATGATTTTGTAAATTTTTGTGGCGGGATCTTGTGTTTTATAGATATAGTGTTTTATAAAATTTTTATATCATATAAAAAATTATTATTCATTTATTGTCCTTCATTTCTGAAAATAAATGTTAAAAATGTTATTAAAATATAAAATTTCGACTCGTAAATGAAAATAATGTCATCATTTTTAAATTTTATGTTGCGCAGTATCAACAAATATTTTTCCATCAATCACTTTAGAGAGGAATTCCATTTAAATGTAGGACGTTGAACAATTTTTTTTTTTTTTTTTGTTTTTAGAAAAATAATTTAATTATAATATATATACAATTTAAATATTATGTATACATATATACCTATATGCTCTTAACGTCAATAAATTTTCAGTTTATTATAAAAAAATTTTAAAATATAATCATATAATGCAAAATTCAATTTCAACAGACCATTAAATCAAAAAAAAAAAAAAAATTGAAAATATTAGCTGTGTCCACCAAAAAACCAACCGCTTTTACAAAAAAGGCGTAATATGAAACTAATTTCATAGGTTTTTTACTAAAATACATAATAATTTTTATAAAACCAATAGACCATTTAATAATTACTTATTAATTTTTTATTATAAATAACTTATAAAATAAGGCTAGTCATTGTGTTAATAATTTCCAACGAAATTTTTGAAAGAATCTAATAACCGTATATACACACAAAAATTTTATTATCCATTAATTAGATGTACAATTTTTTCAAGCTTGAATTTTGCAATGTTTAATCAAAAATGCGTAATAATCAAAGTAAATATTAAAAAGACTAGGGAGAAAGCCTGTCGTCCGGCAGGTATAAGTGTAAAAATCAAATTTTGTTTTTCTAAATCAATAAGAATAATTAAGAATCTTAAGCGAAAAACACATTATGTATATGAATTTATTTGTATTTAGATATCAAAAATCTAAATAAAAACTGATCTGGATTTGAAATAACATAACTTAGAGCTCGCTAATCAGTAGAAACAGAAACAGTTAGTTTTTTATACCCGTATGACTATATAGTCAAAGGGTATAATAAATTTGCCATTACGTTTGTTACGCAGAGAAGGAGGGAGGGGTAGATATAGACCTTTCTAGTTACTCGATTTTCTTCAAAAGCTAATCAATTCATGATATTAACATCAAAACCTTATATATCAAATTTTTAAATCATTCCGCTCAGACACACACACAAATAGACATTACAAAAATTATAGGTTTTTTGACTGTTTGTGCACGGTGAAATACGTATATGCAAAAGTCTTAAATTCCAATTTTTGGTGCAAAAACAATACCTATCGCTTATTATATTTCATATATAGCGGCTGGTAAAAATCGAAAATATTCAAAACCGAATAAATGTTAATTAAAATATTATTTAACAGTTGCATTTTTTGATTGACTCTATTTAAATATTTTGTAAATAAATAAAATGTCCTATTTGATTATATCTAAAAGTTTAATTAAAATATTAAATAGTTTTAAGTCTTTTATGTATTTTGTGATTTAACACGAATACATTTTTTGAATTTAAATTTTAAATTGTTTAAAAATATTATGTTATTTGTATAGTAAATATTATTGGGCTTTTACCACATCATATTTTGTTTATTTTATCAAAATGCAGATATATTTTTTACATTTTATTAAAATATATAGATGTATTAAATTTTGCTATTTAAATGATGTGATTGACATAATATAGATTTAACATAGATTTACCCTAAATTAAAATCTTTCCATTAAGAATTATCAAAACTAAAACTGGATTGAAGCAATATATTAAAACACTTCTGGCTATTCAATGCCAAAACTTATTTGGTTTTTAAATTATTTTCAAAGTTAAAGTTTTAATCTTTGCTATCTAATTCTAATTAAATGATTTGTGGTCAGGCAACAGATTTTCTTGATGTGAATTTTGTCAGGCAAACAGATGATATTTTTCTGTGAAAATTTTTGGAAATTTTATCTAAATAGGAAATTAGTTATATAGATTAGTTAAATAGATAAGGTAAAAGGAATAAAATAAATACCATTGATAATAATATTCAACAATATTGTTTTACTATACAAATAATTGAATACTTTAAGTAGCGTACTTAATAAAATACAACTTTTTGTGTATGTGTATGTAATTTTTTTTCTATTTTTCTGCCCTTTATTATACTTCGAGGCAGCATAAGCCTTCTATTTGATATCTTGATCTTACACGGTTTCCTGATTTTGTTTTCGAATTCTTCTACTGAAAGTGAATTGACTTAGATTATTATACGCCTGCAGATTTTATTTGGGTGACTACATCTTCTAATGAAATGCTACTTACCCTTTTCTTAGGGAATGACATATTCATTATAATTTTATTTTGTTTGTTGTATCGGCATAAGTTAAAAGTTCCTCTTCTGCAAGAATCCATAACCCTTCATTGTTATATTCTGACGGGCCTAAATTTTCTGCATCTTATGAGTAGATAATAATAAATTCTTCTTCTTCTTCTATGGCGCTGCAGTCCGTTGTCGAACCTTGGCTTTCTCACATTCCATGTTGCAAAATCAATATCCATTTTCTGTTGCTTGGGTCGGTGCCGTGTTTCCATTTGTATCCGAGTCTTTGATTTAGGTTTCGTAACAATATTTTTTTACTGGATAGGGCTGTTAACCGTATGCCAAACCCCCATCTTTGGAGGGCCGTTGGGTTTGAAGAGTTGCTTCAGAATTTGCCATATAATAACTATGTTACGAGTTCAACTGCATTATATAGCGTTTTCCTACTTCCTGAGACGTCGATATATGTGGCCATTCAGGTTGCAACTATTCTTCCCTCCTCCTTTCTCAACCAGGCTTGGGACCGGCTACGCCGGATAATAATGAATAAACACCTAAAATGTTATGTAAAATATTATTATAGTGCAAATCTTTTATATTATAGGAACTCTATGGGTGATTGCTTCACTCGGTAAGATTCTTTTTTTTAAGTATACAAAAATTATCAAATTACCCTTGAGACATAAGATTATTATTTATCTTTTGCCTTTACAAGTAAATTAACTTGTTAACTCAGCAAATTCAATTAAATATTAGTGTGACGAAAGCTTTCCACTCTGCAATACTAGTTTTTTTGATCCAAAACAGCTCTTTTCAGTCTCAGATAATCCTTTAAGGCTAAAAAGGCTATAACGTGCATGTCACACTCACAAAAATTCAACTGCAACGAATTAAATAATTAAAATATTTTTTGCAATTAAAAATAATGTATTTATCGCTTCTGTTGTAATTAAAAATTACAATATATATATTTATATATTAAACAACATTTTTTTATTTATATAAGCCTGATTGTTTACAAAAATATTCATTGGCGCAATTATTCTTTGTTTTACAATATCTTTTTTTTAATTATAAATTATTTATTTTAATAATTTTCCACAATGAAATTTTTATGCCCTTAAAAATAATAATAAAATTGAATGAAGATTAAAACTTTGTTTATTTTTACCTGAAGTTTACAAAAAAATTTTTTGTATAATTTGTCAAAGATGAGGTGTAACAAACGCATTCAATTAAATGTGTTTTGTTAGATGTGTTCAATTATAAATTCTCCTAAAAATATGCAAAAAAATTTGTCAAGAATGAGGTGTAACAAACGCATTCAATTAAATGTGTTTTGTTGGATGTGTTCAATTATAAAGTCTCCTAAAAATATGCAAAAAAATTATCAAAATTATTTTGATGGAAAAATTTTTTGAACAAAAAAAATTCTGTGGAACACGAATGAAAGAAATTTATGTAGATTGTATAATCCTACCCACATTGCATACTTTTAGGATGTGTTTTATTTTCTCATAATCAATATAAAAAATTAAATCAAAATCTGTAGGTAATAAATTTTAATTATTTTATTGACCTTTCTATTAATTTTATTTTTATTTTAAATTTTCTTAAATATCCATTTTTTTTTCTAAAAAATTTATAAAATTTTATTGATTTAAAGTTTCTTTTTGAAAATCCTTTTGGAAATTTTTAATTTTTTTTTTTTCCAACTTTCCTAGAAAAACTGTATTGGTACCACCTGGCTTTATTGTAAATATTTTGAAAGTTATGATCTAAACTTTATTTATATTTTCATTCATTTATTCATTCAGATAATTTTTTAAGCATCTAAATTTTCCACCACCATTTTTCCAATAAAACGTATATTTCTTTTGATTATTGGATATTATAAATTTGAACTTTCATTTATTATTTAGTTATTTTTAGAAAATTCAACATTTCCTTTAATTGTGTCTATTTAGTACAAGTGGAATTTGGGTTTTATACAATTCGACCACACCATAAAGTAGGGCGCTTCCCACCCCTTAAAGCTAAAGTTATTTTATTTAAAACATTAAACTTCTTAATTAAACAACTTCGACATTAGATATGAGTATTATTATTATTATTATTATTATTATTTATTATTATTATTATTATTATTATTATTATTATTATTATTTTATTATTATTATTATTAATATATTTGTCTAGAATGAGGTGTAACAAACGCATTCAATTAAATGTGTTTTGTTGGATGTGTTCAATTATAAAAAAATAAAATATTGACGTTTTGTTGGATGTGTTTTATTTTAGAAAATAAAATATCATAAATTATCATAAGCAGGCCAAAAAATATTTTATTTATTTTTAATAAAAAAAAAAAAATTTTTTTTTGAAATAAAATTTACTTATTAGTTTATGAAAAATTTCATTTCAGTTTTAAAAATCACAGAAGATTTTCTGGAAATTTTAAATATATAGTAAGACATTTTGTCAATAAAAATTAAGAAGACAATGCTTCACAAGAACATTTGTGTAGTTGGTCTTAATAATTTTCAGTAAATATCTGAAATAAGGGCGAAAGCCCAATGTATGCTTTGATGCATTGCTTAATTTGCTTAAGCAAATAAACCAAGAAATGTATTAAAGTAATTTCAAAGTTTCCCCTCATCTCGCTCTCAACTCTACCTCATCTATCTCTCATCCCTTCCTTCATAACTTTTTAATTATTTATCTATTTAAAAGTTAAAATGGAAAAAAATTATGTAACAACTGACGGTTGGGAAAGTGGGTTCAGGTATACAATACCTCTGAGTTCAATGCACCATAAAAACCAGACAAAATAGATTTTAAACTTAGTTAGGGTTAGGTATATTAAAAAAATTTCAAATAAAATTTATAATTTGCATTTGATAATGCAAAACTCAATTCAAAAATCAACATTTATTTAATACAATTTCACGTACATATAAATAGATACATTATTTAGCATGTTGAATAAGTACATTATAGAACGGTTAGCCTTCAAACAAGTATTTTGATTTGAATCTAAACAAAGGAAACAATATAGAATGTATAACAACATTTTTTAAAAATGTATATACAAAACATTAATAGTTGGAGAAATAAATCATTATTGAAACAAAATAAATCTATTTCACATCTCTTATTAACACAAATTTATCGAACTTAATTTTAAAAAGTACGTAATTGAATAAAAAAAAAAATATTAATTGAAATTAAAAAAACATTTCACCAAGAAGGGATTTGAACTAACAGCCCCAAAATTTTATCAAATTCAAAACATAAAAAAGGTAGACTAAATAAATTATTCATCTTCAAATTTTTAGATACAACAACATATAAGTTTTTGTTTTTTTTGTACATAACTAGAATTGAAGCATAGTCTGTATTACGTAGAATGCAACGGTTACCATTTTATTTAAGAAAATGGTATTGATATATAATATATGTTTATGTAATATATGTAATTAAATTAGAAATAGTTCTTAATTAGAAAAAGTTCTTCTTTCAACTGACCTTCCGTCATTCTGTGACGGGCCAACAGCTAGTATAATAAGAAAAGTAGAGTAGAATGGTAATATTTTGACCAGAAATTAACAAGGTCATTTTACCTGAAACTTTTTGCAAAATATAAATAAACTTGAATGAAGGGTCCAAGGTTTTCTATAAGTTTAAATATAAGATATTGTTTTATTATTATTTGCATATGCTAGTAAAAAAGCCCGTCGGACGACTGGTACAATTTTCATTTCTCTTTTAATATATATTCTTTTTACTCCTACTCTTGTGCTCCAGAATTAAAAAAAGGAAATTTCTTCTCAAATTTATTATTTCTTCCTTCTGTTCTTATGTATGAAAGTTTACTTAAAGAGCATACTCAATTAACATTTTATGACTTTCATTTTCTTTTCTCCCATATAGTAATTAGAAATACGTTACGTGTATAAATAACACCTAACATAACATAGCACACTCTAATCAGCTAAGTTGAAATGGCAGCTAAGTTAAAACCAGCAGTAGCAACTACAGCAGTTTGTCTTTTATTATACGCGTATGACTATAAATCAGATATAGACTCAAAGGTATGGATCGGGTCAAAATCGAAAATAAATCGATTTAGCTATATGTATGTACGTCCATCCGTCATTATGATAACTCAAACAATAAAGGAGCTATGATTTTAAAATTTTCACAAATTCGTTTTTATGCAGCATCGCTATTGAAATCCAGCCATTTTGGTCCACGGGTTCGATTACCTCCCATACAACTTCTTTTTTTAATATGAGCTTTACTCTATACCTATTAAGGCTGGGTGTGTGAAATTTTCTTAAAAATAGTTTTGTGTAATGGTCAAAGTTTCTGCAAAAATTTGTTTTGTCTACGGCAGTGGGTTCGAATAGCTGTCATACAACTCCTTCTTTTATATGAGCATTACTCTACATCACCTAAAAAAGCTAAATGTTTGAAATTTTGCCAAAAGTAATTAACCGGATGATATTATATTTATATTACGGTCATATGGGTATCCAAGAGTTAACAAAGTCTACTCTATTACACTATTCCTCGTTATATTTAGATTAAGTTTTTATTATAATATAATATTAAAATAATTAATAATACTTTTAAATGTTTAGTTAAACAAAATCAAAAAAATATCTTGTGTTTTAACTCTTAAAATAAGACATCGTTTTCTTTTTTTAAATTATTTATTAAAACATTATGTTTCTATCAGATTTAAATATTTTTTATGAAATATTTTGAAATAATGGAAAAAACTAAAAAACATTTTCTTTTTCCAGTCAGTTTGATATGACATTTTTAATATCAAAAAATATTTGACAACTAAATTCAAAAATATTGAGCATTGACATTTGACAAGAAATTTTACGTTATATTGTTGTTATTGTGCTAGATATATTTTTTTAATATAGATTACCGCACATTTCAATTAGCATGTGTAAAAATCCCGCTAATCGGTAAGTGAGTAACACTCACTTAAGACATTACTCAACAAATTGTATTGAAAAAAATTTAAACTGTCAATATTTCACCACTCTAAAATAATTTTTCATATCAAAATAAGAATATGAATAAATAAAAAAGCTTTAGCTAGTAAATATTTTCTCTTTAACCTGTAAACTTAATAAAATTAAAATTGATAGAATCTCATATTAAAATGTATAAAAGTGTATATAATACAAAATATTTACAAGATAATCTACTTATATATTCAATATTTACTATATCTACCTTTTATAATTGTTTTAAAAAAAAAAACAGAGAGAAAAATATTAAAGGTTAATTCAATATTTAATTTTATACATCCTTCCAATTTTTTTTTGTTTTATAATTTTTCAATCCCAATTTCAGATGACAAATAATGGATTGCTTTTTTATATGGGTACCGTTATAATATTTTTATAATTCATTTTCTCGCTTTGTTTCATTTTTAGCACATTTTCAAAAAATTTTGTAAAAATGTGCGTAAATAGTTTCACTCTGTCCGACCGTGCGTCCGTCCGTCTGTCTGTCTGCCCGCCTGTCTGTCCGTATGTTTACAAAAACTTTTACATCGTTTGAAATAGAGAAAAGAAATTTTAACCACGAGTAGGTATTACAAAAAAAAATAATTTCGTAGAAGAATTTTTTTCTGTAGTCCCACCCGTTAGGAAGCTGCAGCCCCCCAAAGTTGGGAAAAGCCTTATATTTAAATTGTTATAACAAGAGTTCTATTAGGTGTATTTTCAATCTGAAAACGGCAAAAGATAGCTGGTTTTTTTAAAAAATAAATTAAATAAAAATAAAATAATAATAGCGTTAAAATAATTTTTTTTTTGTGATTTACAAAATTGAAAGCTCTTTAATTATATTTCAACATGTGTCAAAGGTTTTTCTTAATTTTGAAGAGTGACGAGCCAACAAATTTCAAAAAAGCCCTATATTTAAATTGGTATAATAAGAATTCTGTTACCTATATTTTCAATCTAAAAAAAGCAAAAGAGAGCTGCTTTCTTAGGCCTTACAAAAATACATCACTAAAATGTACAGGGCTGCCATACGGTACTAAAATTTACCATTGTGCAAAACTCAATTTTTGCAAAATTTTTGGCCCCACATATCTTATAAACGGTTTAAGCTAGGGTTTTGAAATTTCAGGAGAAATTAGATCCTTAGAAATTAGTAGGAGTCGGTTAATAAAATTTTTTTGTCACGTCCTCTGTTTAGCAGCTATAAGGGCTCGAAAATTGAAATTTTGCTATTTTAAACACCTGTAACTTAAATACCTGTTCAAATTTGTTTTTGTTAATATACAAAATTTGAAGGTCCAACATTATAGTTTAACATATTGTAAAAGATTTTCTTAAATTTAAAAGCGGTTCTTTAAATTGTAGAAAGTGTCTAAAAAAAAATTCTAAGTAAAATGCCAATTTTTTGTGGAATTCACAATTTAATTACTAGACCCTAAAAAAGTTGTGGGAAGAGGAGTAGTGAGGATTAGATCCTTGAGAAATTGGGCAACCTTCCCCATAGAAGGGCTATTAGGACCTAAAAATTAAAAAATTTACTGTTTTTATAAGTAAGTAGTAACTTAGTCACCAACGTATATATTTGGTTCCGATAAAATACTCAGTATGAAAAACTGTATTATTTTGAAAATGTGCTTTTTTAAAAACCCTTGGTTTTTTTTCATCACTTCTTTATATATATATTTATAAAATTCTGAAGTAAATAACCGTATTTATAGCCTTTCAAAGTTATTAAAAAAAAAGTTAAAAAAGGAGAAGAGAAGAAAAAGAGAAGATGGAAAAACAACTCGTAAAATATGAGTGAATGGAATAACAAGTATCATAATTTTATATTAAAAAATTTATAGTACGTATAATGTTGCACTGAAATTAATACTTTCCGATAACAGAAGAATTTCTCTTAATAATCGTTTAAGTAAAAATAATATTTCCTTTTATTTTCCTCTCAATTTCCACTCAATTTCTGCTTTGTTTTTTTTTTTTTTCTTTTTTAATAGTATTTTAATGTTTCCAATTTTTGTTTTGTTTTATTTCTAATCATTTTCTTTTCTTTTTTGTAATTGTTTATTTTCAGTTAAATATTTTTATTACCACCACCGATTTAATAATAAAATTTTTAACAATTTCTACAATATTAAATAATGGCGGAGCTTTAGTAAATGGTCAATTTTCATCACTTGGTAAAATGCAAAGTTATAGTAGTACAGGAAGTTCTGGTGCTGGTGGTGGTGGTGGACAAGGTAATAGTGTTGTAACAGGTGGTGGTACAACTGGTAGTGGTACAGGTGGTAGTGGAAGTGGTAGCAGTAGTACTAATCCAGGTAGCGGTGAAGTTATGAATCCAAGATCATTACCATTAATAGGAGAACCAACATGTGAAGAATTAAGAGCAATGTGGAGGTGAGTTTAAAAAATTAATAAATATTTAAAAAAAAAGTATAATAATAGAAAAAGAAAACATATAAAAAAAAAAACCAATTAACAATACATTTTACCTTAGGTAATCAATATTTATTCAATAAAAATTCGATCATAAAATATACAATTTGGGAAAGTTGTTTTTTTTTTTAAATAAAGGAATTAAAAAAAAAAAAAACACCAAATCAACATTAAATTTTCAATTATTTACGTTATACTTTATTTTGTTATAAAATTAAAATAAAATTATTTTTTTTTTCGAAAGGAACAGAACCTTTAGCCTGTAGGTGTATTTTAAATTTAAAAAAAATTTTTTATTTTTTTTTTTTAATTCGGAATCAAAAGACGCCTACATTAAAATTTTATTTAACTTGAAGATCTTGTATTATAAATATTATAGGAACGTTCTTATGGAAAAATTTGATAAAAATTTAATTTCCTGTTAAACGAAGAGATTATAGTTGGCCTTCTCAACTTTTAAATACCAGTGGATATCCACAATGATGTACAAAATAAAATAAACCATTAAGTAATCCCCTTATGGATTTATATTAAAAAAAAATTATAAAGGAATAAAATAATTAAAAAAAATTTGAACCAATCTAAAAGTTAGTTTTAGTAATGTCCAACTTTGTCAAGCAAGCCTTAAGAACAAAAAAAATGCGGCCCACCCTAAAAGTTGATCAAGAAATGTCCACCTATGCAAAGTAAATTGCCTTATTACTGTACTTGCTCAGTTTTAATTTTAACCTCATAGTTCCTTTAGATTCACAGTTATCGAATTGACAAATTGTATTGAAGCTCCTCGAAAATGAAGCCTCGTAATTTTGAAACTTTATAAAAGTGCTTGTCCTATTATACAACTAACCGTGTATAATTTTCATTCTCCAAGTATAATTAATTTTGAAAAAATCCATTTTGGTGCAAAGAAGTGGTCCTGGTCCGATTTTAAACAAATACAATAGGAAACCTTTTAGTTTTTGAGTTATCGTGCTGACACACGGACCGACGGACAGACACAATTTTAGAAATCTATTTACTTTTCGATGCTGATACGATACGTTCCTTTGACACTATATGTAACTCGACTAGATCGGAGCGTTACAAACGGAGTAGAAAATTTAATATACCCTTGGTCTTATTTGTATACACGGGTATAAAAATAAATTAAAGATGTCGAAAAATATTCCAGAAAAAAACTGTATTAAAATTATGATTACTTAATTTTTTTCCCGTGGTAATTCCGTTTCTTATATAATCAGAAACTAAAGTAAAAATGGAAAGTTTCTGGCAAAATATACAATTTCTTATGAAATGTTTTTTTTTAAAATAAAAAATAGAAAACCTAAAAAATATTTTTTTTTAGTTTAAAACAAAAAAAAAACTTAAAATTTTCCTTCTTAATTCTAGATTTCCTACTAAATATTTTGATATCGACTTAGGAACCTACAGTGTATTCTATATACAATTAATGCGCAACACATTTTTCCCATGAATATACAATGTGTCTAAATCTAGAGCAAGGGTCCAAAACGAAATAAAATAAAAATGAAAAATTCCAGAAAGATTTTTATTTCGCAATTTAAAAAAAAAACACAATAATATTTCTATTTAAAATATCTTTTCTTCGGAAATTTATCCGAATTAAATTTTTTTAATTTTCTTTTTAGAACTTTAATCACAAAAACTCAAACGAGAAGCTGAACTTAGCTAATGAAATTCGCTGCTGCAAGTGTATTTGATCATAGATTTTTTATAATCCATTTCCTCTAAGTGGGGCCCATACTTACCATTTAATAGTGAATGTTCTAAAGCGTCATATTAATTTGTCAGAAGACATTACAAAATTTTTGCAGTCGAGATTTATATTAATGAGCAGGCGTTTTTAAATAATTGTCCTTGAGACATTTAATAATCTACTCGCTAAAATATTTTAAATCCTTTTTAATGATTAAAATTTGAAACCAACTCTAAACCCATCCTTTTTGTTACATAACAAGTCAGCAACAAGGCGTTTAATATAAGGGTAGCTATTGCCTCTAAACCCTCACTTAGCAAATATTGGAACTAAGATTTTGTATTCAACTTTAAAACTCCTTCTAACATAGGTTTTCCATATATATTAAATCAGTGGAATAGCGTCTAATAGCGTCGACCACCATATCTTAAATGTATAGAAAATTGAATTGAATTTTATTGTTATAATAACTATTGCTCAAACCTTTCCTTTAATTATAATTAGATTGAAAGCAACAATTTAACTTAATAATATTCCGAACTTCAATTTTATATAACAGTAAACTAAAAGCAATGTCAATTAAGTTATAACAGTTTTAAAAAGTTTGACATTATAATATCTCAATTATTTTAAAACTTTAATCAAGACCAATCTTTTAAATAATACTTAGATAAACCTTTATAAATTTTAATACAAACATTAAATAAAACTTAAAGTTAAACCATCTATCATTGAAAAAACTATGAGGAAGAAAATGTAACTTTCAAACTGCAATACTTTTTTTAATTTACAGGGTGTTCAAAACTAGCCAAAACATATATATAATATATGATAAATTATATAAAAAATTATTTCTTGAGATTTTATAGTGAAAAAAAAATCTGAGAGACTATGACATTTTTCTAAAATAACTTTTTTAAAGCTATTAAAGACAGATTATGCTTTTAATTATTGACTTTAGCGATACTTTTTAGATTTCCATTAGATAATAATTAATAATATATCTAATAACATCTCTTCACCACAAATTCTTTCAGCACGTAAAAACAACAACAACATAGCCCATATATTTATGTTGGTGAGGGTTCATGAGTTGCATCAAAAAATTCACATACAACTAGAAAAGATGGCACAGACATAGTTTTGCAAAATTTAAAATTTTTCCTCCTACAATTGACACTTTACATTTGACATTTGATATTCGAAATTTTACATTTCAAATTAAACGTCAACATTTCAAATTAAAATCTTTTGTATTTAAATGACCCACATCGATTTCTTGCAAACCGTAATACTCATCCGAATCTAAAAAAGAACCCAGCTATTTTAAAATATAATGAAACTTTAAAATTTGTTATACCAAGAACCATTAAATATATTATGGATAACAATTACTGTTATAGCATGTGTTCAATATATTGAATTTTAATTAATTAATATGATTTTTTTTCCCCAATTTATATAAGTTTTCTTTGCAATCTAACGGTATTTTAAACAATTATTATTTTGTTAAAGATTACTTAGAAAAACCAGGTTAAACCTAAATGTAGCAAGTGATCAAATAAATGAAACTGTTATTGATTTTTTTTAACTAGATGTGAAGTTTATTAATTCCCTTCAAACTTTCCGCATCCCATCTATCACAATTTAATCTATTTGCTGCCTGCTGTACACTCTGTGACATTTAAATAAAATCATATAAAATTATCGTTATTACTGATTTTATTTTTACCTTATATATTTATAATTTTTTTTTAAATTAAACAGTCAAGGTGGTTGTATATACAAGTATAAATAGATACGAACTACAAACTTTTAATAGTTTTTTTTTCTCTGTTAATAAAGACATTAAATTAATTCAAGAACACGAATTTTTTAACTTAATATTTAATGCAAAAAATAAAATTATCATTAAATTCTACTTTATACTTGTGTACAGTGACTTAAAATAATATTAATACACTATACAATATAGTTAACCTAAACATTTGCCGAAGAATAGATTTGAGACTTAAAAAACTGGGGAGAATTAAATCGTATCTGCCATCTCAAATGTTTTGCTTATGATATGTTTTGAATATAATATAAGTCTAAAGTAATAATCAGAAATTCGAAATACTTTTCTTTGGGTATATTGCAAGCGATTCCTATACTTAATTTTAATTTGGTATGCTATTTAAAAGTCCTTAATCTTATATCTTCATATAAATGTTAGAATGCAAAATTGAAATTTGAAATTTAACTAAATATTCTCAAACTCAACTCAACTCAATTAGAGTGCTGACCTTTCATACAAAAGGCCCGGGTTCGAATCCCAGTGAAAGTGAAAAAACTTTTATTTGGTTCGACACGACTGTGCTAACATTCGTCAATGAGTTCAACTGAATAGCATAATATAAGAATATAAACAAATTCAAAATACAAATAAATAATTTAATTTAGTAATATAACTCACAGATATAGAATACCATATAACTCTAATACAAAATTATTACAACATAAACAAAATAGAATTGTATTTATTGAAAATCTAAGACATTTCTTAATGTTATAAGGCTTAGTACTAGTTCCGACATGCACAGGTATATTAAAGCTATTTAGCCTATAATAGTGAACAGTTAGCACGTAAAAGTGTCAGAAAAGAAAAATATCTAAAAATATGCTTTGCGTCAACACTTATTTCGAAATTTAATTCAAATACAGAATTAAAGTATTTATTTTTCAAAGTCACTGTATGCACGTACCAAGCTACATAATATTATATATACATATATTTGAACTTATTTTATTTAAAATCTACCCGTTAGAAAGGAAAGACATACAAAATTGCATTAAAAAAATTAGGTAGTACTTATATCTCAATTTGTGAGAGTGAAAACATTTTTAACTTTAAAGTAACTTTAAAAAAAAAAAAAAACAAAATTTAAATTTTATATGTATTTGTTATCTTTGCAACAAAAATATGTTGCTAAATTTTGAACATAATATTATATACTTTTATATTCTATATAGTATGTAAATAAAAATTACATGCATACAATTTATCTTAAATTTTTATAAAATAATTTTATAGAATTAAAATACAAATATACTTAGCCCATATGACGCTTAAAGTAAGAAAAAATAAAACATTTTAGTTAAACAAGAAACTTCCTTGCATTTGTTTCAAAGGACTCAAATATGTTGTATTGTACAGGGGGTTTTTTTTTTAATTTAATATAATATTTTTAAATAAATTAAATAATTAAAATTTTTAAATATGTACTCTATATATACTGTATAATACTGAGAAAAATTTTATGTACTTAAATACAGTTATAAGTACCATTAAATACAGTTATAAGTACCTGATACTCATTACTCCGTCAAGTAACAGTATTACATAGATTTCGATGCTTACAAAATTTAATTATAAATAAAAATACTTGTAATTGAACTTTGTGAATGAAAATATTTAAAAAATACTTGAGTATTTGAAAAATAATTGAATTCTTAAAAAATAAGTCTTGGTACTTATTTACTTGAAAATACTTAAATATCAAAAAATAATTACAAAACAAATTTAACTCAAAATTTAATTACTTGTTGAGCATTACAAGTAATTTTGTACTTGATTCTTTTACTTATACTTAAATTTTGTTCGAAATTTAATTATTACTGGGCAAAATAATGAGTATCAGGTACTTGTAATTGTACTGGTACTTAAAATATACGAAATAATAAATAATAATAGTACTAATATACAGATCTGCTTTCATTATAAGAAGAGTACTTAATAGGTATATACTCAAACATAGATTACATCTTAGACTTGATTCTCAATATTTATTAAATTAGATTATGTTCATAAATTTAATTTTGTGAATTAACATTATCAACTACTAGATAACATTAATTATAAAATTAAAATTGTTTTTAACTTAATATATTTTAAGAGTATTTAAATGATTTTTCAAAAAAATTTTTCAATTAAAAAAAATAAAATAAAAAAAAATATTTTTTTCAATATATACTTTTATTAAAGTAGTACCTAGCCCCCTAAAATGTAGAAAATAAAAAATTTAAGGTAGATCTTAGGAATTTGTTACTGTTTTAATATAAAAGTAAATTGCTGAAATAAGAGGCAGTTTTTCTTTCTTATAACATTAATCCAGCAATTTACTTTTATATTAAAATACTTTTATAAGTAAAATTGTATTAAATAAATGTTTATAAATTGAGTTTGCATTATCAAAGTGAAGTATTTCAGTTTTTAAAGTTAAAGAAACCCTCCAAATACATTAATTTTTTTTATTATTTCTGTTGCATTTAAAAAAAAAAAAATCTTTACATTTATTTTAACGAGCATTGAACTCAGATCTATTTAAACCCTAAGCCACTTCGCTAACCACTGCACCATACACTTCCTATCAATTTTTGGTCAGAATACTAAACCCATAGACATAGGCAAGTTCATATAAAAGTATATAATATATAATAAGAGAGAATTTATTATTTTAATTAATAATATTATTACACTAAATTATGCCAGGGGGCTCATCAGTTACTTTTGTTTGACAACTGGAAATTTTCTTTTATGGTGATCTTTTACAAGAAAGTACTTAACAGAATGACATTTGGCAAAATTAACACTTAAAATTTGGAAATTTGGCAACTTTAATTACTGTTCTTCTAGCAATTTCAAGCCTTTGCATTTTGGCCACAATATAACTTTCATTTCTAAAAAATTCATTATCTCTTTTATTGGCTCTTAAATTTAAACATAGCACAGAACTGGATGACATTGAAACCATCTAACTTAATGCGTTTTTTGTCTTTAAAACAAAATTCACAATTTTTGCATAATTTTAGGATGATTGTAATATGCTTAAGTTCCTTACTATGGAATCGTTTGAGAGCCACAGCACTTGTTGTGATCTTTATTATGAGCCCTACAATTTTATCCTTTTTATTTAAATAAATGCCAAGTGTATAGCTAATATATATTAAAAGTCCCGTTATCCAATCAAAAATTGGCAAGTGCACCATGTATTAATTTTTTTTTTAATTATAAATTTCATTAAAATTTCATTAACATTTAATTCAAATTTAAATATTCAACAACTTTGGAATTGTTTTTAATAGAAATATTTTTTTTGAAAAATTAATTTACAAAACAAAAGGGATCCAAAACTTAATACGTAATTGGACTCAACAAAAATCATTTAGTCTTTCAAAAAACCCTAAAATTTTTGAATTTTCATTTTAATGCATGGAGCATTTGTTTTTATTTTCAAAATCAAACAATTAATCATTTTGTAAAAAACCAAAGTTTTTTGTTTTTCTGAACTCTGTACAACATGTGTAGGAATAGGCTATTAATCAAGTGTTTTGTTTCATTTAGTTACAGGTAATACCAAAAAAAAAATTTTTTTTTAATATTAAAAGAATAATCCCAAAGAACCATTTGTTGTAATAAAATTAAAATTCCTCCTGTATTTTATTTCTTTGGAAAAAAAAAGAAGTAGAATTAAGCACCTTTATTATATATTCGAATTTCGTATATTAGGATTAAATTTTAAGTAAATATAATTATATATAATTTATATATTAGTATGTTAATAATATACGTATAAAAATATTATAATAAACATATAAATACAATAATGTGCAAAATTAATGAAATTACTTCCCAATTTCTAAGATAAAGTTTTAAAATATCAAAATAGTTTAATTAATTAGAAATATGAAAGCTAAACAATATACAACAATATATCCAATACCACCAGGGTCCAAAGATGCAGAATATGCTAAGCTCTAAATACTTTTCATAATAAAAGTTTTTCAATTCCAATTTGTTGCATACTTTTAGTACAATTTTGTTATATAGGATCGATACTAAATTGTAAACATATTGATTATTATCTAAAAACTTTAAATATGTTTCGTCAAATTCGACTTTCAAGAGGATTAGATAAATTAGACTGATTTAATAAAATTTAATAAAAATTCCTCTCAGTACTTAGTTATTTCATGTAAAATTATTAAATACAAATGCGATTTTGTTACTTTCTTTTGCACTACACTGTACTTTCGTACACACTTTAAATTATCTCCAGTTATATTTTTGTGTATGGTTTGAAAATCAAAAAAGCATTAAAAAAAATAAAAATAACAATCAAGTGAAAATCTAATTAAAAACCTCTCATTTAATTAGAAATCAGTCAAAGTTTTGAGTTGTACCATATGCCAATCAAAAATTTTGAAAGAAAAAAAACTAAAAATAAAAAATAAAAATTTCATTAATATTAGCTACCTATATCAGTTGGTACTTAGTTGGTATTATTTTAGAAAATATTATTCATTTATCAAAATTGCAAAATTTTGAAACACTTCTCCTAAAATAATATAATAATAAAGATTGATCAAAATATCGTTAATCCCATTTGGCTTTTAAAACATTTTCAAATAAAATCTGTTTTATTTTAACAGGTCGAATAACATGTTTAAAGAATTTTAATAAAATTTTATTTAAAATTTTATTATAAATTCTAAAAATTCTGAAAATAACTAACATTAAAAGGAAAAGGGAGAATGGAAGTTTGATGTATTATTTTTCATATGTAATATTGAGAAATAAGATCGCAGAATATAAAATGGGGTTATTTCTCTTTCAATTTAACTTTCGACATTTTTCGATATAAAGTCACGGGTGTTAATTCTCATATATAATTAATACAATGGAGGGTTCTTAGCGTTAAATTCAAAAGTAGGGTAGATATTACCAATTTCCAGAATTTCGAATACAACTTTAAAACCTCTTTGACTTTCATTCTCAAAAAAATATAACTAAAAGAGAATTAATAAAGCCCCTGGGGCTTTATTTCTCAAGGCTATTTTTCCATTTTTAATTTAATTTTAAAAAAGAAATTATAGAGTTCACTTTTAAAATTTTTATATAAACACTTCTTTTTACCGTTACTGAACATATTTTAACTTTAAGTGCACATTTTTATTTATATACGTAAAGACATCTTTCACCTAAGCGTTGTTTACCTCAAGTGAAGAAATAAATAATTAATTAATTGTTGCTACCTGTAAACTAGACTCTTAAATCTGTGGAAAATATCCAAAACTTGATAACCGCAAAATTACAGTTTTTCAATAAACGTGTTTGAAAATTTTTAAAAATATTTTGTGACACAAAATGTTTATTTAAAACATTATTAATAACCATTTGAGGGATTTTTAATTAAATAAACGCTTATTTATTTTTGGCAGTGCAAAGATTTGATGTTAAACAGTCCACTTCAAATGTTATCTCAAAAAGGGAAAAATTACGGTTATCAAGTTTTGGAGATTTTCCACAGAAATAATATGGAATAGTGTAATATGTAATTTACTTAAATTAATGAACGAATTTTCTTTTTAAGTGCATTTTAAATTAAAAATATCTTATATTAAATGAGATTCCTCCACTAAAAATAAAAATGTCTTCAGTTAAAGTTATTCCGATTTTTTTGCCAGACAGTCAAACAAAATATCAGAGAATCAATTTTCTTTAAAGTATCGAATATTTCAGTTAACTGAAAAGATATTTTAGAAACTAATATTTGGTTGTGTTTTAAATGTTTGCATAAATTTTGAATTTTAGAACCTTTAAAACTTTTACCGTTAGTATTATTTCAAAATATTTATATTATATCTAAATTTTATATATAGAAATAATTTTATGTATGCAGGGACTTTAGTTTTGATTTAATTATTTTCTTAAATACACACATACAACATAATATAATAACACATAAGATTAATACATATATAAAATTTTCTAAATTTATTTTTACAATATAACGGATTTATCATTTTATTTTTCTAATTTTCAGGTTTTCAAAACGTCAATCACGAGCATCTGAAATAACAAATGAAATACCAACATATCGAGATCCATTTACTTATAATGTTTGGTTACCATATTATCCAACAACAAGAAGTTTAGCTGGGTGAGTGATTTTTGATTAAAGAATATATGTATGAAATTAAATATTATATATATTGTTACATATGTATAACAAGTAATATATTTTTGTTGAAAAAGTGTTATATTTTTAATTGATAAACCCTTTGAAAATATTAATTAAAATATTTAATTGAGTGAAAATATAAATATAATACATGGATAAATAGGTACTTGTTAAGATATTTGACAGGAAATCTTTAATATATTAATTTTATATATGTAATATACAATTAGTAATCTAAAATACATTGACAAGACATCAAATACAGTTTAATAATATTTGAGATTATCTCAAAAATGAAATCTTTTCAATTACTTCTTAAATGAGTTTTACCAGTTTCTAATTGGAATTTTGATATTTAATTTGATGTTGCAACTCTTAACAAAACTTATTAATATTTTAGTTTTAATTAAGATATCTAAATCACGTTAAAACAACCAGAACTAATGTTTATGTGGGTCAGGGTCTATGATCTGTATAAAACGAGGAAGATTATAGATGCCCTTGTCAACTTTTAGATATTTACCTTAAAAAAGTATAAAAAAGTAAAATAACAAAAAATAATTTAGCTCATCCTACCCCATAATTTTTGGTAAAAAAAAGCCCTAAAAGTTAGTATGAGTGATGTCCAACTTTGCCAAGTGACATGCCCTATTACTTTACCTGCCCAATTTTAACCTCGTAGCTTCATTATATTCACAGTTATCGAATTGACAACTTTCTATGGCAGCTCCCCGAAAATGAAGCCGTAAAATTTTGAAACTTCATATAAGTGCTTCTTGATTCATTATATAACTTACCGTGTATAATTTTAATCGTCTTAGTATAAGTAGTAGCAATTTTTTTACCAATTTTATAGATCATAGTGGGTATTCAAAACTCCGAAGCATTAAGAATTATAGGCATGGAAATAAATGCAAAACTTTCGTGGAACGACCACATTTTTTCGGTCGCAAAAGATGCCGCGAAATGCCTGGGATTCTTAAGTAGGAGTAGGAAATACTTTACACCTCCAAATCTATTACAAATTTATAAAACCTATATTCGGCCGAGACTTGAGTATAACTCTCACATATTTGCTGGAGCTCCCAGCACCGCTCTTCAGTATCTGGATAAGATATAAAAGAAAGCTGTTCGTATTATAAATGATAATAACGTCACAAAAGACTTAACGTCTTTAAGTCACCGCCGTAATGTAGCTCCTACGCTTGCTTGTCTTTTTTATAAATATCTAGGCAATTCCAGGCAATACTTCAAAAGAAATTAAAAACATGATGCCTAAAATGAAACCCTACCGCCGTAACACACGGTTAGCAGCTCAATCACATCCATATACAGTTGAGCTTTTCTGAACAAGAACTCTGAAATTTAGGAACTCTTTTCTGAGTCGCACCTTCAAATTGTGGAACACATTACCCCCATTTGTGTTTCCCAATTCATTTAAACCGCAAAAATTCAAGCAGAAAGTCAACTTATACCTCCTGGGTTACCCATTCAACCCTTAAAAGTCATTTATATTTATGACTAGTACTAACTTTTCAGCCATAATACTGCGCAAGCTGAGTACTGAGGGAGGTTGTTTTAGTGTAGTAAAAATCCCACACTACCTGGGGGATTAGGTTGCCAGGTGCATTTTGAAGGTTTTAAAAAAAAATAGTGGGTATGCACAGATATCTAAAAGTTGACAAGGGCAACTATAATCTTGCTCGTTTTAAATATAAAAAAAAAATAAAAAATTGTATTTTTAACAAACAAAACTTTTATAAACAAATATAAAATGCTGATTTTAAATTTGATACTTCAGAATTGACATTTGATATTCTTATATTATTTTTAAATCTAAAGTAATTAACATTTTAAATTTTAGCTGAGGTCAAATAGCTAAAAAGCGTTAAAATGAGGCTGTACTTGTCGTATAGGAAATGTCGCAAGCTTCTTTTTAACGACAAATTTGATTAGCTAATCTGTAATTGGAGAGTTGTTTCGAATATTATCAATATTTCTTAAAACCATTAATTAAAGATAAAAAATTAATTTTTAAAACTTGAAATAAAATACAAAACTTATCAAAATGAAGGTTTGTATCTCAGATTTTTACTAAAAATTTTATTGGAAATCTTATATTAAACTAGGGGTTGTTAGAGAAGATGCTCTAATAAATAAAAGAGGAACTTTTAGCGTCCACTTTTTCGTTGAATTAAAAAAATAAACTCTAATGGCAATATATAACAGGTTAGTACCCATTTAGTTAAATTTTTTCTTGAACTTGTAAATTTTTAAAAGTTATTATGATTGAAAATTGTCAAATAGGAACCTTTTTATACAACACAATCTATTTTTTGTGTAAATTTGTCAAAATTAACATACATTCTTATAACAAATTGTAATAAGATTAAAGATAATATTATTATTTTTTTTTTTTTTAGGATTACTTAATTACATGTTAAATTTACTTAATGTAAACCCAAATTACAATACAAAATATCTATTCTACTCAAAAAAAAAGATACAAAGAAAAGTATCAAGAACCTGTTTTTTGGTACAGGTAAAACAAACAAAAAAAGATTTTTTTAATAGTAAATTATACTCAACGATTAACTTAATCGTACGTTAATTAATTTAATCTTTCCCTTACATTAAATTTTGTATCAATGCTTATATACAGCATAATATGGTGTCATTGTATTAAGAAAAGAACTTATTCAATTTCAGAAAAATACAAGCAAAAAAAAAAGGATCTATTTGTATATTTAAAAAAGGAATAGAAAAAGGATCTGCCGTTAGGAGCCACATTCATTCAAGGCAAAAAAAAACTAAAATATAATGAAATAATAAACAGCAAAAGCAAAAAAAAAAAACCATTATAAAAATTAAGTACAGTAAATTAAATAAAATTCAGGATTATTAAGCCTGACCCTAATTCTATTTGTTTTAGATGTAATATATCTTATAATACATGTTTAAACATACATATGCTTAAAATATATATAATATTAAACATATTGATCAATATGGTGACAGCATTTTTAAACTAGTATAATAAAATCCTAATATTTTTAATAGTGTTCTAATTCTTTTTATTAAGAACTTGGTATTTAATATAAAAGTACTTACTTTATAAGTTAAATTTTCCCAGAATTTCGAGAAAGAAAATTTGTAAATTTTTTTTTTTAGTATTTCTTTAACAGAACTGGAAAATTATCTTTAAGATTTTAATTTTTCATATAAATTATCATTTAGTTCGAAATTTTCGAAAATGCATCATAACTATAAACGTTTTATTTTAATTTTTCACTTTCAGCTTCGTCCTGTTCGCTAAACCCTTTTTTGTTCTCTTCGTTCAGAATTTTCTTTAATGTTAGTTTTCATTTTAATTAATCATTAGTTCGAAATTTTCGAAAATGGAGCAAAACCATAAACCTTTTATTTTAAGTTTTGACTTTAGTTTCATCCTGTTCTCTTCTCTTCGTTCAGACTTTTGTTTCGGCTCCATGCTTTGATCTACTTCTGTTAATTACTTATTTTTTTCGAAGATAATTTCGAATACTTTTACTTCTATTAAAATGTTTTGAGCTAAGTTTCGAATTAATTAACCTGATTTAACTGCAAATTATACACTCAACTGAATCCATCACCTTCTTAGTGACTCCTTCCTTGTTCATACATTAAGAAAATCAGATTGAGCCGTTCGACCCTTGATTGAACTCATCAGGAAAAAGAAGGATGAGTTAACTAGGAAATTTTTTCAACAACAAAAATTATGCAAAAAATCAAGAGTCTAACCCAGAAAATAATAGGGTATATATTTGTAAAAAAGAAGTTATCATTCGAAAAAAATATCATCTCCCAGAGAGTTTGTAATCTAAATTAGAAACAAAAAGCCTTGAAGCATGTAGTCTTTATCATAAACTAAAGAAATACTTGGATTTCCAAATATAAAATTTTTTGTAGAGTTAAAAGGAGTTGTTTCCGGTTTTTTATTGACTTCATATACATTTCACTCAAACGTTCAGAAAACAGATTAAATATTCAAGATATAGAGTTTTTATTGAAATCCTATTTTCCCAGATGGAAAGACAATATATATACAAATCTACAAGTTGTAATACATAAGTTTTTAATCTATAAATGGCTTTAAATAATTAAAATATCATGTATTTAATTTTCTTATAAGAAAATTTTACCATAAAAACATTTTTAACTAGTTGAATCATAATTTTTTATAAATATCAATTTAATTGATAACATAACCACATACATACATTGGATACATGCATATACCTAAAGTTATGCAATTTTTTAATATTATATACATTCGAAACTATACACATTATAATAATATAGTAATATAATATATTTATTTATAAATATTCATATTATACAATGCAATAAAAAAATAATCTTCTAAAAAGGATCAAAAAATATATGTATATTTACGGTTATATATATATATAAATATTCATATATATATATAAATGAATAAAAGAATAACAAAGTTTAATTTGTTCAACAATTATGTCAGTATTAGCACTTCAGAATATCCTTTAAATGAAAAAAAAAATATTGAAATTTATTTTCTTATATATATACATATATATATATACATTTATTATATTGTACATAATATATAGAATTTTACAGTTTTTAACAAGAAATTGAAATACATAATAAATATTATTAATGTTTACAAAATGTTTTAAAGTTTTTTAGGAAACCCCTTTAATAATAATCCTTTTACATTTGCCTTCATCCTTATTAAATATGAAATTAAAATAATTTCTCTCTTGTTTCGAGATTTATACTAAAAATTAGGTTTAACTGAGGAAACCTTTCTAAAGCATTTATTTTAACATCATAAAAAAATAGGTAAAAGTAGATGCACCCTGAAAGTATGCAAGAATAAAGAAACTGAACAAACCTACCTACTTTGTACCAAATTTTAATTTGTAATCTTTCAGAACACTCTAATACCAATGTATTTTATTTTCTAACTTTATTAATTTCGATGCCGATTAAATCTTGGGAGATGTATAGAATGTACACGAATCACAATTCCCAATATATGCCAATTTTATACATAAACTAATAAAGACAGAAATCGCTTGTAAGAAATTTGAATTATTTTTCTTTATTAATTAAAAAAAATTTTTTTTGTAAAGTTTTCAGAGGCGTGTGGGATGAACCTTAACCCATGATGAACATGAATGAAAAATTGTACAAATTTAAATTTAAAAGATTTGATCTATATTGTTCTTGGAAATATGCCCGTTTACTCGTGGTTTGCTGAGAAGCACGAAGAATTCCATCCTGATTCCGCCCATTTACCATTCCCACCTTTCGCTTATCATTAGTAGTCTTTAATATACCAACATAGCACATTATTTTTTGAGTTATCGTGTAAACGAACGAACGAAAGTCTCAAAATCGACCCAGTAAGTAAGGCTGACAAAATTACAATTACTGTCCCATATCTAGTTTGATTACTTTCAGCCATTACAAACATCATACTAAAGGTAATATCCCGATTCCTGTTATATTAAGTCACACATTCAGCAAATTATAGGAATTATAGAAATTAAAGTTTTAAAATTAAACATAACCCGAGCCCACACAGAAATCTTTATTAGTTTTTTGGGGAACATTTTCCGGTAACTTTTTCAAAAAGTTTTGTCCGATATTGTGCTTGAAAAAAACAAACTTTATGGAAAATTTGAGAGAAAATTGAATAAACCTCTTATACATATACAACAAAAATTTTAAGCATATTAGAAGAAAATTAAAAGGATTAATTTGAAATTCAGGATACTTTGTTTTCCTTTTTTTTTTTATAAAAAAGTTTTTTGTTTTAATTTTTTTTTTTTTATTTTGTCGGAAAAAATTATAGAAAATTTCTTAATTTAATATTTTCGTATTTTATAATATCCTTTTCAAAATATCCTTTTTATGTTTCAATGTAATTAAATTTTGGTAAAGAAGAATATTTTCCTCAATTTGACATAGTATATCTTATCTTTAGTTGTTAGTATATTTATAGTTTCATATAACATTATAATATATGTGTATGTTCACAGGATCTATACACAAAATTAAGTCAGCATTTAGTGGTAAAATTGATTTAAAAATAAATTGTATAAAAGTAATTAAAAAAAAAATAGAAATTCCAGAAAATTTAGTTTTCATTCTTGTTAGGATATTCTTATCTTGCTACATTAATTTCTAAAAAGGATAATAAAAGAAATAGAATATATTATTGTAATAGTATTAGTAGTTTTCTAAAATTAAAAATTGACGAGAATTTTAAAATTATAATTAAATTTAAAAAATTTTTAATTGAATAATATTAAATTTTAGTCCACGAATGTTACCAAAATATCGTGATCCAAATTTACCAGTTTTTGGAAGAGTTATTAATGAACCCTTAAATAATCAAATGACACGTTTTGGATCTGGTGCTGTTCGGAGTCGACCACATATTTATGGTGATCAAAGAATTAATAATGATTTTTCGATACAAGGACGTCGTGGTACATTTAGATCTGGTGGTGGTGCATCAGTTGGTCCCGGAAGTAATTATTTAACAACACATCACGGTAAATTTCGAGAACTAAAAGAATTGGTATTAACTGAAAGAGCTAAAGAATTAGCACAACAACGTCGTACTGAAGAAATGGCAGCAAGAGCAGCAGTATTAAAAGAAATTGCAAATGGACATAGGTAATGGACAAACCAAATTTGGTTTAAAATTATTGTACTGAATTTTATTAATAGATTTTATTTATATTTCTTTTAGATTTATTAATATGCCTCGACCTTCATATCATATGAGTTCACCATTTTCAGCTGAAAATAGAAGTCCCGATCAAGAAGAAGATGATGATCATATTGATGGTTCTAAAAATGGTGGTGGGGGTGGAGGTGTTGGTTTTGCACCACGAACCATTTTCTCCGGTAATCCAGCATCTAGTTCAGGACGTAGTGGTGGGGTCTTATTGCCAAGTATGGCTAATAGCCGTACTGTTGGTGCAAGTGGAAGTGAATTACCAGAAGGAGGAATAGTAACTCAACCAGGTCGAGCTAAATGGCCATCATCACATTTTAGAGAAAGAAATAGAGCTCTATTTAGACAGGTTAGTGAAATTTTTAATATGTTTTAAAATGGTTTTGTTTTGACTTTGAAATAATTCAGTGTTTTTAATCTTAACATGTTTCCATTTATATGATTAAAATATGATTTAGCACAGAAAACACTTTATATTAATTTGTTAAGTAAAAAAGTTTATTATATGTAAAAGTTTAACTCAAAATGCCCATTGATATAAATTAAAAGAATTAAAATAATATGATTTAATAATTTTAAACCTGTGGTGTCTGTGGGATCCGATGGTATTGGAAACCTTTCAGAGTCCAATTTGATTTGTGATATTTAATATAAATTAACAACTAAATAATCTTATTATGATGTAAAGTCAGCTTGTTGAATTACTTTAATTTATAATTATTTCGTATTATTCATAAAAATACCCTCTAATGCTTTTCCAATCAAATTTACGGATAATCTTACTAATTGAATTTATAAATATTCCAGCCTACATAGCCCTTTTTTAAAATAAAAATCTTTCATAGATTCTCGAGAACGGACGTTAAATATAAATAAATAACCTTTTCGAATAATCGAAAAATTAGTTATTTACGGATTATAAACTGAATATAACGAAAGCAATAACTTTATATAAATTTTCGAAATTACTTATAAGAGTAGGCCTGTGTAAAGATTAGAATATCTCAACGAATATAGTATAAACATTATATCATTCAGTGAACAACTTTTAAAAATTTCAAATTAATACACAATTTATTAGACTCTGAGTTAAATATAAAAGAAAAATACAAATTGAATAGCAGCTAATCGAACCTCTTGCTCTACGCTAAGCATATTTTCAGCAGACATTAGCTATTAAACTTACTTACTTTTACCAATATTTAGATACTCTGCTTCAATAAACTTAAAGTTATGTACCTTTATTTAAAAAGAAGTTTTATGGCAGCTACTAGAATGCACTAAACTGAACAAAGCAAAATTTGCTCCTAACTTTGATTATAAAACCAAATAACTTTTGGCGAAAAGCCTTGTAAGGTACAGAGGTAAGCTAATGCTCATGAAAAAAATTAGATGTATGGCATTTATACTGGAACCTGTTAAGCAAATGGACTAAATTTTAATAGCAAGACGGTTTTTGTGAAAGAAGTTGAGCTATCCAGTAGACAAAGGATTAGACGAACACAAAATGTTAGATTGACTTTCTTTTAAATTCTGATCCAATCCATACACTTGAGTCTATATCTATAACATAATGTCATATACACTATACCCTTAGAACTAGGTCCGTTGGATATAAAAATCACAATGGATGTCGAATTTATTCTTGTACTTCATACAATCATACAAGTATAGTTTTATTTTTTAAATATTTTAAGATTTTACAGGGTTTTTTAATAAAACATACAAAAATAATTAAAAAACAACATAGATACTCAAAAAAGAAATTTTTAAAGAATAGTTAACTATTTCTCGAAATTTTTGATCAACGTTTTAAAAAAAAATTTTTTTTTAATTAAAATTTTTTTGTAGAATTTATAATTTGTACAAATTATAATTTAATTAAAAAATTGAAAATAGAAGGAAAATATTTTTTCTAAATAATAATGACGTTCATATTGTTTTTTTGTACTTTTAAAAAATTTTCTTGATTCTTTTCGTATTTCAAGACCTTCTTTTACCCACTCAAAATAAGAACATTCAGTGTATTAAGCCTTTATGTAAAATGTCCAAAACTATACTTATTTAAACATTCAATTCAATCGTATACTATTATATATATATACACATGTATATATATATTAGATTACATTACAACGTCAGTTATAACGCAAAAAAACACATTACAAATGAAGTGTAAAAAATAAAAAAAAATTTAAAAAAAAAAACTAATATTTAAACTAAATTTAATTTAAAATAAAAAAAAAAAAAATTCTTTACACTTTTTTATGTGGGTGTTTATTTTCTATCAAAAGATGTGTAAAGAAAGGCAAAAAATATCTAAAGAATCTCCAACTCAAAAAGAAAATGTTATTAAATTTTTTTTTTTTATTTTTATTTTTGCACATAGACAAAAAGAGAGAGAAAAATATAAAGAAAACCAAAAGAAAAACAATCAGCAAAAATTTTTTTTTTTTTTTAGAAAAACAAAGAAAAGAAAAAAAAAATGGCTGCTATGTAAAAAAAAAAAAAACGATGTGTTGAAATACACATTATGGTTTAAAGAATGCTGACTACTAAATGTTTTTGATAGCTAAAAAGACATTTTAAAAGACCCCCTATTTAATACGTATTTATATAATAATATTATAAAACGTATATATACAGTGTTGGACAAAAATATAGATGGTCAAAAAAAGTTTATTAAAATTTGAATGTAAATTAAAAATTTAGTTAAAACTCTTTACACGGGAAACAAATGGACAAATAAATTAAAACTAGTCGAAAACGACCAAAGGTGAACACTTTGTCAATTCTAGGTTACCCGAACGAACATAATATATATGGTTAAAATACTTATGATAACTTATTATAAGACTCCGAGTTATGTATAATAGAATATAAGTTGTATGGCAGCTATTCAAACGTTTTACACTACAGCAACTATATTTTGTGCACACGCGGACCTTGTATTTTAATTACTTTTGAAAAAATTTCAAAACGCAGCTTAATTTGATATAAAAGTATGTTCATTTAAAAAAAAAACAATTGTATGCCAGCTATTCGAACCCACTAAACTAGACTAACCAAATTTTGCGCTATATTTGGCCAATTCGGTGACCTGAATTAAGGCCCACCGAAATAAAGCCCCCAGGGTATTATTTCCAATTTAATGAGAAATAAAGCCCTGAGGTGTTTTTTCTCATATAGTGATTGAGTAATAGAGGCTTGGGGTTTTATTTCTCAAATTTAAGTAGGTTGAAAAATCTAAGTTGACCCTTTTTCCAGAGTATTAATGGATTAATGTATGCAATACTTTGATTACAACATCTGGTTTATAAGTGTAGTTTCTAGTAAAAATTGTATTTTATATGTAAAATTATTATTCATTTTTTAATTTCAGAAAAAGGAAATACCCGTGATTTCAATTTCAGCTCCAAAATGTGTGCTAATTATTTTTGATATTATAGTTCAAGAAAATCTGTATATATACGTACTCGTCACTGATGTTATATAATTAAAATTAACTTTTTACTAAAAATATATGAAACCATTTTAGCTTTTTCATTTGCAATTTCAATTGAAATGGGAAATAATACACCGGGGGTTTATTTCTCAAAAAGTCGTAGTTCAACTTAAAGGAGAAATAAAACCTTTGACTTTATTTCACATATTTTGGGCTTATTTCTCATTAAATGGGAATAACACCCCGGGGGCCTTATTTCGCAGGGGCTTAATTCAGGTCACCACCAATTCTTTTGTCGAAATTTTAAACACCCCATTCATAAAAAAATAAAGTTGTAATGCAGTTATTCGAACGTCAAGCATTTGATTCTCTTAAAGAGTTATTGTTTAATTTAGACAGTTTTAGTTTTTTCCAAGTCTTTTCAAAAACCATTCATTTTTGCAACTTAATGCTTCAAATCAAGCGAAAGCAGCAATGCATCTCATGGAGAAATTGATAAAAATCGAACCAATAGCTAGCCTTTAAAAACTGTTGAAGAAAACAAAAGACAACTAGATACATAACGAATGAAAAAAAGATACCGACCGAAATGCAATACAAAGTTGAGAAGGTGGAAATCAAGAATATAGGATTTTTTTTGTTTTAATTTATTAAGAATTTAATTCTTTTAATGAAATAATTGCGTATTAATTAAATTAAAAATTAATGTCCAGTTGACAATTGAATAATTTTAGAATAATGTCAATAACATAAGTATAAATTGTATACAGTATATAACGTGCTGCTATGAAAAGTCATTTGATTACCTTTATTGGTATTTATTTATCTACTACATCTCATTTGACATTTAGTTATCTACTACATCTGGGGGCTTTGACATTTAATTATCTACTCCAGTATTGGTTTACTTTTGTCTCATACTGTATATATACATATACAAAATAAAAAGTATATATATATATTTAATACATGCAAACTTGTACTCTTACTTTACTTTAACAACTTCATTTAAAAAAGCTTCTAAACCAGAATGACATTTGTGTTTGTTTTGTTTTTTTGTTTTTTTCTTTATTATTATGTTTATTTTATACTCTTCTTTCTCTTTCTTATTTTGTACGATTATGAAAACAAAACTTAAAAAAATGGGTATGTATATAATACAAACCTGTTACATAAGAAGAAGAGGTTTTGGTATAGTTGACTTCGAATAAGGTTCTTTTGGTTTTTAGTTATAGGTTTAAAAAATAGGGTAAAAATTTTGTTCTAGTGAATTGAACTGGTTGAATTTTCTTTGTAATTTTGACCACAACTAGAATACAGTCCCTACAAAAAAATAAAATAAAAAACGGTTAATTTAAGTTTATTTAAGATTCAGATTGAATATAGGATATATAAAAACTATAGTGTGTCAGAAATAGTTTTGAAATTTGATTACATTATAGGGATTTTTAATTATAATATGGCTATTAACTTAGTTGCAGGCTTAATCTAATGATTTATATTCCGGAGCTCATTCATAATAAATATTCATACAGAAAATATATTTTATTTCAAATAGTTAGTAAGATATACAAATTGATCTAGTTCTAAGATATCTTAATATTTTCAAGATTAAATTTTTCCCATACCTCTAAATCATAATTTTAGTATAATGATTTAACAAATTAATATTCCTTAAAATTGATATTATTATATTATTATGATATTAAAAATTTCTTAATTCCATTCTCTCTAATAAAAAGAAGCTGATACCTGCAAGCACCAATTACTTAATGATCATTACTCCTTAATTACAAAATTTTTGTAATGATGATTTAATATTGAAATTAAACCAGTTAAAATAATTCAGTATTTACTTCCTAATATAATCTTTTTAGATAATTCCTAAAAAGTAATTAAATTTGTACTTCAATTACTGTTATAATAGTTTTTAAAATTTAATTACTTTTGGAATTATATGTTTGTAATTGTTTGTTATATTTAAATTACTTTTGTAATTACTTATGATAATTAATTATTTTAAAATAATCAAATAACAAAATATACTAAATTATTATAAGAATTACAAGTATTTTTGAAAAATCAAGCAATTTAATGGTAATTTTATAATAGTAATTAGCAAATAATGAGAGTAATTGTACTGGTACTTGAATTTTTACCAGATCTGGTGAAGCTTATAATTTACCTGAACACATCACCAAAAAGAAGCTGGGATTATCAATTGGGAATTAACCTACCAGAACCTGAAATATCGCTTAAGATTGTGTTAAGGAATTTTGATTACATTTTCATGTCTCTTATTTTAATTGATGAATTTTTCAAGGTCTTATAATTTCCAGAAGTTTATTTTATTTAATAAACAACATTTATTAACTGTACTGTTTAACTGTACAACAGTTAAGTTATGTTTTCCAATATCGTTTTTCTAAGAAAGTTAAAAAATTTCGGATCGAGACTTCCTTATCAACTTAATTACTTACTTTCTTACCTATGGAGCAAAATCAGTTCAAGAAGAGTTAGGTCCTCCGAAATTAGTAGGAGTCGGTTAACAAAATTTTTTAGTCATGCCCCCTGTTTAGGAGCTATAAGAGCTCGAAAATTGAAATTTTGGTATTTTCAAACACCTGTAACTTGAATACCTGTTAAAATTTTTTTTTAGTAATATGGTAAATTGAAAGATCTAGAATTATATTTCAACATGTGTCAAAGGTTTTTCTTAATATTGAAAGGTGCCAAAGGTACAGCCCCCGAAAATTTCAAAAAAGCCCTATATTTAAATTAGTCTAACAAGAGTTCCGCTAAATATATTTTCAATCTAAAAACGGGAGAAAAGAGTTGCTTTTATGGGCTTCACAAAAATATTAAGCTGAAATGTATAGGGTTGCCATACGGTACTAAAATTTACCATTATGCAAAACTCAATTTTTGAAAAATTTTTGGCCCACATATCAGGGCTACTAGGTCTTACAAATTAAAGTTTTTATGTTTATATAAAACAGTAACTTATTCACCAGTATAAGTTTTTTCCAAAATTAAACGTTAACATTGAAGCTGTAACATTATTTTCCGCACTTATTAACAGGTTTCCTTGAGTGCGTTGGGGTTATATTCTAAGTATAATTAATAAATTAATGAAATAACTAAATTAATATTATCATTTATTTGTATATATATTTTTATAAAAATAAATGATCAAATAATCAGTAAAAAGCCGTATATAATTTTGAAAATGTGCTTTTTAAAAACCCTTGGTTTTTTTCCTTACTTGTTTTTTAATAATTTCTTATAAGAATTTCTACTAACAAATTTTCATTTAAATTAAAACCAATGTTATTTCTAATAAAATTTAAGCGTTTTTTTTAATCTAAGCGTTTTAAATCAAGGGTTTTCAAATTACAAAACTATTTCTTAATTTGTTTTTAAAAAAAAATTTAATTTAAAAATGGTTTTTTATTTCTTTAATAAAACCAATAAAACTGGAAAAAGTTTGCGTTTATGAATCTCTAACATTAACATTTATATTATAAAATATCATTGTATTACAGAGTATATAATAATATATAATGTAAATATACCTACTCTGTATTAGTTTAAAAAAGAAAATTCTTTTTTTTACTGTTATCAACAATTATTTTCATTTATTTGACCTTTCATTTATTTGTCTCTTAAATTTCCAACCACTTTTTCCTTTTTTTTTTTTTTTTATTTTACCAAATGACGTTGATGATGTCTTTAAATGTCTTTTACAGAAAAAGAGCCTTAGGCCACAATAATCCTTTTTTTTTTTTTGTTCATCTACAAGTTTTTCTTTCCTTTTTCCATAATTTCTTTTAAAAAATTTTTTTCCTTTGGTCGGTTTTTGTTGTTGTTGCTGTAAACTACGACTTCAAGTCGAAGGATCCTTACCACTATCACAGAGTTGATTTGATTTTATTATTTTTTTTTTTTTTTTATTTATCTTAAGATACTTATTAAAAGTAAGAAAGAGATAGAAAATAGCTAGAAAAATAAAAATGTTAAGACAAAAAAAAAAAATAGAATTTAAAAAAAAAATAAAAATAAAAAAAAAAAACCATAAAAATAACAAGGTGGTTAAGATTGTTATAAAAAGTATTGTGTTTATTAAAATATAAAAAATATCTAGATATAATATATAGATATTATTATTAGTATATAAAAATGAATGTTATAACTGAATTGTATCTATGTGAATTATTTTTTTTGTAAAAAGTATCTTCTCCCAAATACTTTAAATATAGTCCTAAATTAGACCTATCCCTATCTTATAGTATATAGAGACTTAACTAATAAAATATAACGGGATCATAACAGAAAAAAAAAATAAGATTTTATTACAAAAATAGGTTAAATGTAAATCACAAAAATTGGTTGAAAAAAACTCTATTTATATATATATAGGTACTTAGGTGCATAATACTATATTTATATTATCTAGCTGTATATTAAATTTAGGTTATATAAATTGACATATTATTTAATATATAGGTTGTTGTTATATAATACAATATATAAAATGGTTTTCATAAAAAACGAGGAAGAGTGTAGTAGAGTAGACTGTGTCAATTCTGGAATACCCGTATGACCCTAACATGTACATTATATCATCCGGTTAATAACTTTTAGCAAAATTTCAAACATACATCTTTATTAAGTTTAGTGGAATGCTCATATAAAAGAAGGAGTTGTATGGCAGCTACTCGAACCCTCTGCAATAGACCAACCAAATTTTGCTGTAATTTTGGCCATTACATTAAACTATTTTTAGCAAAATTTCAGAAACCCAGCTTCAGTAGGTGAAGAGTAATACTCATATAAAATAAGAAGTTGTATGGCAGCTACCCGAACCCGTGGACCAAAATGGCTGGATTTAAATAGCGATGACGGCTAGCTCCTTTAGTTTTTGAGTTATCGTGGTGACGGACGAACAGACAGACGGATATACATAGCAAAATGATTTATTATGCGATTCTGATCCGATCCATACACTTGAGTATATATCTACCCCCTTCCTTCTCTTGTCACAAACGTAATGGCAAATTTATTATACCCTTTGACTATATACTCATAGGGGTATAAAAAATCAATGCAATTGCAATTTTACAATAACTTTCAGATATTTTAACTTTTTAAGTTAAAAGAAATTATTTAATGGTTTTAAAAAATTTTTTTAATAAATGCCATTTTTCTGGGTTGTTAAAACTCTAATATATTTTTTGACAATAAATTTTTTTAATTTTGTTTTAACATTTCAAAGTATATTTTTTATTTATTTATTAATTTTATTCATCATCCCACCGCAGCACATACAATATTTAATAAAGAAGTAAAGCATTACCTTTTGTTTACAGGCCTGGCATATATACTTTTTTTTCATTTCATTTTAAAGTTTATTTTCCGGCTCGCAATTTTTTTATAGATTTTTTAAAATAAAATAATTTTTAAATAAAATTTTATAAAATAATTTTTAAATAAAATTTTATAAAAACATTATTTTAATTGAAAAAAATTTAAAATAATAATCTAATATAATTAAATTTAATTAAATATTTTACAAAATAATAATACGTTCAATTTACAAAATTAGATAAAACCTATTTTATAATTAACTTTGGTCAATATTAAATTAAACGTTTAATTGAAAGTTCAAATTAATATAAAGTTTAATAAAATATAATTGGTGTTAGTAGATTCATGCTTAGTACATTTTTTAAAAATTTTGAAAAAAAAATGTGCCAATATAGTTTCACTCTGGTCCGTTCATCCGTATGTTTAGAAAACTTTTTTTATCCGTTATTAAACTGGCTCTTAATAGTTGTAGCAAAGAAATAATTTAAAAGTTTGAAAAGTATTTGAATTATAAAGGCCTTGCGATGTTATTGATATTGACGAAGACGCTAAACGCTCAATGCAATTTATGTTTTATGTTCACTGGTGAACAAATTATTTTAAAACTGTTACGAAAATTTCACTTCATCATAGAAGTCGGGCGGGCTGGTGATTTTTTTCAGATTGATTTTTCAAAAATAATTCAAACATATTGTTTTTTAAATGAGAGACCATACAGAAAATCGATATGCTTGTGAAAACTTATATATCCCATCAAAAATTAAAAAATCACTCAAAAGAAAATCGCTTGCCTTCTTTATACAAAAAATATATACAAAACAGAAAGAGTATAGGAAACCATTTCAAAATTTCATATTGAAAACGCTCCCTTTTGATAGACTCTACTTCTAAAAGATCTGTTTTATCTATTTATAGTGGGTGACTTTCAAGCGTTCCATTCCCTTGCAAAAATAAAAAAAAAATTTTTTAAAAATTTAAAACTTGTTTAAACAATTTCACTTAATAAAATTCCATTTTGAAAAGATCCTTCTAGAAAATAAGTAATATTATGGTGCCGTGAAATAACGCCATAAGAAATAAAGCCATAATGACTTTATTTCGCTTTTGAATGAGAAATAAAGCCATATCGTAAATTTTTTCCCGTATGGTTTTTTTTCGCATATAATTGCGCCATATGGCTTTATTTCCTTTTTAAAAATGTAATTTTATTTGTGAAAATAACAGCAATTTAATTTCCAAACAAAAAAAATTATAAATAAAAATTCCAAAAAAAATTAAAATTCTAAAAAAAAAACATCTTTTAAAATTTAATATATAGGTATGCATTTTCCGGAAAAAGTGGCAATCCTGCTTTTGAATCCAACTCCAAAAACCCTTCTAATTGGGAATCTGACATATACACATATACGGAATCTCATATATCACGTATATATAAATATTCTGTAAAAGGCGAATTTCCCTGCTTTTGAAATTAACTCTAAAGTATATATCAGTATAATAGTAGTGTTACAATATATGTTTAGCGGGAATTGGGAAGCGCAAATTTTTTATAATATTTTATTTCAGTTTGTTAAAAAAATTAGAAACTTGCTAATTAACTAAACTAATTTATCAATTTCTATTTTTATTTCAATTTCTTTACTATAAAACTAGAATGTGTATCATGAATGTGGTTTTATTTTGCATTTGAATTGGAAATAAATCCATACGCGAAAAAATGTGCGACATGACTTTATTTCTCTTTCAATAGCAAAATAAACCCATTATGGCTTTGTTGCGTATGGCGTTATTTCACGGCGCATAATATTATAAATGATAAGTATTACAAGCATACATTGAATTTTGTTCTGTTCTTTTTCTTTTCTTTTGTGCTATTATAGCATTGTATCTTTTTCTACTCTCATTTCCCGTTCCTTTGTGAACAAATATATTTATCTCGTAAGTTTAAAGAATCATAGATAAAGGTGAATATGAAAAAGAGGCCGGAAGTTCTTACCTCTTAGTTTCCTCATATATTATGTAAAATAAAAATATGTTTGATAGATAACGAAGTTATTTATATGCAATTAAGAATTGCTTCAAAATTTCATATGTTGTATGTATATGTCTAGTAAGATTATATGATTTACGAGTATATTTGTATTTTATTTGAAATCTTGTGTTTTTATATTGGAACAACTCCAATTTTGGGATTACAGGGTTTCGATGAACAAAAGAAGTAGTTTGTATAAAATTCAATTATAATATTATAACACCAATAGTAGCCAAAATCTCTTAAAAATAGAGTATTCGTATGACTGCCAGAAATAGCCGCAAAAAATAAGGAAATTGCCCAATTATAATCGCCCAGAAAAAAAAGGAAATATCTCAAGTTTAAAATTAAATATTCCCGGAACTTCTGACAGGGAATCTCTCTTTTACAGAATATTTATATATTTGTATGTGAAATATTGAACTGGTTGGTTTTTGTATGACAAACTAGGTATGACAAATTTTCATACCTACCATTCTTTTGATTTTAGTATTGAATCTAAAATCTAGTTTCAATCAAAGTGACGAGTTTTTCGCGAATTCCAAACTTTAGTTAAATAAAACTTATACATACAATCAAAAATCGTGTATTACAAACATAAAATTATACTATTAAATAAATTTTATCTAAACACTTAATTCTTCTTCAAAAAACAAAAGATAAGATACTTTTAGTAGCGTATAATAAAATTATTTTACACTTCAAAATATTCCATTAATTTTTTGTAATATAATTTAGTTGATTGAATACTTTGTCTTTTGTATATTTTTACTGTTATATACATATTCATTGATTTTATTTAATGTATTTATGTATGTTACATACATGCTACTGGTACTTTTCAGTTTTCACATTATGATATGAATGTTATAAGGTATTTTGAATATATCTAAAGAATGTTTTTTGTCATTATTTAATAAATTTTTTTGTTTTGTTATCAATTTGATTACAAGAAAAATTTATCAAAAAACCCGGGATAGATACCTAATAAGTTTGTCTTTTTTTTAAATTAGAGTTTTAAAAAAAAAATTATTTGATATAATGTGGTGCAGACAAAATAATTAATCTAGTATTATGCAAACAAATTCACTGTTTTGGCATGCACCTGTTAATTTCAATTTAAACTTAAAGAAAAGTTTTAATTAAATTAGTACAGAATTGAAGTGGTAATAAGTTGATTATATTAAATAATAAAATGTTAAGAAGTACATAGATCTATCGGAAACTTTTTTAAAATCCTAAGCCCTATATGGTACAAAATTTTAAAAAAAAAAAGTACTAAACTTAAGTTACATCGAATAAATGGATTTCTAAACAACTGAAATACCGAGTTTGATCGAGTTTAAATGGAATTATAATGTATGCAAATATTATTTCCGAACCATTTAAATACAATTTCATATGTTGACTTTCGCATTTTATATTACCACCAATTTAAAGAAATTGTATATACTTTCAGCCCTCACCTCTCTTGAAAATCAAAAAATACTTAATAATTTGGATAATGTCATAATCAAAAAGATATTGTTATTTCATTTAAGAAACAATCTGAATTGAACTTGAATAATTAAACAAAGATAACAACTTTAGGGAAAATTAAATTAAATTTACTTTTTAATGTTCTGTAATACAAGTGGAGCTTTTTTTTCAGATAAAAAATTAAATCATAAAGTTTATAAACTTAAAAAATTAATATTAGAATTAATTTCAAAATGATATATTAGTAATTAATCATTTTCGAAAGGTTTAAAACGTCTGTCATTAAGAAAATGAGCAATTTGTCTTCAAAAAATTGTTTTTTTTTTGCAAGTCAAAAGACTACATAATTCTGTGCAGTTGCTCTTCGGTCTTCTATTATTGCCTCTTATATGAAAATCAAAACTTTTTCAAAATCTGTAGCTCACTATCTTCCTGCTTGACTCCTTGAATTCTTAATTTATTGATCTTAAATAAATAATACATTAATATAACAAAAAAACAAACTTTTTTTTTGATTTATATGTAAATCTTTAATTTATTGTTACAACTCACAGATGATCTTAATATTTTTTTTATATAAAGAAAAGATTAAAATTTATTTAGTATTATCTGGGTTATCCAACACTAATATTACTAACTCAGGAGTCCAATAGTGTTGGATGGACGAAACACTCCAACTTGACTTTCTTTTTTGAAAGTTTTCTAATTCAAAAAAAAAAAAAAATATAGAATACTGTTTTTGGCATATAGTTATATGTGAATGCATTCTCTAATAAATGAAATTTATATTTAATTTATTATTTTTATAGAACTTTAAAGGTGATAAATATTTTTAAATATTAAACAAATTCAATAACACTTGATTAATAAATTTATAACATTATAAAAACAAATACAAAATATAAACAAATAATTTAATTGAATAATAAAACTCACAGATATAGAACACCATACCATATATAGCTCAAATACAAAAATTATTACAATATAAAAAAAAATAGAATTGTATCTATTGAAAATCAAAGATGTTTCTACATGTTTAAATAAAAATTCTCAAATTGAAGTTTACTACTCTCATATCGAAGTTTACTATTAAATAAATTGTTTCTTATATTAAGAATGCTTAACGTATTAACATACGCTTTCATTACAGACCACACATTTTCAATAGGGTTAAACATTGGTCCAAGTCTCAGTATCTTATTTCCATTGAATTCCTGCTTCAATAAAACTTCTTCAATATTACTGTGACATGATGCATTGTCAATCACGATAACCGGTTCACCATGTCTGACCCTTTTGAACCGGCTGCTATAGTGATGCACCTTGTTCCTTTCAAAGATCTACCCCGCGTTCGTGAAATATGAATATTTAAATTACTTTTGTCGATAAACAAGATTGGCTTATTTTGGGACTGAAATAACCAATAGACCTTCAACAAACTCCTTTCGTTTTTGTTTATTCTCGGGCTGTTTCCCTTTTCTGGTTCATATTCTACGTATTTCAACGAGTAACAGAGAGAATCTAGGTGTTTAGAAAGAGTTGTTATTGAAATAGAGAAATTAAATTTTTCTTCAAACACACCAGTAAGTTCCGCTAATGTAATGCGACAATTTTTTTCTATCATTTCAACGAAATAATCATTATGAATTTGAATAATTTTTTCAAATCTTTTCCCTCCTCGTTTGTCTGGGGTTTCACCCTCTGAAATCCAACGATATGCTGTTCATTGAGGAATATTAAGCTGGTGCGCAAGTTGTTTCCAGTCTCCATTTATATTTGAAACGACAAGTAATTGTGTTTTCTTAGATTGTTTTTCTAATTTTTTAATTTTTGTAGACATTATTGTAGGGTTTTATTTTTACTATAAAAACAAAATTGTAATTATTCTCTAAAATTTAAACAATTTATTGAAAATCATCACAAAGATTACTATTCTTATTTAGATTTTAACATTTCTCATATTGAAGTTTGTTATTCTCATATTGAAAGTTACTATTCCATTTTGAAGTTTACTATTCTCATATTAAGGTCTACTATTCTCATTTTGAAACTAAAAAGGTATAGACTTGTATAATAAAAAAATATATTATGAATTTTATTTTTTTTCAATTTTAATTTCATTAAGCCTTTGATAATCAGCTGAACATACACACACACAATAAAATAGTTCAAAAAGATTAGCTAGTAGCTACCATGTTATAACTTTCTTACAAAATTATAAAAAAATTTTCTTTTATAAAATTAAATTCATATATCACATATATGTCTCATACCATTTTATGTTATTTACCAGATTTATATTACAATATCCTTGAATATATACCTATTTATTATATTATATTATATAGAATTTTGTAATAAAAAGTAAAATACCAATCCCTAAATACCCTTAAGGTTAACAAGCGACGTGCAAATAAAAAAAAAAATAAAAACAAAATAAATAAACATTCATATGTTGTTCTTATTCTCAAAGATATCCCTATACAAATATTTTACACAATAATTCACATATATCCAGGATTCTTTTGCTTATAACTTATTTTCTTATATCTAGATCTTTATAATATTTATGTGACTATAGATGAATGTATAAGTAAAGTACATACATTATATTAATATACAGTAAGTAAGTATGTTCCTAAGTATACAATGTTTCTTTATTTTGTTTTGTTTTTTTTTTTTTTTTAATATATGTATACGCATATGGTATATTTGTCTTATGAAATGATTTCACCTTTATTTAACATTCACCTTGATTTGTATTCTTAAGATAAACTCTCTCTGTATCTTAAGTTAAAAAAATAATTCAGTTTATTGTTTAGATTTCGTTTTGTTTTTTTTTTTTATTTAACATATTTTTGTATACTGTATATTTTATTTTTTCTTAAGATTTTTTTTTGGTTTATTATTTAAATTCATATTTTCGAAAACTCTATATAAGTATCTTAAGATATTTATATTCATTATTATAATGAAATATTATTATAAAGCGTTATTATTATAGTATAATAAATATTGACACTTTTATTATAGAATTTTTAATACCAATTACAATTTAACCACATATGAAGTGTCTTGTAGGTGAAAACTTAGAAAATGAAGGAGGTTTCTCTGATTATTTTTTAATTCTCAAAATTAATAGTAATTCAGAAAATTAATAATTAAATTTTGAAAAATTTAAATTTAATCAAAAATTATAGCATTTTTTTTGCAGGTCTTCTTGCGCTCCACCACTGATAGATATAATGCTGCCACAATAGCAGAAGTAATTGATATACTTTTTACATTTGTTTGACAGTTTATTTGTAGCTGTTTTGTTACGGCAGCATTGATTCCCAATTGCTTTGGTCTTATTAATGTTAAATTCTAGTCCGATGCCCAGACCACAACTCCAAATATTTTTCATATAACTCTACGATTAAATTGGGTTTAACAGATGTTTTAAGAAAAAATAAATTATAATCCGAAATTTTTTAATCTACAAGTAGTTAACATGGGAACATGAATGTATTGACTAAAATTAATATAATTAAAATGTTATTTAAGCAAAAAGAGGTTAAGATATTTTAAAATAGCTAAATGGTTCAATTTCATTCATACCATTCACAATACTTAAATCAAAAACTTAAGGTTTTGACTACGCACAAGTTCAGCAATATGCAGAGTAAATTAGAGTATCCACAAAATACCGTGAGCAAAGCTGTACTGGCATTTCACAGTAATAAAACAAAGCAATGGGAATCAATGCCAAACAACTACAAATAAACGATCAAACATTTATGAGCGTGTCAATAGCTTCCGCAACAAAGTTAGCAGCATTATATCAACCAGTGGTGGAGCGCAAGAAGACATTGATAACCGATTCTAGAAACCTAGAGCAGCGTTTGGCAGCTTAAAACATGTATCGGACAAACTAATAAATCTCAAGAAATACTCAGATGCAGTTAGATAAATATATAATATTTTAACATAAATATATTAGGGTGCGTTTTGTAATATTTTGATTTCTTTCACTTCTTCGTTACACTCCTAATGTACACGAAAGTAATTCAAACATAAATCCTAAACTCATTTTTAAAAAAAACATGAGTTTGATTAAAAATGCGTAGCGTAGCGTCTATTTCCTTAAAACAATAGGTGCCCTGAATATTTTAACGTAGGTTCTTTAAAAGAATGTCAAATTATATAATAAGATTAAAATTAGAATTAAAACTTTTTTTCTTGTCTAAATATCATTCCTTATCTTCAGATTCCTTTAGATGGAGGACATAAAAATTTGATTCTTGTGTAGAAAAGAATGTGAAAAGAATCAAAAAAAACTTTTCAATTTGAATTATCAATATTAAATTTTCAATAATAAATTTCAAAATTTTTCAATTAGTTTTATAAGATAATTTTATATATATACACATATATATATATATATATATATATTTTATAATTGTTACTATACATGCAGTTATTAAAATTGAAAATCAATTAAAAAAATTTTAACAAATTTGATTTTAAGGAATTTATTTTTCAATCTTTCAAAATTGAAAGCTGTATAGTATATAATTATAATATATATATATATATTATAATATTATATATGTTTGAATTTGAAATAAATTTAATTTGTATTTATAATATAATATATAGTATATGTATTATAATTTTTAGTAATCCGATTAAATGAAATTACTTTTTTTTTTGAAAAAGACTTAAATATATAGACAGAAACCATAACTTAATATAAACAATTTTAAATTAAAACTGTTTAAGTGGGTGCAATATAATGCAATCTAATAATAAAAGAATAGATATATTGAACAGTTTTACATATTGAGTTAAAGAGATGCATTGAGTTTTAGCGAAGGAGCTCTGAAATTAAACATTTTAAGTTTTTATTTTTCCCGTTATTTTCTAACTTTATCATTTTATATATAAAATGAGACTTTATCATTTTATATATAAAATGATTTTAAATCTAAATTCTTACAATTTCAAAACCCTAAATTTCAAGTTTAGAGTCCTATCATTTAGTTCAAGGAAGTTTACATCATAATTTCCTGGCGTACATCCTTTGCTCTTGCACCAATATTTGTTTGTGATATGAGTGCTCATCCGTACTGTGTTGAATTGTTAAGATGGTGTAACAAAGCCTATGGATATTCATTTGTTATGCATCCGTCGAGATTATGGAACCATATACCGTCCCTTTTCTTCCCCGAGGTATGTAATTTAGCATGAGTTAGACTTCATTTAGTTGAACAGCCATATTAACTTCTTTGTTCTTAGTATCCCCTCAAATATTCCCATTATTTCCTGGACGATCCATTATCCCAACCCCATTCTTAAAATTACATTTCTCAATTCCCATTCTCAAAACCAAATTGTATATTCGTATCACATTTTATATGTGGTTTTAGTGTATTAAAGTTGCACATTACCTTAAGGAAGCGCAGTTTTTGGGTATGTCTATCGTATATAAAAAAAAAAAACAAAATAAAATATTGCATCCAGAGGCTCTTATTTATTTTTACGGACTTAATCCTAAAATTATGCAAAAATTTTATTTTTAAAAAAACATTTTAAAAACAACAATGGGCCTCAATGGAATAGTGGTTAAGTTTCTGGCGTTATCCAACTAAATATTTATAATTCGGGTCTAATACATTATATACTGGCGATCATATTTTGTAAAAAAATTTACAAGGAAAGAATTTGAAAAAGAAAGTTCTTCTATATTTATTATTAAATGTTTCAAAACGGATTGTATCATAATTCCCAAGTTACAAAATTCCAAACAATAAAAATAAATAATTTCAAAAAAATGTTCCTAGCGTAAACTAAAAGGAATTTAAGAGTTTGTTACAAAATTAGGATTGTATGTATTTTTTCAGAATATTTATATATATGTATACGTAAGATTCTCAATTTGGAGGAATTTTTAGTCGGATTCAAAATCAGGATTGCCGCTTTTTCCAGAATATTTATTAAATGTTTATGTGACATTCTCAATTAAAAGGAATTTTTGAGTTGGATGCAAAATCGGCAATCCTGATTAATCGGCTTTTTCAGAATATTTATATAAAAGTATATGTGAGATTCTGAGATATATGTGAGGAATTTTTTATTTTTTGGAAATTTTTTAGTTTGAATTTTTTGTTTGGAATTTCGTACCCAACCGGTTTCAAAAAAATATTTAAAATTAAATTATTTTCTTTCTAAGGTAAATTTACTCTGAAAAAATAAATTACTTTGAAAAAAAACTTCTTCAAATAAAATATGATAAAAAAATTTTTTTCCAACTTATTATTTTCTATTGATTTTATCTATTTATAAAAATAGGTATTATATAAATGTAAAACAACAAATTTACAAATAAAAACTAAACTTTGTTGATTGTATTATAAAATTTGCCCCCACATATTAAAAATGATTACGAAAATTTTCATTGAAAAATTCTCAGTTCATTTTCCAAAAAAAAAGTTGTTTCTTAAAACAAATTTTCTTTTAATATAAATTCTTATTTCTATTTTTAGAATTCTAAAAACATTTTTTTCGACTTTTTGTTGTTGTATTCAAAGGGATTAAAAAAATCTTATTTTAAACTTTTTGTTTCTAGTACCATATTTTTGTACATTAGCTTTTTTTGTACTTGAAGTAACCGAAAAGTACTTCATAAAATGTAAAAGTAAAAGTAAAATATAAAATAAATTGTTAAACTTGCACTTAATATAATTTATAAATGCAGAAGAAGAAGAAATTAATTTATCAATTGTTTATATCATTCCTTAAATCCTAGACTAAATTCACAGGATTTACATTAAATCATTAGAAAACGAGAAAGAGTGTAGTAAAGTAGACTATGTCAACTCTGGGATACCCGTATGACTGTAATATAAACATTATATCATCCGGTTATTTACATTTTGCAAAATTTCAAACATTCAGCCTTATTATGTATAAAGTAATACTCATGTGAAATATGAAGTTTTATGGCAACTATACTCGAATCCACTGTAGTAGACTAACCAAATTTTGCACAAACTTCAATCTTTAAATTAAACAATTTTTGTCAAAATTTCAGACATCCACCTTCAATAGGTATAGAATTATGCTCTTTCATATCGATCGAGTAGAATCGATATCTACCTCCCTGCATCTCTGTTTTGCAAAATTAATGGCAAATTTATTATACCCCTTTTGAAGTACACGAGTATAATTATTCTAAGATGATAGTAATAATAAAAATTACTATAGCAATGAACTTTAAAAACTCTTTTATGAATATTGTATTATAATATTCTATATTGTTGATAATCTTACATCATTACTTTAAAATATGTACTAAATATTGAATTAATAATGAATACTTTTATCGCTTTTTATACCCGTATGACTATATAGTCAAAGGGTATAATAAATTTGCCATTACGTTTGTGACGCAGGGAAGGAGGGGGGGTAGATATAGACTCAAGTGTATGGATCGGATCAGAATCGAAAAATAAATCGATTTATCTATGTATGTCCGTCCGTCCGTCTGTCCGTCTGTCCGTCTGTCCATCCGTCTGTCCGTCTGTCCGTCTGTCCGTCCGTCCGTCCGCACGATAACTCAAAAACTAAAGGAGCTAGGGTCTTGAAATTTTCGGAAATTCGTTTTTTTGCAATAGCCGTCATCGCTATTTAAATCCAGCCATTTTGGTCCATAGGTTCGGGTAGCTGCCATACAACTTTCTTTTTTATATGAGTATTACTCAGTACCTATTACAGCTACGTATCTGAAATTTTGCCAAAAGTAGTTTAGTTTTATGGCCAAAGTTTTTGCAAAATTGGGTTGGTCTACAGCAGAGGGTTCGAGTAGCTGCCATACAACTTCTTATTTTATATGAGCATTACTCTATACCTATTGAAGCTGGGTGTCTGAAATTTTGCCAAAAATAGTTTAGTGTAATGGCTAAAGTTTCTACAAAATTTGATTGGTCTACTGCAGAGGGTTCGAGTAGCTGCCATACAACTCCTTCTTTTATATGAGCATTACACTACACCTAATGAAGCTGGGTTTCTGAAATTTTGCTAAAAATAGTTTAGTGTAATGGCCAAAGTTACAGCAAAATTTGGTTGCTCTACTGCTGAGGGTTCGAGTAGCTGCCATACAACCCCTTTTTTTATATGAGCATTACACTACACTGATTAATAAAGCTGTATGTTTTAAATTTTGCCAAAAGTAATTAATCAGATGATATAATGTATATGTTGCGGTCATACGGGTATCCCAGAGTTGACACAGTCTACTCTACTACACTCTTCCTCGTTTATATAATGTATTGTTGGAAATAAATTTTAAATATTTCTAAATAGATAAATTTTAAAGTATCGGAGGAGGTTTCTTGTGCGTCACATACTGTAACATAGCTATATAACCCTAAATTTCAAAATAATTTTCAAATTTTAATTATTGTAGCAAAATTCTATAAAATCGTTTCTTTAATCTGGAAATGTCAAACGACAACTGATTTCATAAGCTTTACAAATTTATTCATAGCTTTTTCTACTATTACAAAACTCAATGAAACTTCTAGCCCTTTCGATGCTTTGTCAATAAATCGCACTTTTATCTCATTAAAGTGTGTAAGGATATCGCGAGTAGTACCACTGCGTACCCGCAGTCGAGCCTTCGCATTATTTGTTATAGTTTGGAGCTCTATTGATTCGTAAGAATATTTGTATTATTCCTCCGCTAAACAAATTATTGGAACCATTATTTTATTCTCAACTCTAAAATCTTTCCTAATTAGGACTCTGACATATACTTTTGTAATACCAATCACGGCTTAGATTATTTCCCAAAATTGTAATGAAAATAAATTTTTTAACGGAAACAACACCGTATTTGCCCCATTAATACACCAAGTACTTAAGCACTATGCCACCAAGGCCTTCGAATAGTTTTTGTTCACTAATTCATTTGAACTTCAAATTTATCATGAAAATAAATCTAAATAGCCGCTTCATATTAATTTGCTTAAAACCTTAACAGAATTTATATGCCATTAAAGTTTTTCATAAAATATATAAGTATATAAATTCTATTTTCTTAATTTAATATGGTGTTTTTTTTTTAGGCCGGAACACCAACAGATTTTTATCAACGTGATTTAAGATCATCATCACCAATATTAAGAATGTCATCATATCCAATAACATATCAAAGAAACTTTAATTTACGTAAAACATCTAACAATAATAATAATAATAATAATGATGATATAGATAAGTTGGATGATAGTGATGTTGAAAATTTAATTGATGATATAAATGATCCTTATGAATATATTGGTTTATTGGATAAAGATGATTCAGATCAACAACAGCAACAACAACAACTACAGCAACAACTACTAAAACAACAACTACAGCAACAATTACAGCAACATTTAAATCAAAAATTATCTGAATCAAAATTAGAAGAATTACAACAAATTCATGATTTAACACAATTATTACAACAACATAAAGAAGAAATATCAAATGAATTTTTAAATCGTTTATTTTATAATACTAATAATAATATAAATAATCGTAAAAATAATATAAACAACAATCTCAATTAAATAAAGTAAGTAAAAATTTAATTATATTATATAAAAGTTAAACTTTGTATAGAATTAATATTATTTTTATGAATTATTTCCGAGCGACTTTCATACTCAAATAATTATTTATTTTTTATAAACAAATTAATGAGCCGCCACCGTCAACTTTGTCAACGAATAAGCCGATTAATATATTTGATGATGTTGACATCAGTTTATCAAAAAAGAGATATTTTTAAATTAAATTAAGATCGTACCAATACGATCATAGACAATCTATGTAATTACCTAATTATATTATATAACTAGCTAATACCCGGTGCGCGTTGCTGCACCTCTCAATGAAGGTTTAATTGAAGTTGATGTTACTGCAAAAAGTTACTGACATCCTATATAATTTAATTTATATTTTCTAAGACTTTGAGAGACTCAGACATGGAGACAATGAGTGCCAACAATTTTTACAGATATGTTTGAGATTTTAAAACTTAACTTATGACGCGCTAGTGATAAATTTTATTATAATAAAATATTTTAATATTTTTTCAAAATCATTTTTTTCCAAAATTTTATAAACTCATTATGGTTTTTTTCAAAAAAATATATATGTATATCTATATATATATTTATGTTTATATAGCATGTTTACTACGCTTTTCTAGAAATTCATAAGAGTAGGTACAAAGTGTGCAAAGGCAATATCTATCTATTGTTTCTAAAAATAAATCAGAACAATGTGTAGAGCTTTGTATAATTTTGTTAGGAAAATCTGAACAAAGGTTCTGATTTTGTAAAGATTTAATTTTTTAATTTAATAAAGAAACGTGTTATTTACCTCTTCTAATTTACAATTTTCAAATAATCTATAAAAAGAAATAATCTTTTGTAAATCTTTCTGATAAGTGATTTTACCACTAATTCATCTTCTTCCTCGTATCAATAACAGAATGAGATGATCAATTCCTTAAATCTAAAAAAAGTAAAAACACATGTTACGGAGCTACAGAACCCTGAAGTTCAAAAAATCACAATAAAAACAAGTTAAACGAATCCCCAAAACCTATTAATTTAAAGTTACATAATTTAGCCACACTTTTGCTTGTATTACAATATTTATACCCGTGCATACATATATGAACATCGGGTATATTAAAATTACTCCTCCGTTTGTAACGCATCGAAATAGACGAGCTAGATATAGTGTCAAGGGTACGTATCGAATCAGCATCGAAAAGTCAATCGATCTAGCTATGTGTGTCCGTCCGTCCATCCGTCAGCACGATAACTCAAAAACTATAAGAGCTAGAGTTCTGAAACTTTCACAAAGTAATTTTTAGACAATTTGTAGGTTCCCTATTAAAGGCTTCGGGTAGCTGCCATACAAATTTTTCGAAATTATATGAATATTTTCAAAATTAATAACTAAATAGAAACCAAATATAAAAACAAACAAAATGTAGTTAAATTATTAATTGATTCATGGTGTAGTGGTTGGGACATGTTACTTGTAGCCAAAATGTGTCGGTTCGAATTCAGGCTAAGGAAAAATTTTTTTTTTTAAATTTATTTTTTGTAATCTATTTTCTTCTATTTTCTTTTTAATAAATGTATGAAAAATTTTATTTTATAGAAAATTTGACAGAAAACTCTCATTTATATTAAAAATTATTCATTTTTTTTAATATTTTTATAAAAAAATTCAAAACTGTTATTTAAAACAAACAATTGATACCATAGCAACTACAATTATTTAAAAAAAAAAAATTAAGATAAATAAAAACTCGTTGTGTAGGCAAATCATTAATTGTTCTATGGTGTAGGGGTTAGGACGTGTGACTAGTACATATTCAAAACGTTTCGGTTCCAATTCAGCTGGAGCAAAATTTTCTTTTTTTTGTTAAATTCATCTTAAAACTCTCATTTAAAAAATTATTAATTTTTTTTTTATTTTTATAAAAAAATTCAAAACAGTTATTCAAAACAAAAAATTGATACCATAGCAACTATAATAATTTTAAAAAAAATTGAGAAGAACAAAAAATCGATGGCTTAGTGGTTAAGACGTCGACCTTTTAATTGAAAAATGTGGGTTCGAATCTCGTTCAGAGCATATTTTTTTTTAAATTCATCTTTTTTTTTAATTAATTTTTTTTTTTATTAATTTTTTTTGTAATTAAATATAAAAAAAGAAAATTTTTGAATTTTCTGTCAAACAGTTCAATTGCAATATACATATGAAATTCTTATTTATTTAATACATAATAGTGTACGCACGGGTATCTAAAAGTTGACAAGGGCAACTATAATCTTCCTCGTTTTTATATATACCTTGTGCAGGAAATCCTTTCTAATTTATAATAATATTAATCTTATATTAAATTTTTTTTTATACATATATCTTTTGTTAGCCTCCTATTAAATAAAAACCGGTTTTTTCTTATCCCTATATACATTCTTTCAAATACAATTTATTATTCCAAAATAGGTATAAATCTTTTTTTACCCTTAAATCTTTCAAATTAAATATAAAAACTGACTTTTCAGAAAAAATCCAAAAATTTTATTCTATTCTTATAAATCTTAAGTACTACCTTCCCAAAAATTAATATTAAATAAAGTCAACATGTGTTATATGTATTATATACCCACCTTATATATTATAGTTTATTTAGTTTCACCTTAAAAAAAAACAAGAAAAAAAAAAAAAAACAAAACTAAAAATAGTTTCTAAAAATAGTAACAAAATATTGCAATTGTTCTAAAAAAAGAATAATACAATATTTATTTGTAAAGTTCATAAAGACCTCAAAAATAATGTTCTTTTGTATTCTTATCATGTTTATGTATATTTATGTATATAAAATGTATGTTTATACTTTATACATAAGAGTACTTATACAATATTCATACTATCGCATTCATAAAATATAATAATCATTCATATATATATTGAAAAAAAAGCACACGCCTTTGTAACATTAATATATTATTCTAATATTCACCTATTCATATAATCCATATATGAATATATCATATATGTGTATATTGCTATTATATAATATATGTATATATGTGTGTACTCGTACAAATTCCCAAGTCTGATAAAAGTAAAAATAGTTTGTAGGACAAAAGAAAAAAAAAACAATATCCCTTTTAATTCTACTTATATATATATATATATATATATATATATACATAGTGTTATATTGTAAAATATGATGGTGCTATATCATCACAAGTTTGTTTTTTAAAAACTTTAATATATTTTGTATCATAAAGCGTGATAAAATGAAAACAAGTGATGAAAAAAAACCAAGGGTTTTTAAAAAAGCACATTTTCAAAATAATATAGTGTTTCATACTAAGTATTTTATCGGAATATAATGTTGAAGCCTTTAATTTAGGAAATATATACGTTAGTGAATAAGTTACTGCTTACTTATAAAAACAGTAAATTTTTAATTTTTAAGCCCTATTAGCTCCTCTATAAGGAAGGTTGCCAAATTTCTCAAGGACCTAACTTCATCTAACCCCACCCCCGCACTCCCTCTCCACTTTTGTAGTTTCTAGGAATTAAACCAAAATTTGGAATTTTACTTAGAATTTTATTATCTAAGCAAAAATGAGTAAAACTGAGAGACACTTTCATCAGTTTAAGGAACCGCTTTTAAATTTAAGAATAGCCTTTAACATATGTTAAAATATAATGTTGGACCTTCAAATTTTGTATATTAATAAAAAAAAAATTGGACAGGTATTCAAGTTACAGGTGCTTAAAAATAGCAAAATTTCAATTTTCGAGCCCTTATAGCTTCTAAACAGGGGGCTTGACAAAAAAATTTTGTTAACCGACTCCTACTAGTTTTTAAGGACCTAACTTATACCAAAATTTCAAGGCCCTATCTTAAACCGTTTAAGAGATATGTGGGACCAAAAATTTTGCAAAAATTGAGTTTTATATAATGCTAAATTTTAGTACCGTATGGCAACCCTATAAATTTGAGCGACATATTTTTGTTGAGTCTATAAAAGCAGCTCTCTTATACCGTTTTTCGATTGAAAATAAACCTAACAGAACTCATGTTATATCATTTTAAATATAGGGCTTTTTTGGAATTTGCAGGGGCTGTAGCTTCGTAACCCTTCAAAATTAAGAAAAACCTTTGACATATGTTGAAATATAATTATAGAGCTTTGAATTTTGTATATCACTAAAAAAAAATTTGGACAGGTATTCAAGTTACAGGTGTTTAAAAATAGCAAAATTTCAATTTTGGAGCCCTTATAGCTCCTAAATAGGGGGCGTGACAAAAAAATTTTGTTAACCGACTCCTACTAATTTTTGATTATCTAACTTCTCTCAAAACTTCAAGACCCTAGTTTGAACCGTTCAGAAGATATGTGTGGTCAAAAATTTTGCAAAAATTGAGTTTTGTGTAATGTTAAATTTTAGTACCGTATGGCAACCCTAAACATTTGTCTGTCAAAAATTTATAAAGTTTATGAAACCAGCTATCGTTTGCCGTTTTCAGATTGAAAATATATCTAACAGAACTCTTGTTATAACCATTTAAATATAGGGCTTTTTCCAAATTTGGGGGGCTGTAGCCCCTTGTCAGGTGGGGCTACAGAAAAAAATTCTTCTACGAAATTATTTTTTTTGCAAAAACTACCCATGGTTAAAATTTCTTTACTGTATTTCAAACGGTGTAAAAGTTTTTGTAAACATACGGACGGACGGACGGACGGACGGACGGACGGACGGACGGACAGAGTGAAGCTATATAGGCACATTTTTACAAAATTTTTTGAAAATGTGCTAAAAAAGGACTTGAATACAAAAAAAAACAAAAAAAAAAAAAAAAATGGCAAGTCAAGCTGACACATTCAATTTGTTACCGAAGAACAAAATAGAAAACAAAGAAGTAAAAAAAAAATTACTAAAATATCTTTAAAAGAAAGAGACAAAATTACACTTGCAATACTAACAAAAAAAAATAAAAGAGCAAATGGATAGCTTAAAGTAGAATGAGTGCATAAATAAAGGATAAAATTTATTATGATGATAAAAAAGATAAAAAAAAATATATGTATATATTAAATTCTTTAAAGGATACATATTTATGAATTTTTGATATTTGAACTTTATGAGAAAATATTTTTTTTTTTTTTTTTTTGTGTTTATTTTTTAATGTCACACTTAAGTTTTTTTATACCCGTATGACTATATAGTCAAAGGGTATAATAAATTTGCCATTACGTTTGTGTCGCAGAGAAGGAGAGGAGGAGTGTATGAATCGGATCAGAATCAAAAAATAAATTGATTTAGCTATATGTATGTCCGATGCATGTATGCACGATAACTCAAAAACTAAAGAAGCTAGGATCTTGAAATTTTCGCAAATTCTTTTTTTTTGCAATAGCCGTCATCGCTATTTAAATCCAGCCATTTTGGTTCATGGGTTCGGGTAGCTGCCATACAACTTCTGTTTTTATATGAGTATTACTCTGTACCTATTACAGCTGCGTGTCTGAAATTTTGCCAAAAGTAGTTTAGTTTTATGGCCAAAGTTTTTGCAAAATTTGGTTGGTCTATTGCAGTGGGCTCGAGTAGCTGCCACACAACTCCTTCTTTGATATGAGCATTACACTACACCTAATGAAGCTGGCTGTCTGAAATTTTGCCAAAAATAGTTTAGTGTAATGGCCAAAGTTACAGTAAAATTTGGTTTGTCTACTGCAGAGTGTTCGAGTAGCTGCCATACAACTCTTTCTTTTATATGAGTATTCAACTACACTTAATAAAGCTGTATGTTTGAAATTTTACCAAAAGTAATTAACCGGATGATATAATGTTTATATTACGGTCATACGGGTATCCCAGAGTTGACACAGTCTACTCTACTACACTCTTTCTCGTTTTCAGTTTAATTTCAGTTTTGTATTGAATAAGTTATTAACAGCTGACTGTCATATATCAGATAGGATATTAAGAAGATGTTATATGATTGTTGGAATTGTAATTTTGTTGAAATTTTGTAATATGGCTCTTTACGAACCTATCGAAACACTAGAATTTAAAATTGTACACTGGCACTTTCTAAAAAAAAATCTTAATTATCCCACTCATGACAAATAGTGATCCGAACTTTAATTCTATACCAGTAATAAGAATTTACGAGTCCCGTATCTTAGAAATCCGGACAAGGACTTAAATATAAAATCATAAATATATAAACAAAAAGTTTGACTTTAAAGCTTATCCTAACAAAATGGCGAGCGAAAAATATTATTTGTCACTTTATAACAATTTTTTTTTAATATAATTTTTCTTAAGTTTCTTTTTATTTTATTGTCGAAACGTTGGACCTACTTCTGATCCCTAAAACAGGAATTGTTTTTTTAAGTTTCTCCTCAGTTAACATAAGTCAGTCAATGCATTCTCGCTAGTATAGTCAGATATATTCGGTTTGACAGGTTGAGTATAAGTGCCAAGTGTAAAACGACATTTCTGAAGTGGACTATATGTCATTATTTAACCTGTTAATTCCTAAGATCGATTACACTTTGATAAAATAATTAAATAAATTTATTGTATCCTTTTAGAAATGAAATATTGGAAATTAATTTTAAAATATTCAAAATTGCATATTTTTAGGGTTACAAATGACCTTTGAGCGTTTTATTAAAATATAAAATATAATTTAGTTCTTATTTATAGCAAATTCAATTACTATCCATTAAATCTTGTATCATTATTTGAAATGTCATAATTCATAAAATTAATGAACTTTGTTTCTATATATACATATACATATATATAGCAATTACGACGTATTAGTTTATAATAGCAAACATTGATTAGATATCTATTGATTTTAACATTCTATAGTTAATCTTTAGAAGTAAATATTTTTAGAAGTTATTTTTGATTTATTTATCTATTGGTTTTAATAAACAAATAAAATATTTGTAGGTTTGATTAACAGATCTGTAGCAAAATAAAATTTTCATATTCATATTTGTACTTAAATTAGATATGCATATATTCATATTTATAATTTGGATTTAAGTACTAAAATAAAACAATATTAAAATAATTTTTTTTTTAATTTAAAAATAAATATTGAACTTGATGACGTAAATAAATTTCTCTAGTTATTTATGGATTAAACATAATTTATGTTTTTATTTTACATAAATATTGATTATGGATTTAATTAATATAAAAATTTTCCCAAAATATTAGAAATTACTTTAGAATTACAATAAAATGTAATTTATTTGTAATTTTAGTCTAGAAAAGGATTTTACCTATTAGGTTATAGTAATTCCTTTACAAAAAGTTTTAATTACGCTAAGCTATTTTCTTCTTAAAAGTAAAACCTATAATTAAATATTATCTTATTATTTATTAAAATTAAATAATTAAAAATTATTATCTTTAATATCTTTAATTCCAGCTCTAGTGTGAAACCCCTTACCTCGAAGGCATCAGGGCTATTTTATTTCACGATTTTTGATGTTCTTCTTCTTCTCTTATATGTAGGTTAATATTAGCTTTTAGACTAAATTAGTAAGTATTATTCTAGATGGTTTTGGATTTTTTTTATTTTTTTTTTTTAAGCGCTAACTGTTCAACTGTTAGGCTTATAAGCCTGTCTCTACCATAGGTACATGTTGGAACAGGGGGACATATTATATTCGTGTTATTAGAATTGGTATTATTGAATGTTGTTCCAGATCTCGAAGTGTTGCATAAGTTATTTTATGCAGCCCGCTCTAACTATTGTCTCTTCTGAAAACCTCTGTGTTGTCGTAAAGTCTTTCTCTTATTTTTCTTATCTCCTTAATGATTATCTTGTTAGCATAACTTGTTGCGGTGACCCTAATATTTAAATTGGTTAAAATGGAACAGTATTGATACCCTAACGATAAACTTAATATTCACAGCTATTTATAAGCTTTTTCAAAAACTGTTTTGACTGTAAGATCTTGTGAATGAAAGTTTTAAAAAGCAGATAGAAAATTTTTAAAGTTAAAAAAAACAAGTACCTTTTTTACAATTTGATAAATAAATACAATTTTAAAAGTGTTGCACACATTTAGGGTACATTTGACAATTAGGTGGGACACATTTGACACCTTATGAAAGTATCTAATGAAAATAACTAAAATAAGAATTTGCAAAGTAAATTTTTTAATTTTTTAATATTTAATGTGTAATATTAAATATTCAAATTCATATGTGACGAAATTTAAAAAAAAAGATTTTATTTTTAAGTCCTGATGAAGGTTAAACGAAACGTTGTTAAAAAATTAAAAACAATGTTGTAATTTAAGAAAATTCAAATGCTAGAAAAGCAATCCTAAAGTTGCAAAACCTAAAGTTGAAACTTCAAAATGCACACCTTTATTGTAATTGTATATACACTTTTATTGTATAATTTTTTCAAGAACTTTATAATAAATATGTATTTTTTTTAAGGTGTCAAAGATACCCCACCTGTTAAATGTGCCCCAAACTACTACATAATATAAAGTTTTTTCATTAGCAATTTATTCTATTTTATTTTCCATTAAATGGAAAGCAATATTAATGACATGGAAAACAAATTACTTCATTAAAATGAACTTGAATTATAAATGTATCTATAGTGTCGTTGACACTATTTTATTTTAAAATAAATTTCAGCAACAACTTATATACATTGTGTACAGTAAAAACTTTATTTTATATTTAATGAACAAAACAAAAATATAAAATTAAGTGTTTTTTATTCATTATTGAAAAGATACTTTTGTTTTATACTTGTACAGTAATTTAAAATTAGCAATTCCCCATTTTATAATGAAAAGTTTAAATATTTGTCAAATTTATTTAAATAGATACAGATACAAAATAATAATTAATATTTTTATTTTTTATAATTTCTTTCATCGTTATTTTATATTTTTAATTTATAAGTTTCTAATTAAATTTAAAATTATCTGTAGATTTAAAATTTTTAAAGAATTTTTAACTTATTTAAAATTAATTGTCATTTCAAAAAATATTTATAAAATTTACAAATATAAAATTTATCTATAAATACCTGGTCTTAATTAAAATGTTATTTTTTTCTTTTGTTTAATCATTTACTCGTGATACAGACCAGTTTAAATATAATTTAAAATGAAATTTATTTTTGAATTAGAAAAAGCATTTTAATTATTTTAAAATTTTTTAATTAATCATTAAAGCGCTATTTTGGTTTTTCTTCAAAACCACCGATTAACAAAAGACCAAAGTAAAATAAATTCAATTTATTAAGAATAGACCGTTGAAACAATCTTTTAAAATTAAAAATGAAATTTTTTATTAAAATGGTTTTATAAAATACAGAAATAAATTTAAAAATTACTTTTTTTATAAAAAGAAAAGGTTAAATAAAATCAATACGACCAAACAGAATTTATATAATATAGAATAATATATTTCAATAAATGTTATGTAAAATTTCTTTAAAAAAAAGTCTACTTAATTAAAAAATTTTGGTTCTTTGTTTATACCTACAATTTTTTGGGGAGCGTATTAAAATCTCGTGCTTTTTATTATTTTGTAGTTGAAATACTTTATATATGTAGGAAATATAATTAGAAATGATTTTAAAGTTGGTTTCAAAATAAGGGTTTCAATATAATTTCTTTAGTGGAATTTTTTAAAATATTTTTTAATGTTTTACTATTGAAATATGTATGCAAAACATAATTTGGAGGGATTGTGTCCTAGGTACAAAATCAGGATTGTACGCCTTTTACAGAATATGTGTATATATGTATATGCGAGATTCTTAACTAGGAGGGATTTTAGGGTTGAATTCGTAGGCAGGATTATACGGATTTTGTAAAAATTTTTGTAAACGTACGGATGCACGGACGGACGGACAGAGTGAAGCTATATAGGCACATTTTTACAAAATTTTTTGAAAATGTGCTAAAAATTGTAAATTTTAATTGCTATATCGGATGTTTTTGAATTTCAATAAAAAAAACGAGGAAGAGTGTGGTGTAACTTTGGCCATTACACTAAACTATTTTTGGTAAAATTTTAGACACCCAGCTTCATTAGGTGCAGTATAATGCTCATATAAAAGAAGGAGTTGTATGGCAGCTACTCGAACCTTCTGCAGTAGACCAACCAAATTTTGCAAAAACTTTGACCATTACACTAAACTATTTTTGGCAAAATTTCAGACACGCAGCTTCCAGTATAGAGTAATGCTCATATAAAATTAGAAGTTGTATGGCAGGTACTCGAACCCGTGGATTTTGGATAATGGTTGGATTTAAATAACGATGACGGCTATTGAAAAAAAATGAATTTGCGAAAATTTCAAGATCCTAGCTCCTTTAGTTTTTAAGTTATCGTGCGGACGGACGAACGGACGGACTGACATACATAGCTAAATCGATTTATTTTTCGATTCTGATCCGATCCATACACTTGAGTCTATATCTACCCCCCCCCCTCCTTCTCTGCGTCACAAACGTAATGGCAAATATATTATACCCTTTGACTATATAGTTAAATATAGTCAAAGGGTATAATAATTGATTTTATTTTAATTTTATATTACAAGATTTTGAGGTAAGAGGTTTTCAGAGCTGAGATTATTAAACGCAAGATTTTGACACACGAAATTATTTTGAAATACGAGATTTTGTTTGATTGAACCCAACCCAATTTTTTGATTTTTAATTTGTTATTTTTTATTAATTAATTAAACTTCTTCTTTTCATACCTCTGCTTCTTTTCTACAATAGATTCCATAACAAATTACTGATTACTTAATAAAATTTATTTAATTATTTTTATATATATATTTATTTTATGTTTAACTGTGTAGGCGTTAATAAGAGGAATTAACATTGAATTAAAATGCATTTTTATATAATCAAAATAACGCGTTTATTTAAATCTAACTTCTATTCTAAATCTATTATAGCTTAACCATTGCCTTGTTCATTGTTTTAACAGGCCGGTATATTGAAAAATCCGAATAAAATTTTTAATTTAAATCAAATGAAGATTTTCTTTTCGAAAGACATTACATCTAGCAAAAATTTGAATTTGAAAAGGTAGTAGTTAATCTATTTATATATAGAGCCGTATTTCAAAATAATATAGTTTTCAAAATATTTTCCACTTAATCTTCAGTTTAATAATAATAGTTTAAATATTAAAGCTTTACTGTTTTGCTATGCTATTAATGTATCAGTATAAAATTTTAAAACCTAAACAAGGGGTATAACATTCTATTTATATCCTCAAAACCTGACCTCTAAATTGTATTTAATTACAACATTAATTCAAACCCAACAAAAGATTGTTATTTAAAAGAAATGTGCTTACCAGGAGATATTTAAATGGCGATGATAAAATGATTAATGACTTAAAAATAAGCCAAATCCTCAGAAAGTTTTAACTCCGATGAATGGAGCTGAAGTTCCCCGTAAAATAAAAAATAATTCCCTATTATATTTATTTATTTGACACAATTGATTAAGTTTTACCACATTATGAGTGTGGCAAAAGTTCCCCAAGTCCCCCAGTTCCCTAGACCGCTTTATATTTAACTTTCGATTCGAAATTTTAACCTCCTCCTACTTTTATAGCAGATACTATATATACGTTTCAAAACCTGGCCAATGATTTTATTATTACGTACAAAATGGTCGAATACATATTCAATAAATTGATAATTGATATTATTTTTAAGCTAATAGAAAAAACTTGCAGCGTTTTATTAAAAAATTTTCTAGAAAATAATTTAAATTACTTTTAATTAATTTGCAATGGTAATTGACAGTTTCCAATAGTAATCAAAAAGAGGTACTGCATTTAGTTACTGTAATTTTTTAAATATATACAGAATTCGTTATTAATTAAATTCGAAATCTTTTTTTTTTACTAATAATTAAGTATTAATCAAATAATTCCGAATTCCAAAAAAAATATTATATAAATTAATAAGAATAATATATTTTAAATTCAATGTAATATTGAAAAAATATTAATAAATAAAAATAATAAAAATTACAACTAATATGTAATACATTTTTCTGTAGTATAATTATTATTATACTATTTAAAGAACTATTTTTATTATTTTCCCATGTATTATTTATTAATTGGATGCTAAATGGAGAATAAAAAGTTTATTATTTGCTTTTGTAATTGTTGGTTTTATTGTTACTTTATGTTTGACAAATTCAAATAATTATTATATATGTAAACATAATACCTTTGTCCTTTTGTTTTAAAGTTCAACCTCAAACTGTATATATATTGAATAGTAATAATTGGTAGGCAGACATTTTTAACCTTCTGGGTCTAATTTTATATCAGATTATATTGCATTATACAAATAAAATTATTAATTATGATTACTTTTTTGTTAAATTAGGTCATAATGATGTTCCATATATTATGTAATATGTTTACATATATGATATTTTATTTATTTATTTTAAATTTATGTTATTTCAGACCTTATACTTAAAATATATATAATATACATATATAACTTTAATATATATTATATATTCCATTACTTTTATGGAGATAACAATGAGGTCAATTTATATTATTGATTTTAATATTGTTTTCTTTATATTTTAATAATATTAACGTAAATGTACTTTCCTGATATTAAAACTAATTTACTTTGCAAATATAATTATATTTTATATTATAATATTTACATATTTTGTTTTATTTATTTTGATTTTGAAAATGTTATTAATTTCTATTGCATTGTATTTTATTAAATAGTTTCTTTGATAAATGTTTAATTATATTAGATTTATATTGGAACTAAAATTTCACTTGTAGGTAATCCTTGAAAAATAATTAAACCTAAAGTAATTATGATATTCTAAAGTAATATAATAAAGTATATTAAATAAATAAAGAATAGTATACAATAGCATATGCAATAAATTATTTAAAATCCATTATAATAAATAATATAATATATAAATAATAAGTGATGAAAAAAACCAGGGGTTTTTAAAAAAGCACATTTTCAAATTAATTTAGTACATATTTCATAATTGGGTAAGAAGGTAATTAAGGGTAAAAAAATATATATAAAAATAAATTGATAATATTATAATTTAGTTATTTCATCAATTTATTATTAATTATGAGTAATAATGAAATCAATACCTAGAATATAATGTACTCAATGTACTCAAGAAAATCGGATATCGATAATCGAAATATATTGTTGGGGCCTCAATGTTAACGTTTAATTTTTGAATAATATATACAATGGTGACTAAGTTACTGCTTTATAAAAAACAGTAAATGTTTAATTTGTAAGTCTTAATAGCCCATCAAAGTGGAAATTTCCCAAATTTTTACTAAACAAACTCATTGTTATTCTCGAATTAATCGAAATGAATCTCGAAACATCGCCTCCCCCGCCCAAAGTTTTTAAGTTCTTGAAATTATATTGTGACTTCTACCAAAATTTGGAATACTTCTTAGATATTTATTTTCTAAGCAAAATGATTAATACTAGGAAACCTTTTCTTTAATTTTAAGGAACCTATTCACCTTTATAAAAAACCTTTTAAAATGTGTATACTACTAAAAAAAAATTGGAGGGGGATTTAAGTTTTAGGTGCTTAAAAATGGCAAAATTTCAATTTTCGACCGCTTAAAGCTCCTAAACAGGGGGCGTGACAAACAATTTTCTTAAACGACTCCTACTAATTTCTTAGGATCTAACTTCTGACAAAATTTCAAGTCTCTGGGTTAAACATTTCAGAAGTTATGAGAGGCGAAAAATTTAGCAAAAAACTTAGTTTCGCATAACGTTAAATTTTAGTACCGTTTGGCAATCCTATGCATTCTCCTTTCAAAAATTTATGAAGCTTATAAAAGCAAGCTGGTATCTTCTACCGTTTTCAGATTGCAAATATTTTTAATAACAATTTAAATATTCAATAAAATAAAATAAAATAATTTGTACGATTCTGTTAAATGTTTCAGACAACTTCTGTTCCCTTCTGGGTCTTTTACCAATTGTTCTTCTTCTTGTTAGGCACTACAAACCATGAAGGTTCTGGGCCTGATGTAATATCTGCTTCCACTCCTCTCGGTTTTGCGCAGATCTCTTCCAATTGATGATGTGAAGTTTTTTTAAATCTGCCGATGTTTCATCTCCCCAAAGGAGGTTCGGTCTCCCTCGGCGTCGCTTCCCTTGAGGTCTGGCTTCAAATATCCTCCTACCTGGAGCATCGGTTGACATTCGCTCGACGTGACCAAGCCAATTACTTTATAAAAGTAATTCTTTTACCAATTACTTTATAAAATTTTGTATTGACGATATAAGGGGGAATTAAACTGTTCAAAGCTCTACACAATTCTAACTACAATAATCACATAATACTAGTATTACCTTTAAGTCATGCATGCAGAAATACTCATGACCTTGTTCATTTTAAAAAATTCAATATATGCAAGGTACCGATAGCAACACATTTATCCTGTAATATTTCAGAAAATTTCCATTTTTTTTCCACAAAATATAAATAAAAAATGTTATTAAATCATCATTTAAAATAGAAACTAAAAAAATAATACTATTTAATTACTTATATCGATTTTATTTCAATATTAACTTTTCATATTTAAAATAAAAAAAAATTATTCATTTAATTCACATTAAAAATAAAAACATTTCAATTAAAAGATTAATTACACACCAACTCATTTTATTCGACAATAATTTAACCATTAATAATGAAAAAAAATTAATAGTAATAGGAACTAATCACGTTACATACATTTTATATATAATGTATTATTATTTAGTTAAATTACTCTAATAATAAATGAAAAAAAAATATATACCTAGTAAAAAACGTTGGCTGATTTAATGGAATAATTAAAATATTCGTAAAATATTTTTATTCAATTTAAAATACAAATACATATATAATTAAAATATATTCATTTTTCATTTTGACATCTGTCTAAGTTTAATTTGATATATTAGTATTATACTCGTAGTACAATGAAATTAAATGATAAACTATATGTGTTTTTAATTAACACTAATAGTGTTTAGTATCAAATTTTATGTAAAACTAGCTGTCAACGAGGAAGTGTGTAGTAGAGTAGACTTTGTCAACTCTGGGATACCCGTATAGACATTACAATATATCATCCAGCTAAATACATTTGGCAAAATTTTATATACACAACTTATGAGACTCAAACTTATGATGTATGTACAAAAGAAAATATAAGTTGAAAGGCATCATAAACACCATGCAGTACACCGACTATATTTTATTCAGACGTTTTGCATTAAAGTTAACTACTATTGAAATAGAGTATAATACTAATATAAAGTAAGAAGTTGTACTGCAACTACTCAAACCCACTGCTCAACTCCATAAAAACTATTTTTGGCAAAGAGTCCCTGCTTAATTAGGTACAGAGAAATACGCACATTTAAAAAAAAAAGTTGAATAGCAACTACTCGAATCCTCTGAAGTAGGCGAACCAAATATTGCATGAACTTTTTGTTCCGATCTACTTTTCGATACTGATCCGATGCATACATGTGAATCTATATTTTCACCCTCTCGTCTCCTTCTCTGTGTCTCACACGTAAAGGCAAATTTAGTATGCCCTTTTACCTAAAGTTATACGAATATAATGATATTTCACCATTTGATAGTGTTAGTCATATCGCCCACACTTTAAAAATTCTCATATAAATTTTATTAACACTAATAGTACTTCTAATACTAATAGATAGTATATAAGTTAAAATTCTGCGATGATGCTCATGTAATTATATAGTTGGCGGTACTGTCATCAATATTGGGAGGCATCATATTGGTAGGCGGAAATCTGAATGATACATGAAATAAAACAATTTTAAACAAAAAAAAAAAATATTTCAAAATATATCTGATCTATTAATGTTTTTAGATTTAAGTTATATTCAGGAGGGCTTAATTTATTATTAATGGTTATTTATAGAAAGGTATTATAAAAAAAAAATTTCTTACAAACATATAGTATGCAATATGTTATATTCCTTGCTTTATATAAAACCATTTTGTAAGTAGTTGAAATAACGGAAAAACATTAGGAAACTTAAAAGCGAATTCAAAAAAATTTTTTTTGTTAAGCTAAAATATGTCCACCATACAACTAACTCTGAACAACCACATTCGATCAGACCAATTTTAGAGCACTTTTTCGATTCATTCAGGTTTCATCAGAAAATAATCCAGTATCATGATTATGTTGCATGATCTTGGAAACCAATTAATTGAAAATGAGCTTCATCCTTTAACACAATTTTTTGATACAGTCCATTCTAGATTTGAAAAATTTATTAGAATTGAAAAAATCAAGTTGGGGTCTATCGTTGGGTTTATCTATGATAATTTGCCAATGCCTACTGAAATCAAATAAAAACAAATTTGGCTTCAATTTTAATTTAAATATTTATTTTTTTCAATTTAAAGTTCCAAAGCAGATCATTCTAAAAAAAAAAAATTAATAGTTTTAGGTTTATTTTAATTTTAAATTACTAATTTACTGATTTTTATTCTTTAATATCCTAGGATTTAAAATGGCTTTTAGATTTAGTATTGTTCAAAATTATTTAATTTATGCATAAATCAAAAATTAACAACAATCTCAATTCAATTCAATTTGGATTTTTAAATAATATAAACTTAATAAAATTTGTATATTTTGATTTTATTTTCAAAAATAAAATTTTCCATTATAAGAGCACTTCTCTATATTTGAATTATCCTATACTAAATAATATACGGACATTATTTATTTAAAAAAAAACATCATAATTAAATTGCATTAAAATTTTAAGAACTTTCATATTGTATACTATGATACAAAAATGTTAAAAATATAATTTTTTGGTAATTAAAAGTAAAAGTTACCCAACCATATATAATTAATTTAGCACAATTTTCATTTAATTATGTTAAGTATGTTTCTCATTTAAATTTTAAACATAATTAAATTAAAAAGGTTTTAACAAATTTAAATTGGTATTTTTCATTTTCAACAAAAAGTTTCTTCCATCAATTTATCCAGAAAAAATGCTTTTGAAAATGTAGTCATATTGATAATAAAATTGTTGGCGCGAAAAGGAATTTTTCATAACAGAATAAAATATTCCATTGTAGGAAATATTTGTATAAACAGAATGAGTTCATTGTGTTTTTTGAAATTACATTTATTAATATACATAATATTTAAATATTCATTTTTTAATATTATTAAAATTGAAGGTTCATTCCTATTTGTTCCTCAAACTATGCGACATACATATATTATTTGAATTTGGTTCATTTTTATTATTGGATCAACCTAAAAGTATGCAATTTGTTCAATCTTTTTTATGAGATCGGACTAAAAGTATGCAAGTTGCTATATTTACTTATTTATTTATTTCTAGTACCAGATATTAGTAAATATTAATATAGATATCAAAATAGTCAGTTGCCTAATTGGCATTTGGACTTTTTATAAAATTATAATGATATACATACATTGTATTTTTGTACAAGATACCAGGGTTTAAACCTGAGAACCTTCATGTTGAAAGGCCACGCCCTTAAAACAATGCCACTCGTCGGATAATTTGTTATAAATTTTTATTTTTGACATTTTTTATACTTTCATACATTTTAAAATTTACATGTGTAAACCGTGTGTAATTTTTGTGTTAACTTTTTACAGTAACATCAACTTTAATTAAACCTCCATTAAGAGGCGCAGCAACGCGCACCAGGTATTAGCTAGTCATAAATAAAATTAACTTAAAGGTATGAGTAGTGGCATTATTATTTAGTGTGTGAAGTATTTATAATAATTCGACTTTGAGATGTGAAATATTTTTTTTACATGTTGGCAAGACCTTGCCAACTATTATGTATTATATACATGATAGTTATAGATACCTTTAGTATTCTTTTAAACTAATATTGATTGAAAGATAGTTGAGTTTTATCTGTTAAAGTTTTGTATAAGCATCATTTGGAACAGTGAATTTCTCATTAATTTCCGTTATCTAAATTCCGTCATGCCAGCTGCAAAGTAGCATGAAGTATTATTCATTATGAAATTAAATTCGAATCTAAAGGGCCGGCATCAAAGACCGTAGATAAATTAGTACTAATTACAAATAATTAATTATCCAGTAACAAAAGTAATTAAATAGTAAGTTTTTTTTTAATTCTTAACGAATAAAAATTAATACCCTACTCCTGAACAATTTAACTTTTATATTGTATTATGTACTTACAATAGAATTTACAAATTGTCTTTTTTAGAACAAAAATTCTTTAGTTTTTTGTCCTAAAGTTAATTATATGAAAATTAAGGATTAGCAAAAATTAGAGAACTTATTTAACTGAAGAAACCGCATAACCAAATTTAGCTTATATTTATAGATTTTTGTAATTTCATTGAAAAAATAATGTAAGAAATTAATTTTGAAATTGTCGTCCAACATGTAGGTATATTTTTTATTGGAAAATTTAAATAATATATTAAAAAAAAAATTCCTAAATTATGTAATAAATTTTAAAGAAAAATAACATAAATATTTTAAAATGATATATAATTAAAATTATTGAATTATTTATAACATTAATTTTGTAGTAAGAGTTTTGCCTGTTCAAATTTCTTTTTCGCGTCCTTGCCGATTTCAATATTTTTGGATTTTATTAAAAATTTTTTAAAAAAAATTAAAAGAAAAAATTATTTGAAATTTTATAAAAATAATTTTTAATTCCTAAAAATAAAACAGAAATTTTGTAAAAATCTTCGAAATAAAAAAATATGGGAGGTTATATAATATATAAAAATATTATATTTTCAAAACAATTATTTAATATTGAAATATTTTAAATTTTTAAAGGATATTGTGATTTGACAATTTCCTTAGAGTCAAACGATCTAATAATAAATAATGGTATTATACTAAACATTTTATTAAATTCCTCAACGCAGAGAGCCTCTATCTAATTCTCATTGTAGGTAGATCTACCAGTAAATTGTCAATATTTTTCAATTCATCTGTATAGGAAGTTTAACAAATATTTAAGGTGGTTCAATAAACAATTGCTTATTTGGTTTGCGTTTCTCGTTAAATTAAAAAAAAATTGGTTTTATTTCTCGTGTTATGATTTTTATGCACATCTGTTACCTTGTTTAAGATAAAATTATGTATTATTAGCATAGTAGCCGTTAAGCCCATCCTAACACATATGTCTTGCGACCCGTTGTGCATCCCATTTCCAATACTTTTTATTGATTTTATGTACTTACAAATAGATAAATTATACATTTTACATAGAAACATAGATACATTTTATCTATTTTATACTTATATTAGTTAACTTGTTGGTGGATATGAGTTTATTTTTTAATCTGTCACACTGTAAATAATTAATATTAAAAATCTGACCATAAATTTATAAAAATTGTAAGCTGGAGAGGTTAAGGTGTAATAGATGAAAAATAAAACTAAAAAGTATAATATAAAATAAAATAAAATAAAAAAAAATATTGTTTTCAATAAAAACATTTATTTAAGTAAAACTAGCCCCTGAAATGTATAAAATAAAAAAAAACGAGGAAGTGTGTAGTAGAGTAGACTGTGTCAACTCTGGGATACCCGTATGACCGTAACATATACATTATATCATCCGATTAATTACTTTTGGCAAAATTTCAAACATTCAGCTTTATTAGGTGTAGAGTAATGCTCATATAAAAGAAGGAGTTGTATGGCAGCTACTCGAACCCTTTGCAGTAGACCAACCAAATGTTGCAGTAACTTTGGCCATTACACTAAACAATTTTTGGCAAAATTTCAGACACGCAGCTTCCATAGGTATAGAGTAATGCTCATATAAAATTAGAAGTTGTATGGCAGGTACTCGAACCCGTGGACCAAAATGGCTGAATTTAAATAGCGATTCCGTTTTTTGCATAAAAACGAATTTGTGAAAATTTCATAATCCTAGCTCCTTTACTTTTTGAGTTATCGTGATGACGAGCGGCCGAACGGACGGACATACATAGCTAAATCGATTTATTTTTCGATTCTGATCCGATCCATACACTTGAGTCTATATCCACCCCCCTCCTTCTCTGCGTTACAAATGTAATGGCAAATTTATTATACCCTTGGACTATATAGTCATACGGGTATAATGATGGTAAAAATTTAAGAATTTATTACTGTTTTAGTATAAAAGTAAATTGATGGATTAAGGTTAACAGAAAAATAAATCTGAAGAATAGATAGATAGATGTAAAAGTAAAAAATATAATTATAGAAATCCAGATTCTTACATTAAATACTTTCTATTAATTTATAACTACAATATTATTTATTTTGTTTATGGTATATATTTTTTGATATTTAAAAATTATATTTCAAAACCAAGGAAATTTGTAAATTAAATATTTAATTTAAATATTTCGATTCCGAAACAAATCCGCACCACTTCCGTTGATAAGCCAAATGTTTATCCACCAAACCACCGAAGCCCCTCAATGTTACATTTAATTGTAATTTATGTAATATCTTATTTTTGTTTTTATTTAAAAATGTGTTATAAACGATTTTTTCATCAGAATTTTATAACACTCTAAAAATTATTTTCTTTTATATAATTTTGATAATTAAAATCATAATATTGCATTTAATGATTAATGTTTTTATTCTAAATATCTACAGATAAAATATTTCATCCGATTTTTATTATGAATTTTTCATCATATAATTATTATAATGTATTCTGTATATAATTTCTGAAGTACTTACATAATATACTATTGTTATATTATTAATATATGTATAACATTATAACAAATGAAAAATTATTTAATAATTTCTAGATGAAAATCGGTTCAAATATAGATCTGTTAATAAAATAATAATAGTAAATTATCTCTTAATTTGTTTTCCATATGTCATAAAATTTTCACAAGTTAAAACAATAGAATAATAACAAATATAGAAAAATAATCAAAAATATGAAAAATTATAAAATATATTTCTTATATAGGATATAACACTCGTATCTATCTGTAGATTGTCTTTTCATTAATTTTCTTTCGTTTTTAAATTACAGAGTATAGCAAGAACATAATTTTGTATATTCCGATTAATCCAGATATAATCAATTTGTTTACCATATGTATATGTGTATATAAAAAAAAATAATGTTTTATAAATGTTTACTGCTATGGTCATAAAAGCAAATAAAGACCCTTATACCACAAAATGTATACTTTTTATTTATACTTTTTTTTTTGGTTTTTTTTTTGAAATCCCATATTATTACAAAAGTAAAACATTTCTATATATAGGATCAGCATGAAATGCAAAATTTTAAAATCCTAACATTTATGGTCGAAACATTACTTAGTTATTCGAGATAGATTACTTAGTCTTAAACTTTGTAACTAAATGAATTAAGCAACAGTGTATAGAAAACCAAATTCTGCCACGAATTCAGTGAATTCCTCTTTTAAAACATATCGACCTAACTTCATAATCCCAACATAGAGAGGCTTCTGTTATTTAAATTCCTAAATTTTTTGTACCTCATAACCGAAAACCAGATTTCTTTGAATTAGGATTGGTTCAAGAAGTGCTGATCTTAAAAATCTAAGATCATATATAAATATAACTTAAGGCTAGGCAGACTGAAATGTTTATTAGAGATTGTCAATCAGTGGAGTGCACTAAATTATGTCGTATAACCAAGAATTTATTCTACAAAATTCAGCATTCCGCACACATTGATATGTTAATATTCCGAAAAATTGAATTTCATTTAAATACTTGTTTTCTAAACAAAATTTTTTTCTTACTGTACTCTAAATAATAGCAGTCAATTTTTATACATTTAAACTTTGGCCATTTTGACTTTTGGAAAAGTTTGAATTTTCAATATTATTATGTAGTTGCCTATATTTATATGAATATAATCAGTGCGGTGCGGTTCTAATGCCGCAGGTGAGCTCTTAACACTTGTTAATATTATAAACGAAACTAGTTTCTTTTTTTGGCGTTTTATAAATTTTTTTATTTATTTATTTATAAACAGTCCCTTACCTCATACAATGTGATAAGGGAGTGAAGCATACCCTTTTCTTCACAGGCGCGTCAGATTATATTATCTATTAATTTTTTTTTTGTAATATTACTTATTTTGTTTATATCATATATTTTATATTATACTTGGTAACCATGGAGATTTGTAAGGAAAAATTAAAAATTCATGACCCCGTACGGGACCCCTCGGTTAGCAAGCCAAATACTAACCCACTAAAAATATTATTACAAAAAAATTACAGTTGCATTTTAAAAATTCAAATAAAAAAAAATATCAACTAAAAATATATAAAAAAATATATAATTTTCATATAGCATAACATCACCCAAAACGGCTGATTCAAAATTAAAATTTTTTTTTAACACACATTTTACTAATATTTAAGCGAACATATACGAGTAAGTGCAGAACTTTATTGAACGCGGAAGATAAAATAAGAATAATAAGAAAATGTTATAATTTGATGCATATAAAATGTGATGCATAATATACGTATTATAGCTATGTGTAATTTTCTTAAAAAAGTATTTGATTAGTTTTGGTATAGAATAATTTAATATTTTTATTAGTATTATAATTTAATAATATATTCATAAATATATTTTATGTACATACAGTTAGTTAAAATTTTTATTAAACATATGTATGTATGTTTTTTAATATTTTTATATGGAGAATATTTTGGAATAAAATAATTATAACATGAATAGATTACATAATATATAAAAATGTTAATGTAATTTTTAAAATAGTATTTCTCATTTGTATTCCGATTTGTATAATTTAATAGAATTATCGATTTTATTATTTTCTTTAATTATTAAAGGAGGCTATACCATCGGTTGGCAAATTTTAATTTAGTTTAATATTGCCAGTTTAAAGTTTTTTTAATATTGCTGCACATCTTATCATAAAAACTACGGCACGCCACTGAATATAACAAATAATTATATACAAAGTATTATATTATATTTTATATTTCTTGCCTCACTTGGATTGGATTAAATTGGGACATTGTAATAAATAGAATAATAATATATGAAAAACAAAAGGAACTGAAAAATATAATAATAATAATAATAATAATAATAATAATATAATATTTTATAGTTAAAACAAAAACAAGAAAAATTGAATCTAGAATTTAAAAAAATATCCCAGTTAATAAAGTATATAATATATATTATATTATCTGCTGTTATCGGTTATCCATTATCCTGTTTTTGACTTTTCAATACATTTTTTTTTTTTTATTTTATTCATTTTATTTTATTGTATTACAAAACAAGTGATGAAAAAAAACCAAGAGTTTTTAAAAAAGCACATTTTCAAAATTATATTGTATTACATACTGAGTTTAACTTTAGAAATATTTACTTGGAAATAGTTACTACTGACTTATAAAATTTACTGCTAACAGTAAATTTTTTATTTAAAAGTTGTTATAGTCCTTCAATGGGAAAGGTTGCCAAATTTCTCAAGAATCTAACTTCAACTTCCCCCCTCCCCCTCATCCTCTAATTTTTTAGGTTCTAGGAATTAAATTGTGAATTACACAAAATATTGGAATTTTACTTAGAATTTTATTATCTAAGCAAAAATGGGTAAAACTGAGAGACACTTTCTTAAATTTAAGGAACCCCTTTTAAATTTAAGAAAAACTTTTAACATATGTTAAAATATAATGTTGGACCTTTAAATTTTGTATATTAATAAAAAAAAAATTGGACAGGTATTCAAGTTACAGGTGCTTAAAAATAGCATAATTTCAATTTTCGGGCCCTTATAGCTCCTAAACAGGGGGCTTCACAAAAAAATTTTGTTAACCGACTCCTACTATTTTTTTAGGATCTAACTTCTCCCAAAATTTCAAGATCCTAGCTTGAACCGTTTAGAAGATATGTGGGGTTAAAAATTTTGCAAAAATTGAGTTTTATATAATGGTGAATTTTAGTACCGTATGGCAACCCTATATATTTAGGCGATATATTTTTGTAAGGTCTATAAAAGCAGCTCTCTAATACCGTATTTCGATTGAAAATAAACTTAACAGAACCCTTGTAATATCAATTTAAATATAGAGCTTTTTTGGAATTTTCAGGGGCTGTAACTTCGTCACCCTTCAAAATTAAGAAAAACCTTTGACACATGTTGAAATATAATTATAGGGCTTTGAATTTTGTCTATCACTAAAAAAAAATTTGGACAGGTATTCAAGTTACAGGTGTTTAAAAATAGCAAAATTTCAATTTTCGAGCCCTTATAGCTCCTAAATAGGGGGCTTGACAAAAAAATTTTGCTAACCGACTCCTATTAATTTCTAAGTATCTAACTTCTCCCAAAATTTCAAGACCCTAGCTTGAACCGTTCAGAAGATATGTGTGGCCAAAAATTTTGCGAAAATTGAGTTTTGCGTAATGTTAAATTTTAGTACCGTATGGCAACCCTAAACATTTGCCTTGTAAAAATTTATAAAGCTTATGAAACCAGCTATCATTTGCCGTTTTCAGATTGAAAATATATGTAACAGAACTCTTGTTATAACAATTTAAATATAGGGCTTTTTCCAACTTTGGGGGGCTGTAGCCCCGTAACGGGTGGGGCTACAGAAAAAAATTCTTCTACGAAATTATTTTTTTTGCAAAAACTACCCATGGTTAAAATTTCTTTTCTCTATTTCAAACGGTGTAAAAGTTTTTGTAAACATACGGACGGACGGACGGACGGACGGACGGACAGAGTGAAGCTATATAGGCACATTTTTACAAAATTTTTTGAAAATGTGCTAAAAAAAACAGCAACATTGTTATGTAATTTCGTTTTCAAGTCATTTGAAATAATATATCTTATAGGAATATTGTAATTTTTTTTAAAGAAAATATCTTAAGATTTTAACATATTTTGTAATTTTGAAATTAAAAATATAAAAAATAAACAAAAAAATTTTTATCTTTGAAGGAGGATCGAACTCAGACCTATTTACACCGTCAGCCACTTTGCTAACCACTGCACCATACAATTCTTATAAATTTATGGTCAGATTTCTAATATAAATGTATCACTAACTGACAGAACGAAAAATAAAGCCATAGACACAGGCAAGTTCAATTAAAAGTATATAATAAGTATATATGGTAGTTTGATAAAATAGTTGATATTGTAAACCTACATAATATGCAACAGGTGGTTAGTTATCTCATTGATTTTATTATAGTAGGTACCCAAACATTCAAACATCGAATATAATGAATTAACTGCTGTATTCTTTTGAATTTTTTTATAAAAATTCTGTTGTGAAATAAGGTTAGTTTGGAACCCAATATTGAGGCAGGATATTCTCCGAAAAAGTTTTTTTAAAAACTCTTTTTCTATAAAGCTTCAGACATTGAATTTCAAAAGAATCACTACCTAAAAAGATTCAATTTTAAATCTCTGGTTATTTTTCTATATATATTATTGCAATTCTTAATAGATTGCTTTTATATTTAAATAAAAACTAAAACTTGTGTAATCAGACTGTGTAAGGAGACAAACGTTAGTAATGAATAAATTGATTATTAACAAATGTCTGATATATATATTTTTAATATCTTATAATATTGATTCATATAATTTTCAAATAAAAATTTTATTTGGTTATATGGTATGGTTGACATGTGTACATAAATATATAAGAATAGAATTCAAAAGTTATTACTTTATATATCACCCTTTTTTTATGATTTTTAATACGATTGATTCGACATATGGTTTTTATAGTCACCGCAAATTGGATATATGCATATAAAAACCAAAAAAGGTTTAATTTTTAGGAATTATTTTAATTCTATTCATGTGGGATCTTAAAAATAAAATCATTTTATTTTTTGCTATATGCAAATTAACACGTTAAAACCAACTTTTTTGGTTCTCTTCTGATTCTTTTGCTTTCAATGTAAAAAAGTTTTATTAAAATAAATATTTTATAATTATTATTTTTGAAAATTTTAAATTAAAAAATAATAATTTAGTTATGAATTTTAATAAGTTGCTGGTTTTACTATAACATATATCTAACTAGTTATAGTTATATGTAAATAGGGTGGCAATACTTTTAGACAGATTATACAAAAAAAATGGCCTTTGGTTTTCTTTTTCAAATGAACTTGGAGAATTTAATAACATTTTTAGGCACAATATTATTAATGAAAATCATGAAATGTGAATACAAGAGCACTCTGGGCTGTGGGCAGCTTTTTAATAACAATTGAGTGTCTTAATGGATCAATATAATAAATGAGTGAATAGGTAAGCCATAAGTAAAACGTTGACAAGTGCGCTGTTATCTGGGTAATATTTTAGAAAAATATATGTTGTAAAATCAGCTAGACAATTTCAAAGTATATAATTTTCACATTGGTCTTTTTGGGAAACCACTTCCTTGTTTTGAGACACAGAAATTGAACTTACATTTTTGGGAAAACGTAGTCCGTAATTATGTAATAGAAACTAAAAGAGGAGTTTCTATTGGAACCGAAGAAACTAAGTTTATGAAAAAAGAGATTCAATTAGTTTTTGCTTAGTATTTCAGTTTTAATTATTTGAATAAGTTGTTGTTGTTTTTATATGGGGGATAGCATGTGCTACCCTAACACGTAGGCCTTGTGGTACGTTGTGCACTCACTTTCAATACTTTCTATCAACTTGTAAGTACTATTATTATATTTTGTTTAAATTAAATATTTGTACATTTAAAAATTTATTTGGTCACCTTGGGGATTTGTAAAAAAAAACCCATACACAAAACCCGTTAAACTTTTACTAAAATATTTTAAGTAATTTTAAATAAAAATTACTGCACCATTGAACAACATGTAAATATATAATACCATTAAATACTTTTAGATACCATATTTTAAAGTACGTAAATTTTATGCAAAAATATTTTAATTTCGTAAATTATTTTAATACTAATATCTACTATTTGCTAAACAAAAATTTTAAAACTAATTTATATTCATTAAAAAGTAATTTCAATTTAAATATTCAAATTTTTTATTTATTTAAAATGTATATTTATGCAATTTATAAAATATTATCGTATTTATTTTATTATTATATTAAACGAATATCTATGAGACCCAAGGACATAACTTCTATTTGACTTTTGCATTTAAATATTTATTATTTACAAATTAATGTAAATAGATGTAATATTAATATTAATAAAATACAGCTAGTTGGCCCGTCACAGAATGACGGAAGGTCAATTGAAAGAAGAACTTTTTTTAATTAAGAATTATTTCTAATTTCATTATGTACATTATGTTAACAGTATGTTAAATAAAATTGGAAGCGTTACATTTTGTATAACGCGTATTATGCTTCGATTCTAGTAATAGATACACAAAAAATAAATAAATGACTCATATAATTTCTTGTTGTATCTTAAAAACTTGATGACGAATAAGTTAGGTAGTCTACTTTTTGTATGTTTCGTATTTTATAAAATGTTGGGGTCTTTAGTTCAAATCCCTTCTTGGTATAATTTTTTTTTTTAATTTCAATTAATATTTTTTTGTTATTTAAATGCGCACTTGCTTAAATTAAATAAATTAATAAAAGATTTTAAATTATTTTAAAGGTTTATTTTGTTTCAATAATGATCTATTTCTCCATCTATTAATGTATTGTATATATATATATATATATTTAATGGTGCATTGGACTTAGTTATTGTATGTCTACCCGAATCCATCTTCCCAACCGTTAGTTGTTACATCATTTTTTTCCATTTTTAACTTTATTTAAATAGATAAATAATTAAAAGGTTATGAAGGAAGGTATGAGGAATAGATGAGGGAGACTTAAGAGTGAGATGAGGAAAACTTTGAAATTAATTTAAAACATTGCTTGGTTTATTTGCTTAAGCAAACCAAGCAATGCATCAAAGCGTAAATTGGGCTTTCGCTCTTATATCAGATTTTCACAGAAAATTATTAAGACTTACTACACATATGTACCTGTGAAGCATTTTCTTCATAATTTTTATTTACAAAATGTCTTACTATTTATTTAAAATTTCCAGAAAATCTTCTGTGATTTTTAAAACTGAAATGAAATTATTCATAAACTAATAAATAAATTTTATTTCAAAAAAAATTTTTTTTTTTTTATTAAAAATAAATAAAATATTTTTTTGGCCTGCTTATGATAATTTATGATATTTTATTTTCTAAAATAAAACACATCCAAAAAAAACATTAATATTTTATTTTTTTATAATTGAACACATCCAACAAAACATATTTAATTGAATGCGTTTGTTACACCTCATTCTAGGCAAATATATTAAAAAAATATTAAAATAATAAATAATAATAATTATAATTTAAATAAAAATTTAAATATAAATTATAATTTATTATCAGTTACAAACAAAATTAATAAAATAATTTTTTTTCTTTTATTTATTTTCAGGTGAAAATGAATTTTTAAAATTCAATTCTAAATTGTAGAATCATGCAAAAAAAAAGGGTTAAAAAAAATTTACCAATCATCATCAATTATAATTTAAAGTCAATATACTAAAAAAAAAAATCCTATCAAAAATAATATTAAATTTACTATTAATTAAATAAAATAATTATTATTTAATAAATATTACATAAAAAAAACAAATTAATATGAAATCAAATAATCTTTCATAAAGATAGATTAACTCAAAAAAACAAAAATCAATTAAAGTTTTAAAACGAAATTAAAAATAAATTAAAAATTAATGAATTAAATCACTTAAATATAATAATAATAATAATAATATCTGATATATATTCGTTCGCTTCTTCTTTTTTTAATTTTAAATTAATATTTTATAATATTATTATTACTTTTTTTTCAATTGACAATGTATCTATAGATATATACTAACTTTTTTTTTTGAATCTTACTGTATTCAGAACATAATCGCAATCCAATGTAACCATTCAATATTTCAATTAGCATGATTAGCTAGCATAATATATAACTGTTATGAAACAAATTAATATTCGAAAAATGGTTTCCAATAAATATTTTAATTTATACTTTACTACTTTTTTGATGGTTTCTAATTAAAAAATCTTAAGATAATTTTTAAACAAAAATTTCTGACAATATAGTGTTAAGTAAAGGGTTTGGTATAATGGTACTACATATTATATTCATAATATTATTTTGATTTTTATGTTGTCTTTTATTTTAAAATCCATTAATTTTTATACAGATATTTATATATGACTTAAATATAATGTATATTAAAAAATATTCAAATAAAATTTAGTATATATGTATATTAGATATTATATAGTGTGGCAATATCTTTATTTTTTAGATTATATAATTATATAATAATTTAATTCCTATATCAAAAGTAAAAATGGATGTATTTCTAAAATAAAATTAAATTGAAAAGAAGAAACGAAACTTATTATTTCATGACAATACCTTATTAATATTATTGTATAGATTAACGTTTAGATAAAAGTTATATACTATTATAACAAATATACTAAATATAAAAAAATTTATATTTTATTTAGATCAGTTAACTAAAAAAAAAATACATGTATAAAAAATATAACGTAATAGAAAATGTTAGCAGCCATAAAAAAAAAAAAAAATAAATAAAACTTTAATGTCTTCTATGTGACAATTAAGACAATAAAAAATTAAAATAAAAAATAATATAATTAAAAATATCTACATAAAAATTATTTTAATTTATTTTAAAAATTATTTTATAAATTTATCATTTATGAAAGGTTTTCCAAAAAATTAATTAAATGAAATATTATGCTGTGTGGAATTCTTAAATGTGAAACCCAAAAAAAAATTATACTGTCAAAATAGATATCAACAATTGCTTAACCTTCAGATAGTTAAGTCAAATCTAAAATGAATTGTCAAAATAAAAATATTTCATTCAATAAAATTTTTTTTAATTTTAATATTAATTGTTTGAGAATTGAAAGTCTCAAATAAAAGCTTAAAACTCTCAAATAAAAGTTTAAAAAAGCTTTGCAGAATTGCAAAAATCACGAATCCGTTTTGATTTCATTAATTTTGACTTTTTCAAATGTCATTTTCAAAGCTTTTACATTTTAACATTTCAAGCAACATTTTAAAATTTTTTATGGTTTTGATCAAATGAAAACTCAAATAAAAATCTACATAATGCGAATTGGCTTCAACGGCATTATATTTAAATTATATTTATCTGTTATACAGTATTATTTATTAATAATATTTACACCTAATTAGTAAAAACTTCAAAATTTTTTTTTTATTCAATAACTTTCTATCAATAATTGAATAAATGAATAATTATTGATGGGCAAGCCATATGGTTATGAATAAAAGTGAAAGGCATGGCAAGCAATGGTTTTAAAGACTCTTACATTATATTTATATTATTCATACCCTGCATTTACTATTAGAATATAATATCAATTAGAAACTTTGAAAACCTTTCAAATTTTACTAAAATCTTTCAATATATTGCTAATTTATATAAATTATTTTTTTAACAAACTTACTTTTACTCTATTAATTTATTTAAAAAATTACAAGCCTTCTTTTTTTTTAATTTATAATTTAATTATATTATTAAAATAATTATATTATATTATGTAAATAGTCGTTGACAATAAAAGTAAAATACAAATTTACAGATGAAAAAAAAAAAATTATAAAATTAATAAAAAAAAAATAATATTCTATTAATTATTAATATAAAAAAATGTAATTTTTTCTTATTATATATTATATAGTACCATATTAAATACATTTATATTTACTTTACTATTACATATATTAATAAATATATTATATACACAAAAATTTATATTTTAAAATATTATTATACTAACTAAAAAAAAAAAAACAAAAAAAAAAATTAAAAAAATAAATAAAAAAAAATAAATTATAATAATAATAAAATATTAACTAAATTCGAGTTGAATAAAAAAAAATATTTTTTAGAAAATTATGATGTAAATATACATATATTTGTATTTTATTAATAATTTGTGTTCTATATTATATAATATTATATTATATAACTAAAAAAAAACCACTTCTAAAATATTATGTTTGTAAAAATAAAAAAAATAAAAATAAAAAAGCATATAATTAGTATTATTAATAGTATTGTATTTAATTTTGAATAAGTATATTATATGTGAGTATATTTTATTTACTTAAAAAACAAAAAATTATCAAAAAAAAAAAATTAAAAGCAAAATTTTAATGCGAACTTATGAATGTATTTAAGAAATTAAACTAATTTATATAAACATATATTAAACATACAAAAAACATAAATTGCTAAATAAATTTATTAATTAACATATAAAGTTTATTATATGTGTTTTTAAAAGTTTATATTCAAAAAAAAAGAAAATATTAATATTCAAAGGAGAAGTAACTAAAAAATTAATTATATATTTGCAACAAAAAAATGAAATTAAAATTAAATTAAATAAAATTAGCAACCATTTATTAAAGTTAAAAAAAAAAAAAAATTCAATTAAATTAATAAAAAATAAACAATTAAATAAAATACTAATCTTACCTCCTTTTTTTTTTTTGGACTATTAATTTTTTTTAATAACAAAAAAAGCAATATAATTATATTCAGAATTATGACAAAAAAATATGTATAAATTATAATTTTATTTCATATAAAAATCATATTTATTTAAAAAAAAATTTAAAAAATATCTACAGTTTTTTTTTAATTTAATTCTTTGTTTTGTGATAGATATAAAATATTAATGTTTCAAAATTAAATATTATTAGCCATTAACTTAATCAATAATATGTATGAAAAATGGTTGTTGTATGATAAAATTGACAATTTTGAT
>OY720442.1:15782639-15926928 GCA_963082915.1 Dolichopus griseipennis
ATATTAAAACGTTTGAGTTTTTTTTGGTTCTAATTTTATTATTGGGGTTTTTAATTTTTACACTTTTCTCAGTTCAATTTAATATTAATCTTCATCTCTCTCTTTCTTTTCCTGCATCGCCTATTTTTTTTTGTTTTTTTTTTTTTTTTTGCTCATTTTGGGTTGTTTTTTGTTGCTCATTTCTCTGACTAATTTAATATTTGAGTAATTAACACGTTCGCCACCGAAGGCTTTTTCGTGAATCTCACCAGAAACCTCCTAACAAAATTTCAATGACACATATATATGACGTCAGTATATATATGTGCTCATGTCACATATTTGTGACATAAAATTTTACTTTTTTAAAGAAAATATTTATTTTTCATATATTTATTTTTAATTATTTTATTTGATTTCATTTTATTTAAAATAAATTAATAAAAAAAAAATAATCCGAAAGTTGATAAATAGAATAACAAAAAAAACATAAACGAACAAACAAAACAAAAGTATAATAATAAATTATCCAAAACTTTATAAATCTAAATAATAAAAATCAAAATTTCAACAAAAAAAAGCAAAAGGGTTTCATTGAGTATGCCAAATTTTAAAACATGGATAAGCACATAATCCAATTACTTGATTTTCATGGTCCCTGCAAACATCACATATGTATTTTGTTGCGGTTCTCTTTTTGTCCTTAGCGCATTGTCGGCACCTTTTACGTTTAGAAGTAAGATCAGGAAAATGGGCAATATTGCTTGTGGTTTTTGATGGACCTGCTTTTTTCTTTGATAAATCTGAATATTTACCCAACAATGCGATTATAATTTTCTCTCTGAATGTTAAATATGACATACGTTGAGCATTTTCTTTGTTGTAAAGCCAACAAGAATTCCAAATAGATATATCAATTACATGAAAAAAAACTTTCATATACCATCGTAAAGACCTTCTTGGGGAGGCATAGTAAGAGATCATTTGGTCGTTTCTATCTATACCGGACATATATTTATTGTAGTCAGCTATAATTTTTGGTTTTATTACTTTTTTATTTCTTCGAGTAGTTACTTCAACCATTTCAGCATTGTGCTTGCTTGATATCATTAAAACATCGCGTTTGTCTCTCCATTTCAAAACAATAATATTTTTTGAGTTTCGTCTCCAAGCGGTTTTTCCCTTATTTAATTTTGTATTTATAACATATGATGGGTTGCGTTTGCGATTTTTTCTTAAAGTTCCACACACATTGGTCTTGTTATTTATCAAATATTCAGCCAGTTCAACACTGCAATAGAAATTATCCATATAAATAGTGTGCCCTTTTTCCAAATATTCTTTCAGTAGTTCAACTACAACGCCAAATGCATGTCCCTTTTCATTTGTAACTGTGCCTTTTCCAGCATAAATTATCATATTTATCAAGAACCCGTCAGGTGTGCATAATTCATAAAACTTTATTCCGTATTTGTGACTTTTATTTGGAATATACTGACGGAAATACAGTCTTCCTCGCCACAAGAGAAGAGCTTCATCTATCGATAGATTTTCTCCAGGCGAGTAAATTTTTTTAATATTATTTATAACATGATTGACAAAATGTTGTACTCTGTATAATCTGTTAGATTTATCACAATTCTCATCATAAAAACACATGCACCTCATAATATTTTGAAATCTATTTCGACTCATAATTTTTCCAAATATTTCTTGATGATAAAGTATATTTTTGGTCCAATAAAAGTTTAATTCGGGTTTTTTATTTAAAGGCATTAAAAGGACCAAACCAAGTGTCTTCTTCATTTCATCCATTGTAACATCAGTCCAATAACGAAGATTAGATTTAGAATCTTTTGGTAATTTTGTTAGGTTTTGTTGAGCACGAGCATTTGTCCACTTTACTACCTTTTCTAATAATTCATTATCAAATATTTTAAAAAAATAATCAATAGGTTTTGCGTTTGGCTCTAACCCTATTGTAATATTTTCTTTTCCGAGAAAATGTATATTATTTGGTTCGGGTATAATATCAATCCAAACATTTTGGTTAGCGTTATTCTCTTCAAGATTTTCATTAGTTAGATTTTCTTGCTCAATTTCGCTTTCATTTTCATTTGAACTGGAAGACTCGCTCTCCATATTTGAAAGATGAACACTACTATCAGAAGCTGAAAAATCTAATTCGCTTTCATTGAAGCTATTCTCCAATTCTTCAGCAATTTCTTCACGATCCATTATTTTTATAAAATTTTAATATTACTAAAATTTAATTATGTACTAATTATTATGTTAAACGTTAAAAAATAAAAGAAAATATATTTACCAAAACAACTAATTTTTATATAAACAAATTTTATATTATTATATAAAAAGTTACTCGTAAATTTTTGTAATTTTTTATTTCAGTTTTTGTGATATTATAATGTAAAACATCCGCATTGGTCTACATATCGTAGAAAACTGAACATAATATTCAACAAAACTTCACAACACATATATACGGGAAACTCCCAAAACTATTTTTTAAAAATTTCTGTTACAACTTAATTTAAAAACATTTGGCAATAAAATAGGCCCTAACCACAAACCAATACGGCACAAATAAGTGTCATGAATTCACAAAGACTAAAAGTAATCGAAAAAAAACCTAAAATAATTTTAGAATGTTTAAAGCTACAATTTGTTTTTATACTTTATGACACAAATAAGTGACGGTCGGTCTGGGGTGAAAATCGCATGTCACATATATGTGACGGCTGGGGGTGAACGTGTTAAGTTGAAAGTCAAAAAAAAATTGATTCTCTCGACACCACCTTAAATTTATATTAAAATTTTTTTATCTTTTGACAAAAAAAAATTAAAGAACCTAATTTTTTAATTTTTAAATTTATATATCGCGAATTTTTCAATTCAAAGTTAAAATTTGATTAATTTAAAATAAATGATAAAATTTTAATCAATTGCAAATAATTTTAAACAAAAATTCGTTTATCAAACCATAATATAAAATGTTTTTTTTCTTTGTTTACATTCTCTTGTTTGTTTACAAAATTCAAATGTCATGCATCCATAAAAATATGTATTATTATGCAAAAAATTTTTGTGTAGAATACATTTTTTTTTGTATGTAGTAGCAACTTTATAGGAAAAAGACTTTAGAGAACATCTTTTTGCCAAGGATAACTCTCTCAATACTTGTCTAAGGATTATGAATGACTCTCCCAGTAATTTATCGTTTTTTCTTTGTCGCACGAATAGTATTTTTGTATCTTCTGCCTATGCTCTAACTTTTGCCCAGTAAATTGTTGTAATGAAAATTAGCCTAATCTTACGAATACTAATGCAAAATTCTATTAATATTCCAAGTACAAAAAATAAGGCTTTCTGTTAGATGAAGAACTTAAATTTATTAATTAGATAATATTGTTTATTATATACATATTACAAAGTTTGCCAGAAAGGCTTTTACCTATAATCAAAATATTAGTAAAACGGTCTTAAAGAGTCTGTAATAAAACTTCTACAAAAGGGTCATGACCAACCAAGTCAAAAGCGGATATTAGGAGGGAGGAAAAGGGAAACATGTATTTTACGGTGAATTGTCTCACTTACAGGGAGTCTTAATGCCGTAATAATTTTTAACATTAATTAAAAAATAACTTTGGTGGGTTATAAGATCCTAAAGATTTTGTGGTGTAGTTAACCCAAAGCTGGTTATATTTCCCTTAATTTTTAGGTGATCCATTAAATCCTAAATTGCGTTAGGGGTAATATGTCTCACCTAATATTTGGGGAATATATCCCTCCACTGGTGGGACATAACACCTCAGGGCATAATGGCTCGGGGCCACATGACAATTTTCTGGCCGGCAGAAATTAAAGAAAACCAAGGGTGTTGACGAGAAAATTACATCGAAAATCAAAGAGAATAAATATAAATTCATTTCATTTAATAAATTCCAATCATTTTTCTTCCATCTTGTGGTGTTGCACTCTATTCAACAATATTGTAATGTTAAATATTAAACAAATAATAAAATTCAAATAAAAATTTGGCTTTTAAGTTGGATTTCTGTGTATTTATTTTTTTATTGTGGTGCTCTGTCGCTGCCAGCGAAAATAATTAATAGACACCGTTTGCAATTAAATCAGAATTCCATGTATTTCATAACATAGCTATAGCATTATGTTGTAAAATATTTTTGTTGTGATGCATGTAGAATTCTATTTTTCTAATTCTATCATAAAAAAGTTTTCGTGCATACAGAATTGAATACAAAATTAGGTAGCTGTTCAATCACTTATTTATTATCAATTATATTAAATGAGGGTTTCAACAATTTGCTTAACAGTGTTTTTTTTTTTTTTTTTTTTTTACGCGATTGATGGAAATCAATCCATCAATACAAACGAATGATACAAACTGCCCCGTAGCAGAAGTGTGTGTCGGATTCTTATCTACTAAACTACACCCTCCCTTATTAAAACTAGTCAAACTGACTAACCGTTAATTTTTTGCTATCTTTGGTTTGAGTATAGGTTTTGTGTACTTTCCCTTAGAAAATCTGTTCTCTATACTATATTATCTAAATGTCTTTTTCTTTTTAGCCTTCCTGTAATAATCTGATTATTTATTAACTGAGCAGCTTCAATATTTATATGCCCTTCTAGACCAGCTTTGTGCTTTATGGCATATCTACATATTTCATCTATAACTTTGGGAATTTGTAAATCTCTATGAATGTCACTATTACGTACATACCAGCGAGCACTTTCTATGTTATGTAATACTTTATTCTGAAAAGTTTGTATGTTTTTAATATGCGTTTGCTTGGCATAGCCCCAAAGTTTAATGCCATATAACCATATAGGTTTAATTACTTGGTTGTAAATTAACATTTTATTATATATTGTTAACGTAGAGTTACGCCCTAGGAGCCAGTAATTTTGTATATATTTATTTTCAAGTTCTAGTTTTTTCTTTTTAATATGTTCATTCCACCTTAGCTTCACATCCAGTGGCATTCCTAGGTATTTTGATGAATTTTTCAAAAACATATTTTTTCACTTGCTTTCTGTAATTTTCATTGTAGCTTCGTCCATATTCGATCCTACTGCCAATGTAGCAGTATGATCATCAAGTACGATTCGAGTATCTCTACATATTGTAAAGGTATCAATCTCCTTAATTTAAATATTAATCCAAACTTTGTTAAACGCTTGTGCTAAGTCTTGAAAAAATTAGAGCATATTTGTTTTTCTTCAAACGCTTTTTCTATAATATTTGTTATTCTATGAATTTTTCTTCAACTCTTTGTTGAATGATTGGATCTAAACCCAAATTGATGGTTTGGAGTTAAATTTTTATTTTCTCTAATTGGCTTCAGCCTTTTTAACAATAATTTTTCATAAAGTTTTGACATAATTGGTAGCATAGATATTGGCCAATTTTGCCTCATTTAATGCCTTTCCTGGTTTTGCTTTCATAGTAACCTCTGCTACTTTTCAAGCGCTTATGATTTTCCTCAAAATTTTAGAGTTTTTTATGGAAGCTCTTTTATCATCTGAGCTGTAATAAGATCAAAACCTCGGCCTTTTCTTAACTTTAAAGTTTTTATTTCTTCACTAATTTCTTCTATTGTAAATGGATTAATATTGTTCTCTTCTATTGTAACATCCTCCACTAATCAAAGATCTGAATTTATATCGTTTGGTTTGAATATGTTTTCTAAATGATCTGCAAATAATTCGGCTTTATCTTTATTTTTCTTTGCCCAAGTGCCACCTGGTTTCATGGGCGGCGGGGCGTGCTTTATCGGCTTTTTTACACTCTTTGCTGCTTTCCACAATGACTAATTTGATTCTTTTGTTGTCGATAAACTTTTTATATAATTTTCATATGATACTGATTTTAAAACTTGAATTTTTCTTTTAAGAGATTGTGATAATCTGTTTAAAAACTTCTTATAATCAGGATAACGTGATTGTTGCCATCTACGTCTAGCCCTTCTTTTTCGTTTTATTAAATCAGTTATATCTCTAGGATAATTATTTGCTGTTGACCTATAATCAATTATTTTTGTGTTATTCCAAGCAGCTTTTTGAATTATATTAATAAAGCCTTCTGGTTCCAAATCTAATTGTTCTTTTGTTAACTGTAAATTTATGTTTAAATTAATATTATTTGTGATTTCATACTTAAAGCTTAACCAGTCTGTGGTATTATTTGTAGGTGTGGACTTATTAAGTTTTCTAGTTATTTTTTCTTTCAACTCTAGTCTGACAGTATAGTGATCAGAATCTAATTATCTTCTAAATTTATAAAGTCTTGAAATTTTTTTGGTTATAAAGAAGTCAATTAGATCTGGAGCTTTGTTGGTGTCTGTGGGCCATTAAGTTGGTTTGCCAGTCGAATGATGGCAACAACCTAACTCTTGAATAGCTTTTCTAAGCTTTCTACCTGCAGTTGAGGTTGTTCTAGAACCCCACTTTGTATGTGTGGCATTGTAATCACCTCCTAGCAGAAATTTATGTACGTGGAAATTTAGGAGTACTTTTAAGATATTTTTCTTTATATTGCATTTTGATGGTCAATATACTGCACCAACATTAAGATCTTGTTTAGTAGATGGAATTTTTTATCATAGATAATTTCCTGAGATTCAATTTTGAATTCTTCATTATGTTTTATTAGAATTGCACTACCACCTCTTGGATGATTACTGGGATGAACTGCCTTATAGCATTCACAACCTAGAATCTTAAATTTTGTGTTTGTTGTTAAATGAATCACTGATAGCAGACATATATCAATATTTTTAGATTTTAAGAACACTTCTGGTTCATGTTTTTTATTGAGGACACCATTAGGATTCCAAGTTGCAATACGTATTTTTTCTAAATACATTTTTTATAATTTTTTTAGGTGTTTCTTGATATTCATTAATGTGCTTATGCCTTTTCTATTTTATTTAATCTTATGGAGATTTCGTCAACTTTTAACAATAGATTTTACATCATGTGCATCACTTCATTGTTATTGCGTTTAGGTTTCATAACCTTAGTTTCTTTTTTCATAGTTTCTGTAGTTTTTTCTAAATTTTGCATCTTGTGCATCACTTCATCGTCATTACGTTTAGGTTTCATAACCTTAATTTGTTTTTCTGTTATAATGTTTTCTTTAATTTTTGTTTTTAGTGCTTGGGAGTATAAAACTCCATTCGCAATTTTACTACATATTGATGGTGTAGTTTTTTTCGGTATTTTTGTTTCATTTGATTGGTTTTGCGCATTGTCAATCCTCTTTTCTGTACTTCTTTTGCTACCAAACTACCACGATAGCATGGTGTGCCTCGTTGCAGTTTGCACATATAGCTTGTGAATTTTCTTTTTTAACACACGTATGTCATATGACTGCAAACGATTTCCAGCACATTTTACACATTTTGTCTTTGGCAAAATTTTTGTGTATATGTCCAAAACTCTAGCATATTTTACTCAATCATTTAATTAGCGGGGATTCAGGGGCAGTAGCTTCTGATACGTACAATTCTGTACTCCCACCTAATTTTTTTAACATTTTATATGAAATTTTATAAATTTTGTTCTCAGAATTGGTTGCGAAAAGCTTAAAAAACTACCAAAAACTAACTTGGCGCGAGATTCTAAGACACGAGATTTTTAAACACAGGATTTTGAGACGAAAGGTTTTGAAACGCGAGAATTTGAAACAAGAAATTTTGTAGGTAACTCATTTGTTTTTTGTTTTTTTAAAATAAATTTTTCAGGAAGAAATTTTTTTTGTACATACAATATCATAAAGAAACTTATGTTTTATTTTATTTTAAACATAGTGGGATTGCACGTGTATCAAAAGGTTTGCAAGGTGCAACCTTAATCTTTCTTTTGTAACGAAATATAATTGTTATTATTGCTGTTTAACATGTATTGATGACTTGCAAAAGGTGAAGAATTAAAGCACATACATTTCCCTACGAGATAATAGAATTTCCTTGATGCAACTATTTAAGTTGCTTTATTTATTCCTCTCGTCTAAAATTCTTTTATTATAACTTTTAAAATGTAGCCTTTTTAAGTACGGTTGAAAGAGTTAGTCTTATTTATTTACGCCATTTTTTTTTTTATAATTAGTCTTATATTTTATTGCATATCGAATTTTAAGCAAATAAAAAATTTAAGCATGTTTTGGTAATTTATTCTTAAATAATTAAGTTCCCTTTTATTTTTAAAACAGAAAACCACAGTAGTAATAACTTAATACCTAAATATAAAACTTAATATAAAAATTAATCTAAAAGTTTTTTGCATTTTTAAAACCGCAAAAACTGCTTTATAAATAATCTCGATAACTTAATTTACGATAACGATGCGATAACTTATATTATGTTTTCTTTTTATTTTAAATTGCTCAGTCCAAATTAATTTTTCATGCTTACATTTGAAAGATTGCTAAAATTTGAATGTTATTTATATATATTATTAAAATTATATTGACTCTGCTGCTTCAGGTTTCATAGAGTCAACTATTTCTGTCATTTTTTCATTATCACTTTCTTCAATACAAACATTCTTTTTTTCTTCAGGGGATTCTGTTTTTGTTGTGTTATCAGAGTCTGAAACATCTTTGGAATTGTCTGTAGTTTCTGAAGATTTATTAATTGGCTCTGTAGAAGCTTCATTTATTGTTGGATTGATTTCAGTTGATGGATCTTTGTTAGTTTCTGTTATATTTTCTGTGCTTCCTGTATCATTTTTTAAAATGGGATTTTCTTCTAAATTATTTGGCTTATCTAACGTGTTACTTTCGAAATTTTCTGAATTATTTTCGGTAGAGGTTTCTTTTCTCTCTAATTTATCTTTCATATCTAAATTATGTTCCGGCTCTTCTCTTTTTCCTTTCTTGGTAGGTTTATCTGCAACTTTCTCTAATTTATTTTTCATTGGTGTTTCTACTAATTCTTTCTTAGGTTTTTCGTCATTCTCATTTAGTTGATCTTCTGAAGCTTCTGGTTTATCTGTTATATCAAGTTCGCCCTCCTCTTCCAGTTTCTTCGGATCCTTCTTTTCGAGATTTTCTTTCATATCTTTGCTTGAATTTTCTTTATTCTCATTTTCCGGGCTTAAAGGCTTATCTGTCATATCAGCTTTGTCTTCGGAATTTTCGTTCATGTTTTCATCCTCATTTTTTTTTAAATTTTGGGGATTATCTGTCATACCAGCTTCATCTTTAGGATTTTTTGGCATATTTTGGTTTGAGAATTTTTCTGGTTTTTTAGTGTCATTCTCCATAAGGTTATCATCTGGTTTTTCTGAACTTTCTTCAGGATTTTTTGGTTCTTCTTTCAAATCAGATCTATCATCTATATCTGGCTCATCTTCAGGGTTCTCTGGCATATCTTTCATTGATGGTTTCTCTTTTGGTTTGTTTTGGTCATTTTTCATCGGCTTTTTCATTTCGCCATCTGGATTTTCCGTTTCATCTTCCATGTCAGGTTCATCTTTCTTATCTGGCTCATCTTCTGGGTTCTCTGGCATATCTTTCATTGATGGTTTCTTTTTTGGTTTTTTCGGGTCCTTTTTCATCGGCTTTTTCATTTCGCTATCTGGATTTTCCGGTTCATCTTCGTTATCTGGCTCATCTTCAGGGTTCTCTGGCATGTCTTTCATTGATGGTTTCTTTTTTGGTTTTTTCGGGTCCTTTTTCATCGGCTTTTTCATTTCGCCATCTGGATTTTCCGGTTCATCTTCATTATCTGGCTCTTCTTCAGGGTTCTCTGGCATGTCTTTCATTGATGGTTTCTTTTTTGGTTTTTTCGGGTCCTTTTTCATTGGCTTTTTCATTTCGCCATCTGGATTTTCCGGTTCATCTTCCATGTCAGGTTCATCTTCGTTATCTGGCTCTTCTTCTGGGTTCTCTTGCATGTCTTTCATTGATGGTTCCTTTTTTGGTTTTTTCGGGTCCTTTTTCATCGGCTTTTTCATTTCGCCATCTGGATTTTCCGATTCATCTTCCATGTCAGGTTCATCTTCGTTATCTGGCTCTTCTTCAGGGTTCTCTGGCATGTCTTTCATTGATGGTTTCTTTTTTGGTTTTTTCGGGTCCTTTTTCATCGGCTTTTTCATTTCGCCATCTGGATTTTCCGGTTCATCTTCGTTATCTGGCTCATCTTCAGGGTTCTCTGGCATGTCTTTCATTGATGGTTTCTTTTTTGGTTTTTTCGGGTCCTTTTTCATCGGCTTTTTCATTTCGCCATCTGGATTTTCCGGTTCATCTTCCATGTCAGGTTCATCTTCATTATCTGGCTCTTCTTCAGGGTTCTCTGGCATGTCTTTCATTGATGGTTTCTTTTTTGGGTTTTTCGGGTCCTTTTTCATCGGCTTTTTCATTTCGCCATCTGGATTTTCCGGTTCATCTTCCATGTCAGGTTCATCTTCGTTATCTGGCTCTTCTTCAGGGTTCTCTGGCATGTCTTTCATTGATGGTTTCTTTTTTGGTTTTTTCGGGTCCTTTTTCATCGGCTTTTTCATTTCGCCATCTGGATTTTCCGGTTCATCTTCCATTTCAGGTTCATCTTCGTTATTTGGCTCTTCTTCAGGGTTCTCTGGCATGTCTTTCATTGATGGTTTCTTTTTTGGTTTTTTCGGGTCCTTTTTCATCGGCTTTTTCATTTCGCCATCTGGATTTTCCGGTTCATCTTCCATGTCAGGTTCATCTTCGTTATCTGGCTCTTCTTCAGGGTTCTCCTCTGGCATGTCTTTCATTGAAGGTTTCTTTTTTGGTTTTTTCGGGTCCTTTTTCATCGGCTTTTTCATTTCGCCATCTGGATTTTCCGGTTCATCTTCCATGTCAGGTTCATCTTCGTTATCTGGCTCTTCTTCAGGGTTCTCTGGCATGTCTTTCATTGATGGTTTCTTTTTTGGTTTTTTCGGGTCCTTTTTCATCGGCTTTTTCATTTCGCCATCTGGATTTTCCGGTTCATCTTTCATGTCAGGTTCATCTTCGTTATCTGGCTCTTCTTCAGGGTTCTCTGGCATGTCTTTCATTGAAGGTTTCTTTTTTGGTTTTTTCGGGTCCTTTTTCATCGGCTTTTTCATTTCGCCATCTGGATTTTCCGGTTCATCTTCCATGTCAGGTTCATCTTCGTTATCTGGTTCATCTTCAGTGTTCTCTGGCATGTCTTTCATTGATGGTTTATTTTTTGGTGCTTTCGGGTCCGTTTTGATCGGCTTTTTCATTTCGCCATCTGCATTTTCTGGTTTATCTTCCATGTCAGGTTCATCTTCCTTATCTGCCTCATCTTCAGGGTTCTCTGGCATGTCTTTTATTGATGGTTCCTTTTTTGGTTTTTTCGGGTCCTTTTTCATCGGCTTTTTCATATCGCTATCTGGATTTTCCGGTTCATTTTCCATGTCTGGTTCATCTTCCTTATCTGGCTCATCTTCAGGGTTCTCTAGCATGTCTTTCATTGAAGGTTTCTTTTTTGGTTTTTTCGGGTCCTTTTTCATCGGCTTTTTCATATCGCTATCTGGATTTTCCGGTTCATCCTCGTTATCTGGCTCATCTTCAGGGTTCTCTGGCATGTCTTTCATTGATGGTTTCTTTTTTGGTTTTTTCGGGTTCTTTTTCATCGGCTTTTTCATATCGCTATCTGGATTTTCCGGTTCATCTTCCATGTCAGGTTCATCTTCGTTATCTGGCTCTTCTTCAGGGTTCTCTGGCATGTCTTTCATTGATGGTTTCTTTTTTGGTTTTTTCGGGTCCTTTTTCATCGGCTTTTTCATTTCGCCATCTGGATTTTCCGGTTCATCTTCCATGTCAGGTTCATCTTCGTTATCTGGCTCTTCTTCAGGGTTCTCTGGCATGTCTTTCATTGATGGTTTCTTTTTTGGTTTTTTCGGGTCCTTTTTCATCGGCTTTTTCATTTCGCCATCTGGATTTTCCGGTTCATCTTCCATGTCAGGTTCATCTTCGTTATCTGGCTCTTCTTCAGGGTTCTCTGGCATGTCTTTCATTGATGGTTTCTTTTTTGGTTTTTTCGGGTCCTTTTTCATCGGCTTTTTCATTTCGCCATCTGGATTTTCCGGTTCATCTTCCATGTCAGGTTCATCTTCGTTATCTGGCTCTTCTTCAGGGTTCTCTGGCATGCCTTTCATTGATGGTTTCTTTTTTGGTTTTTTCGGGTCCTTTTTCATCGGCTTTTTCATTTCGCCATCTGGATTTTCCGGTTCATCTTCCATGTCAGGTTCATCTTCGTTATCTGGCTCTTCTTCAGGGTTCTCTGGCATGTCTTTCATTGAAGGTTTCTTTTTTGGTTTTTTCGGGTCCTTTTTCATCAGCTTTTTCATTTCGCCATCTGGATTTTCCGGTTCATCTTCCATGTCAGGTTCATCTTCGTTATCTGGCTCTTCTTCAGGGTTCTCTGGCATGTCTTTCATTGATGGTTTCATTTTTGGTTTTTTCGGGTCCTTTTTCATCGGCTTTTTCATTTCACCATCTGGATTTTCCGGTTCATCTTCCATGTCAGGTTCATCTTCGTTATCTGACTCTTCTTCAGGGTTCTCTGGCATGTCTTTCATTGATGGTTTCTTTTTTGGTTTTTTCGGGTCTTTTTTCATCGGCTTTTTCATTTCGCCATCTGGATTTTCCGGTTTATCTTCCATGTCAGGTTCATCTTCGTTATCTGGCTCTTCTTCAGGGTTCTCTGGCATGTCTTTCATTGATAGTTTCTCTTTTGGTTTTTTCGGGTCCTTTTTCATCGGCTTTTTCATTTCGCCATCTGGATTTTCCGGTTCATCTTCCATGTCAGGTTCATCTTCGTTATCTGGTTCATCTTCAGGGTTCTCTGGCATGTCTTTCATTGATGGTTTCTTTTTTGGTCCTTTCGGGTCCGTTTTCATAGGCTTTTTCATTTCACCATCTGCATTTTCCGGTTCATCTTCCATGTCAGGTTCATCTTCCTTATCTGCCTCATCTTCAGGGTTCTCTGGCATGTCTTTCATTGATGGTTTCTTTTTTTGTTTTTTCGGGTCCTTTTTCATCGGCTTTTTCATATTGCCATCTGGATTTTCCGGTTCATCTTCCATGTCAGGTTCATCTTCCTTATCTGCCTCATCTTCAGGGTTCTCTGGCATGACTTTCATTGATGGTTTCTTTTTTGGTTTTTTCGGGTCCTTTTTCATCGGCTTTTTCATTTCGCCATCTGGATTTTCCGGTTCATCTTCCATGTCAGGTTCATCTTCCTTATCTGCCTCATCTTCAGGGTTCTCTGGCATGTCTTTCATTGATGGTTTCTTTTTTGGTTTTTTCGGGTCCTTTTTCATCGGCTTTTTCATATCGCTATCTGGATTTTCCGGTTCATCTTCCATGTCTGGTTCATCTTCCTTATCTGGCTCATCTTCAGGGTTCTCTTGCATATCTTTCATTGATTGTTTCTTTTTTGGTTTTTTCGGGTCCATTTTCATAGGCTTTTTCATATCGCCATCTGGATTTTCCGGTTCATCTTCCATGTCAGGTTCATCTTCCTTATCTGCCTCATCTTCAGGGTTCTCTGGCATGTTTTTCATTGGTGGTTTCTTTTTTGGGTTTTTCGGGTTCTTTTTCATCGGCTTTTTCATTTCGCCATCTGGATTTTCCGGTTCATCTTCCATGTCAGGTTCATCTTCCTTATCTGGCTCATCTTCAGGGTTCTCTGGCATGTCTTTCATTGATGGTTTCTTTTTTGGCTTTTTCGGGTCCTTTTTCATCGGCTTTTTCATTTCGCCATCTGGACTTTCCGGTTCATCTTCCATGTCAGGTTCATCTTCGTTATCTGACTCATCTTCAGGGTTCTCTGGCATGTCTTTCATTGATGGTTTCTTTTTTGGTTTTTTCGAGTCCTTTTTCATCGGCTGTTTCATTTTGCCATCTGGATTTTCCGGTTCATCTTCGTTATCTGACTCATCTTCAGGGTTTTCTGGCATGTCTTTCATTGATGGTTTCTTTTTTGGATTTTTCGGGTCGTTTTTCATCGGCTTTTTCATTTCGCCATCTGGATTTTCCGGTTCATCTTCCATGTCAGCTTCATCTTCCTTATCTGGCTCATCTTCAGGGTTCTCTGGCATATCTTTCGTTGATGGTTTCTTTTTTAGTTTTTTTGGGTCCTTTTTCATCGTCTTTATCATTTTGCCATCAGTATTTTCTGGTTCATCTTCCATGTCAGATTCATCTGCATTTATATCTTTTATTTCATTTTCATTTTGGTTTTGCATATTTTTAAGTTTTTTAGGTTTCCTTGGCTTCTTTGAACTGCTTGGTTTTTGATTTTCTTTTAATTTCATAGGGCTGTCGTTTTGTTTTTTATTCTGAGCTTCTATGAACAAAAGTTATTTAAAATAAATTTAAAGGAAATTGGGATTTTGAAGTTTTACCACTTCCACTTGATATTTTTGGCGTTTCCGTTTCTTCTTGTGGATATGAAGGTGCTGTATTATTTTCAGATGGAAAATCAAAACCAATTCTCGTTTCAATGTATTGCTCTACATAATCTAAAATAAAAAGCACGATCCAATACTTTTAGTAATAATAACAAATACTTTAATTTACATATAAAAATGTTAATTACCTAAAACTTCGTCTATTATCTCTGATTTAAGTTTACTTTTGTTACTATCCATATCTGTTTCTTTTGATTCTACATCATTTTTAGATTGCTTTTGACGATCATCCTCGTTGATAAAAGTATCACTCGTTGCAACACCCGCTAACTCTGGATTTTCTAAAAGAAATTGAAGATTCAGTTTTACATTTTATGAAAAATGTTATTTTTCTTCACCTAAGATTTCGGTTTTTAAATCCTTAATAATACTTTGTTTTAAATTTTTAATAAAATCATCACTTATATTACATGTGCATGTGTCCTTTTTGTTTTCAGTGTTCTCCACAGTTTCTGGATTATACTGTTTTAATAAATTTTGATCACTATTATCATTTTCAGGGTAAGTTTCCACCATATCATCAGTTTTATTAAGCGCGGAAGAGTTTAAAACATCTTCTCCCAATAAAGTATCATCCTGGGGGTAATTAATATTTTCCTCTGCACTCGGTTTTTGTGCAGCCGGGAATAAATTGTACGGATTAAAACTTTCACTTGAAGGTGGAATTGGTTGGTAGTTATATGGATCATATGTTGCGGGTGTGTACGAGTCATTATTTTCTTGGTTGTATGGGTCTGTCTCCGGTTGCGAGGAGAATTGATTGTTTCCAAAATAATTATCATAGTCCAAAGGATGCTCTGGAGGATCGTAATAATAAGGAGTTTTTGGGACTGTTGATAACTCGTAACTATTAGGGTTATTATTTTCATCAGTCAAGCCTGTCGAATGATCATCATTGTTACTATTAGATAAAGAAGAAGGTGAATTTGGATTTTTAGAATCATTTTCTATAAATGGATTTTCCGGTGGATAATAGTAATAAGGAGTTTTAGATGATGAAGTGGCATCAACATTATCTTGCTCACTGGTAGGATCTAAACTGTCATTGCTTGTATCCACTATGGGTTCTTCCTTGGCGGTATCCACATTATGCTGATCATTTGCCAGATTTGGCTTTAATCGTCTCAATGATGGTTGTCTCTTAACCGGTTTACCCATCTTTTCCAATTCAGGACATTTTATACCATACGGTGTTCGAATTGGAAGTGAATTGAATTTCATCTTCATAATATCAACCTAAATGTATTTAATTTTTCAAAATTAACAATCTACACTAATAATATTATTTCTAATAAAAAAAGTAAAATTTAAATTACATTTTTTGGAGTTTCTGATTGGACAATAGTTAAATCAATTTCATTACTATTTGATGGTGATAATAATTCTACACTATCATCAACAGAACCCTCGGCCATTTCCTTATTTTGACAATCGACAAATACAGACACTTCATTATTTTTAAGATTGTATTTAAAATCATGCCAGTCTCCATCGAAAATCTTTTATAAATTGGTTAAGTAAACAATTTAATAACTTTAGAAATTGCATTTTAATTATTTTACCTCTGGACTGGATATTGTAATTTTTATTGTTTTGCCATCATTTGATCTTTCAACTTCAATTGATTTTGTTTCTGGTCTTAATTTTAATGAAATTTGATTACCATTACTCATATCGTCTATATTAATTAGATTCCAAGAATTTAATTGTTCATCTTCGGTATCATCTTTCATTCTAAAAGCACAATCAAAACTGTGATCTTTCATTATTCCTTCAGGAAAATATTCAGTTGCATCAACTTTATAATTGTTATTTCGCTGGAAATTGTAAAAAGGAATACGAAACTGGCTATCAAAACGTGGAATTCTTTGGGAAAACTTCTCTGTAACATCATATTGTTTGATTGGTAATGATAACGGCCGTACCAATTTACGTGTCTCTACAGGGGTAGTACCAAGAGCTGAAGAACATGTAATAAAAAGAAATAAATGTAAAGATTATTGAAATTTAACCTAAAATTAATTACTGTTTACATTGGTTCAAGGTTCAAATAAATAATATAATAATATTAGTTAAATACTTTGTTCTTGAAGCATTTACAGTTAAATTGTTAAAATGGTATAAAGAAAAAATGGAAAACTATCAAAATTTAATAAAGTATGCTTATTTAATTTTTAAAAAATTTATTAATTACACATTACATACATTTATATAATTTAATTTAAATTGTAAATTCCCTTATACGAATTTTCTCATCCCAGTGTCAGTTGAAAATTAGAAGAGTTCTGATACAGAATCTTTTAAAAAAAAGGTTGTATTTAAACAAGGTGACATAAGCAAGTTGTTGAATTTGGTATAAAAGAAAAAATAAATAATTTGTTAAATATTTCAAATGAGAACTCATTGGAGATTCCAGAATAAACAATGAGCAAAAACTTCTAATAGAATCTAATACAGTGAAATAGCAATAGAGCAAATTTGACACCTTCAAAAGAAAATGAACAATATGCTAATACTATGAATTTTACATAGAATTTAGCAAACAACCAATGAAAATAAAATTATCAGAACTAAAGTACCAATTTGATATAAATTACAGTAGTCACGAATTATTCCAAGTCGAATTATTCTTTAATCAAACGATCAAATTTATTTAATTTAATCAAATCATTAATAGGAAAAATCGTTTATCATTATTAACTTGCAAATTTTTTGATATTTTTAGCTCCATATTTTTAACCTTTTTTATTAATTGCACCTTCAAATAATTTATATTCATGCTAATACCACAAACAAAAGAAGTTGAAGCTAATAAAGTAAAAAACTTTTCTAAATTATTCGAGTAGGAAAATTCCGAAAAAAGAGCATTTCCTCTAAATATCTAGAGGATAACTAGCTATAATAATGAGTAGGTCCAGTTCTCCAATTACAAATACTACCAGTATAGTTATTGAAAAAATTTAAAAAAAATAGTAGTAAAAGTTAATTTTAAAATTTGGCTGACGGAAATATCTACAAACTGCAGCAACCTTAGTTAATTTAATATCTTTATAAAATTTTATTTAATTATTACTATGTTGACTTAAGTATAGTATATTCAGATCATTAAATTTTTTTATTTTAATAATTATTTATAATCTTATAAAATTTTTCACTTTTCTTAAATTATAATAATAAAAATTTTATTAAAATATTTATAAAAATTAAAAAAAAAAACATTCACATACTGAAAAACTGATAACTATAACTATTAACCAAATATGTTATATTTAAAATTAATATTATTAATAATATCCCTTTATTTCTTTCCATTATTTATTTAGAACTATTATTAAATTTTCAAAATATATTAAAAAAAACTTAGTTAATTTATTAAAATAAATTAAATAGTCCTTTTAAAAAAAAATAAATAGTATTTTTTTAATTAACAATTTGCGAAAAATAAAGGACGGTACTTAATACTTCAACTTTAAAATTAAGACTGTAAAATCAATTATTTAATATTAAGAATTCCAGATAATTTGGTTCTTAAAATTGTAATTTTTTTTAATAATTTTTAATAATAATTTTTTTTTTTTGTTTTTAATTGATTCAAAATTCAATATAGTTACGACTATTAATACTATGGTACTTACATGTTTACTTTAATGAAATGAAGTATGATGATACTTTCAAAAAAAAACTTGACATTGATTCTAATTCTACGTTTTCTTCTTTTTTCTGTAATAAACACAGATGGGTGGTATCTTTTTTTGAATTTCTGCGACTCTTCTGTTATGTCATGGTGATGATTATATTATTTTAGAATTTATTTAAATCATCGTTAAAATATTATTGTCATATAGTCGTAACATATAATTTGAAGACATTACGAACGTTTAAAATTCAGAAAAAAATCTTTATAATCGTAATACTATTTTGTATAAAATGACATGATATGTGCTTCAAGTATCTAATTTTATTACTAGTAGACAAAAAGTTAGTGAAAACAATATTTGAGAAGGAGGAAAAATTTCCCAAATTCTAACTGAAAATAAATTATTGTAATAACTTTAATGATACAAACATTGTAACAATTACACACCATAGAAATTAATCAAATTAAACTTAATATGAAGTCAAATTTTTTTTATAGAATTTACTTAAAATCTAATATTAGCCAGATTATTTATTTTTATACGCTTAAATTTTTGTCTTTTTTTTTATTGAAATCTTATGTCAAAAATTTTCATTACATTTTGTATCTTCTACAGCGTGTAAAGAAAAAATAAAAATAATTTGCATTTTTCTTTCATAATTGAAATAAAAATATGCTGTACCCTATATAGAACCAACTGCTATTACAGGAAAAACGCTTTTTTACCTAAATACGTAAACATTTTTAACAAATCAATATGTTAAGTTTAATAATTGTAAATTTTTCATATTCTAGTTGTTAAATTGAATACGTCAAAATCTAATTCAATGATGTTGACCCTATAAAATTTAAGCGGCACATAGGTTGCCAACATTTTGTATTGACTTCCTAATTTCCTTTCATCATTGTTCTCCCTTTATAACAAGTTCCTTTAGGTTTGTCACATCTTCTGACGTTGAAGATTATTTTATACTTCTGAGCATTTCACCTGCCTACGAAACTTCTGTTCAATCAATCAAGAACACTTTGAGAGTTTATTATTCGAACTATTATTAGACTAGAATAAAACTAGAATATTACAAAGACTACTAGCAGTCAGTCATTTTGTAACAAGTAACTTAAGTACTTATAATTATCCAAATTAGTATTATAAACCGTTCCATGGAAGTCCTTATATAATTACTTTTTCAATTAAATTTAATGAAAAAAAGATTTTAATATAACAAAAATACAATCTTATTATGAAAAAAGACATATATTGTGTAAATTTAACTAATTTAACTATTCAATTTTTTAACACCCTATAATTTAATAATTATTATTACTTATTTATAATAAATATTTTTTTAACTTCAGAACAAAGTTCGATATAATTATAGTTTTAAAAGCAAAAAAAATAATTTAACAAATTATTGTTCTTAAGTTAATAGCAAAAAAAAAAACAATAAACAAAAATTATTACAGGAAACTAATAAATTTTACACCAAAATCTTACAATAACATTTTTTTTTAACAAGATTGTTAAATCTCGCATATAAGACACAAATTCTACAAAAAAAAAAGTCGTGATGCTTTTTTCCAATAATTTTATTTTCTCATCTCTTTTATACAGTCAATAAATAATTCAAGTTCCGCAAACAAGACAATAATAATAAATATTTTTTTTTTTTTTTTTTTTTTTTTTACCTTTTGACAGGTAACATAACTAAGTAATAAGTTTAATGATTTTAAGGTATTTTTGTATAGAAGCTAATTGATTGCTCATCATTATATTAATTGTTTTTATAATGATTATTTTTTATATATTTCTATTACTGTGAGATAATTGATAATTGATATATAATGAGCTTTTCAGAATTTATATGTACGGCGCTTTATTGTAAGATGTTTATCTTTATTATTACATTTAAAACCTTTAAATGGAAGTTTATTAATTTGTTAAGATTTTATGTTATTATAATTAAATGGAAAACCTTCTAATACGTTTATATACAAAAATTTTACCCGATTTTTAGCTAAAGTCAAAAATAACTTAAAAGTCATGGTTTGATCACAAAATGATAAAATTTAATCGTCTATTGAGACGGGCTATAAATGCTATAAAATAAAAAGTAAAAGTAAATTTAAATGTACAAGTAAGTTATTTAAAAATTGGGAATTGTTTGTACATCTTTTCTGAGCACTAATTTTTTCCTAATTAAATTAGATATTAATTTATATGAATTTAATCGGTTTTAATAGTTCAAGATATCTGTAAGAGTATTTTAAATAATTATTACTTATATTCTAAATTAAGGTGTCAATTATAGTTTTTGTGGAATTTCGGAATATTTTTATTTTAAATTTTTATATAGTAAAAACCATACCAATATTACCAATTTAACAAAAGTGTAAATTTCAGATAAATTTAAAAATAGATTTTAAGACTTAACGGACCTTTTTTTTAATTTTTAAAAATCTGACGAAAGATATTGGAAGAACGGCGATAAGCGCATTATTTCTACTAATAGTCCGATCCCCGGCTCCAACTTTAAAAAAAAACATCTGAATTATCTAATAACATATTGAAACTGTAATCGGACTGGACTAACCATTATAGGATTTCTCTAAGGAAATACATTTTACGTGGAGAATCTAGAGGTTTTGTTGTTTTAAACCTATTTGTTGTAAACCTTTTATCGAGAATGTGACCTGCTTCATTACATATTTATATGTGGTACTCCAGACGTGCTTGATGTTTTTTAGCACGATTTTGTATTTCATCAATAATTCAAATCTCTATATAAGTGTCGATCACTTTGCGAACTGATATTAACTTTTTCTGAATGTCAGATAAGTAATAATTCATTTCGAAATTAATTTGTGTTTTGGTGACATTATGTTATTTACATTTTGTATTGCCGAGTGACAGGGCGCGACAACTAATTTTGACTCTTATTGCCGTAACTCATTTAACTTAAAATAGTGTCTGTTTTAAATGAAGCGTTTTTTCAAAACAATTTTTATGATGGTTATAAAGCTAGGTTATTATTAAAAGTTTTATTATAAAGTTAATAGCAAGACATTGCTGAACAAATATTAAGTACAATGTTTTGAAAAAATTTTCAAAAAAATTTTATGTCAATTAAAATTAGAATTAATTTTAACTTAAAAATACAAAAGCTTAGCTTTAAACTTTAAAGTTTTAAATGTTAAAAAATATTATGCTGCTTACTGTTTTTTTTTATAATTTCATAAAACAATAAAAAAAAGTTTTTAAAAATAAATTTTTAGAAATATTATAATGACGTCACATTTATGATGATTACATGATGAATTAAATATATAATAATATAAATGACTTCAACTTTAATCGTGATTAATATTTAGTGAGTCCGGAATGAATGAAGAATTTAAATTATTTACTAATATTATTGCTATTATTATTAATATTATTATTAAAATATTTTAAGCTTCTTTTTATAAAATTACATAATGATGGTAAAGTAATTGTAAAAATATTTATGAGTGAAAGTGTTTCTGTGGTCAGTTTAGAATTAGTATTGTTCCATCAATTAAATTATGATTAAAAAAAAACCTTAGGAATCTGTCAGTCAGCATTTAAAATACCATTTTATTATTAAAAAAAAAAATTTTAACCTGGAGATATGTTGAAAAATTCCATAATAATTAAAAATTCAATCTTAGAAGAGTAATTGCGATGTTTAATATAATTTTTTTATTGATTTAAAAAGTTTTATTTTATTCCTTGATATGAGATAGTTCTTTAAATTTAAGTTAAATTCAATCTAACAGCCCGTTTAGGATAAAAATATCTATTGGTTTAAATCATTTTAAAAAGAAAATAGTTTTAATTCGAAAATGCTATACTTTAATTATTAATATATTCTTAATATTGTGCTATACTTGAACTATAGTTAATATATATTTTTATTAATAGCTATAATAATATAATATGTAATTAACAATTAAGTACTAAAATGGTGTCAATTTTAAAATAGAAGTACGGAACTTTTTAAATGTAAAATTTAATTTTTCTAGTTAACAGTTATTCTCACACACCAAATTTTGATAAATAAAAATTTTGTGTTGCTGTGAAATATCGCCATACACAATAATGCCATAATTGCTTTATATCGCTTTTGAACAAATTATTGAACCGTTAATTTTGTATCCAACGTTAAATTTAAAAAAAATTGGCGAATAACTTCATTTAAAAGCAAACTAATGGCTTTATTACCCTGTTCCACTTATACTCATTACCGAGTGAAGTAAATGAGTCATTACGAAATATTATGACTTGCATTTCCATATATTTCTAATATTTTTCATAAAATAAAAGTAATAATAATATTAATCCAACGAAAATAAGACTCAAACATTACTTTTCATATTTCTGCATAATTTATAATTAAATTTTCACTAAATTTTATCAAACGCAGCTAAACTTGATTGAATTTGAAAAAATTGAGTTTTTTAATGTTCATAAACAGTTTTTTTTTTCAAATTTTCTAATTTAATTCAGCTCTTCTTTTCGAACAACAAATCCAATTTGATATAAAACTTACAAATATATAAATTAATTAGTTTTATAAACCCTGACCGTTTCTAAATATCGATTGATTATTAAATTTTACTGATGAAACAATATTTTATACTGAATTTACTCAAATTTGTTTTCTCGAGATTTTTGTTTTGTAATAACCAAACTGTAGTAAATTACACTTTACCATAATGTCATAGATATTTATTGTGTAAAATAACAAACTATAACCCATTTCAATTCACTGTCTGTATAAAATAGACGATTAAAGTGTATCTTTTTCGAATTTTTGATTTCACTCATAAGATAAGTGGTAAAAAAATCAAAAAAAAAAAAATGAAAGTAGGATGGAATGTAAAATCATGAGGTTTTTAAAAGTGCACTTATTTCTTAGCCATGTTTGCAATTTTATATTTTGAAAAATAAATTCCAAAAATTTCTGAATACTTTCTTTGTTTTAAGGAAACTTTATTTTTAACTTTTCTTTAACATTTATTTTGCAAATCTGGAACCAGTAACTTGTATGCTTAAAAATCAGTATGAAATCACGCTATTTTAAAAATTGAGAATAACCTTATATTAATTTCCAACAATTTTGAAGCTTAAAATATTCAAGATTTTAGGAAGTCTAAAATGTAAAGTTTTGATTTCTCATAACAGTAAATGGCTTCAGAAGCGTTTATTGTACCGGCATAGGACCAATTGACTAAATATCAAATACCATTTATTATTGCCAGCTTTCAAAAAATATATCTGTAACTGCGCATTATTATCCTTTAAGGACGAAAAGGACATTAAAAAGTATACTAGTTAACCATTAACTTGTAAACCATTTTATGTGGTTATATTTATAATATTTATTTATATAACATTTACTTTACGACATTAAGTGTTGTCGTTTTGAAGATATTGTAGTTCAAAGTTGAGAATTTTTGAAAAAATGGCAAAAATGTTCAACACCTTTTTTCTAAAAGTCAAACATCTCAAAATTTGGCTTAGAAAAGCCCCTGAATATTTTTACATTGAAAAAACTTCAAAAACGCATAAGCAGATGTTAGAACAGACTTAGTTTAAAAATGTCCTAAAAATCTAAACTAAAAAAGTTTATTTTTAATGAAACTTTGTTTACACATATGGCTAATAAAAACTCGCGAACATTTTTCCATCTAATATTTTAAATATATTTTGAAAACTTTGTTTTTTTTTTTTTATATACCTACTTATTTATTTTTTCCCGTTATATTTATTAACTTGGCAAATCTGTTGACACATTTTGAAATTTATTTTCTTTGCAATTGAGTTATATGAGTATAATATAAATGATTCTGAGGTCAGAGGTTTTTCTATAAACTCTTATTTTCATTTTATTTAAATATTTTTTCTTTGCATAAATAATAATATTGAAAACAAAAGTTACAATTATTAATTTTAAAATGTGGTTCTCTTGATAAAATAATCAATAAAAACAATACATTTTGTGCAGATTTATTTGGATTTCAAATGAAATAAAATAGAATTTTACTAATAATGAACGTTTTGGACAAAAGTACATTTCCAAAATGGTAATATTGTGAAAATACTTATTAAGGAATTCCAAAATTGTAAAAGAATAGAAGCGCTCTATATTGTATAACAGCGGTCCGAAACGAAACATATTGGAGCAAAACTCAAACATTTTCTAATATTGTGTTTTCTCCGGAGCAAAATAGACATTTTTTCTTTTAAATTCTAATCCTCGTATCTTAGAAGCAACCAGTTAGGCCGATGTTTTGAAAAACCTAATCTCCGATTCTATTTTAAACACTAAAAATGGGGAAAGAATTAAGAGAAGATCTAAAAAGAAGAATCATAATTTTTAAGGGCTATTTATTGGCGAAGTCGTAAGAGTCGAACTTTATCAAATTTTCTTACTGTATTTCGTTTCGGAGCTCTGTTTTATAAGAAAGAAGATTTTTCTAATTTTTAAAGTTTAATGTGAAAATTCAAATAATTTTTCTTAGGTTTCTTGATTTCTATTTTTAACTATTTTAATACTTTAATAGAGTCAAAGTTATTAACCAACTCTGATTCAACTATAATACATTTTATTTTAAATAAGGTTAACAAACTTAATTACATATAAGTACTTTATAAGTATTTTTGATTTCGATAAAATGTTTTTCTATAATTGAGGGTTCAAAATATTGCAATTTTTTAATTAAATTAATTTTTTTAAAAGATTTTTCAAAAATTTTTTTAAAGTTATATTGAATCTAAGACTAGATTAAAATTTGTAGTACAAACGTTTCGTAGGACATAATGAAATTAAAAAGCATAATTTTTTAAAAATTTATTTTAAAAATACTTAAAAAGTATAAATTATAAGTGAGTTAATATTTACACTTTTGTGAAAATTTAAATTTGACATAACAGTTTCACAGTTTCCTTTGTGTTAAAATATAATATGAAAGTGCAAATAAAATAAAAATTTTCATTATTTAAAATGTGGTACCTATTTATAAAAAAAATCAATAATAACATTATTTGTCATCATTATTTATATTGCGTTGATAAGCTTAACTATTAGTTTTAAAAGGAAGAACTTATATATAATAGTATTAAAATAAATTTTAAAATTTGTTAGTAAAGAAAAATTATAACCATAATAGGGATGTAATTTATTCTTTTTATTGACTTTCCAAAAACCTTTTTTATATGTGGCAAATCAGATAAAATATTATTTTATATAATAGCAGTCCTTGTTTAGACACCTTACTTATGTGCCTTATCAGAATATCTTATACCAAGAGTTCCTGTATAACGAGTTCTTGTGACAATACCTATAATGACCAAAGGTTAATAAATAAAATGCGTACCTGCTACACAACTGAGGTCCCTATAATTGAATATAGTTTGAGAAATTTATTTAGAACTATTTCAATTTGTATTGTTAAAGTGGACTCTAACTAAATTCAAGGTATTGATGACTAAAAAAACTTTACATCTTTAGTGAGAAAATTTTGTGATATTTAATTTTGAATAAACCTAGAGAAGTATTTTCTACTGGGAAAATTATCACGTAAAATTTTATTTTAATTACATCTTGAATAAATTTATTAAATGCAAATTTTTTTTCCAAAAAAAAAAACAAATGGTATTGATTATGATATATAAAAAGCGGTAGTTATTGTTTTTGTACCCAAAACTGTAACCTAAGATACATTGTACCCAAAACTGGAACCTAAGATACATTGTATCCAGAACTGGAACCTAAGTGGTCGGTTTTCACTTTCGACTAAAATATAAAATTAATTATTGTTTATTTGATACATTAATTGATACATTGTTATTATTATTCAAATGTAACCTTTATTAAATTACAACTAATAATAATAAAAACTTAAATGCTATGTCTTATAGAAACTCTAGGTTGGGATGAAGGGAAAAAGAAAGGAACAAACTTTGAAAACTGATTTGTAAAGCAATATTTTGTTGTCATTCTATAGGAGTGATTTTCGGGTTATTAAGAGATATAAAGTTTTTATGGTGAATTTTTAATAAAATATTAAAATTTTAATAATTTTTTTTATCCAATTTTAGCCCTAAGTGCTTTCAGGAATCTTAGGTAATTTCAACATTATCAAGTATTAAATTTTGAGTTGGTATTAAATTAGGCCTGCGTTTCCTTTTCAGTAGGATTTAATTTTTATTTTCCACTTAATATAATTCTTATGGTCTTCATTTATACCCTTTTTTGAGGTTGTGATATATTGTGGTGGGGTTTTTAGGGCAGCTAAATAATGCTGTATCATCTGCAAATATTCCTAGCTAACAATCTGCTGGCTTAGATATTGAATAAAATTATAGTTATCACTAAGCCCTGAGGGACTCCACCAATAATTGGTTTTTCAGAAGACTTAATTTCATTTATTTTTACAAAAATTGAACGTTTGCTAACGAAGCTTTGGATAATATTTATGAAGTATTGTGGGAAATTTAGATTTATCATTTTGAAAATTATTCCGTCATGTAATATCAAATATTCTTTCGATATTTAATGCCAAAATTCCCGTAGATTGCGAATTTGTGAACTCCAACTGGTGAACTAACGTCTAACTGATTGATAATAAAATGTATGTGTTGGAATATTTCAAAAATCTTCTTAGATATTATTAATTAATACAATAACGAGTTCAATTACCTTCAATAAATAATATTAGATAAAGATTTGTATAATCTTTCATTAAATATTTTTGAGAAACTTTTTGTTTTAATTATAATTATATTTTTATAATATCAAGAATCTACTAGAAGATAATTCAATTAGACTCTAGTTTTTGCATTACAGTATTTAATTTAAAGTTTATTAAAAAATAGTTTTTGTCCAATTAAATATAATGATAATTGGTAAAAATTAAAAAAGAAAGATTATCAATCCATCTGTAATAAACCACAAAATTTTGTATTTATCTGTAAATAACATATTGTTAAATTAAAACCACAAGTTAGAAAATCTATAATCATCTTAAATAATCACCTTATTTATTTAATAAATTAGTTGTTGCGTTTCAAATATTAACTTTTAATAGAATCGATAATGGTATGACTATAGGTCAAAATGGTATACTAAATTTGAGATTATGTTTGTGACGCAGAGAAGAAGAGGGGGAGGTATAGATTCTGCATCTATATGGAACAGGGTAGATGGGTAGGTATGGAACGGAACAGAATTGAAAAGTAACCGTCCGCAAGATAACTCAAAAGAATATTCGTCCGCACGTTATCTCAAAAAATAAAGGAGGCCAAATGTAATTAACCGGATGATATAATGTCTATATTAAGGTTAAAGGGGTATCCTACAGTTGATACAGTCTACTCTACCAACCTCTTCCTCGTTTTAAATAAATTTTTCTTTTATCTTAACAGAACCGATTAATTTTTTTTTTTTTATATAAAAAAGCCTAAGAGAAAATTTAAATTTTCTTCCTATATATTTAAAATTTTTTGGAAAAGAAAATTATGAAAAAAAAATATCAAAAACGTGAAGTTTTATTGAAATTTCCGATTTTTGATAATAATTTTTGTATTTTATTTAAATTTATTTTTTCGCCTTTCCAATGTTTTTTCATAAAATTTCGGCGTTTTTTAAAAAGAAAAAAAAAAAAACAGAATTGCCAATGGTGTCATAAAAAAAAAACAAAACAGCACCGAAGAAAATTGCAAAGAAAAACAAAAATCAAACCAGTTTTTCTTTAGTTTTCACCCATTTTCAAAAAAAAAAAATTTTTGTGCTTACTCGGAAAACAAAAAATCCGGAACGCCAAAATACTTTTGACATAAACAAAAACAAAAAAAAAAAATTCTGAGAAAAACTTTTAGATTTTTTTGTTTTGGGAACTTTTTCAAAAAAAAAAAATTATATCCTGTTCTGCGTTTCGCGGTATTTCCTCGGGTTATTTTAAAATGAAACCAACTAAAAATAATACATTCTGATATTATCGAAATGGGTAATATATAACAACATCCTGGAAAATGGGTTAAAAAAAAATAATCTTTGAAAAATTAAAACTTTTATTGCTTTGTATTGAATCTCTTTAAAAAAAAAACTTAATTTTAGAAAACTGTATTAAAGACAACTGGATACTAATTCGAAAGGAATTAGATTCCAATTTTGAAAATTTTACATGCCAACTAAAAATGATTCATGTCAGATGCGTTTTTGTGCCTTGAAGAAACCTACTTAGAGATATCAGATTACCACCAATTTATAAGGGTTTGAAACATTGTTAACAGTTTATTTAAGTTTGTTAAACCTTCAAATGGAGACCGGAAAGCTTAAAGCGAAAGTTGAATTTTGAAAGATGAAAATTTAAATATTGAAAGTCAAATGTGTAGAAATAAAAGGATAAAGGCAGGTTTTCATAAGAAAATTTTGCCCAGTATTCTTGACTTTAGAAAGAGAGGTATATAGTATACTCTCAATAGGAGAGAAAGAGTAAAATGATTAAATTTACATTAATATTTTTTTATATCTATTGACAAAAAAAAATTACATAACCGTATGTCATGTCATGTATCCATAAAAATATGTAATAGTATGCAAAAAATTTTTGTGTAGAATACACTTTTTTTTTTGTATGTAGTAGCAACTTTATAGGAAAAAGACCTTAGAGAACATCTTTTTGCCAAGGATTATGGCACTCTCTCAATACTTGTCTAAGGATTATGGACGACTCTCCAAGGATTATGGATGTTTCTCCCAGTAATTTATCGTTTTTTCTTTGTCGCACAAATAGTATTTTTGTATCTTCTGCCTATGCTCTAACTTTTGCCCAGTAAATTGCCGTAATGAAAATTAGCCTTAAAATTTGAAAATTAAAAATTGAAATTGAAAGTTTTTCTTTTTGGTTTAATTTCAATAAGCTGGAAAGTTTCTTAAATATTTAACAAAATTTACTTTTTCAGAAAATTTTAAAGAATTATTTTAAATGAGTATTTATAAAATATTTTATTTTAATTATAATCACTATTAGATTTTAAATCATTATTACTTTTAATACATAATAATATTGTTTTACAAAAATAAATTGTTATGTTAACAATGATTGTTATTGTAAAATGTAATATTACAAGTAATACGATTAAAATGTATAGGTTTATATTAATAAATAGTATATTATATTATATGTATTTATAAAATTGTCTGTATCAGTGATGAGAAGTAAAAATTTTCATTGGGGAAGCATGTAGTTTCAATTGTTAGAAATGTGTAGAAAGGCCCAACTTGTGATTCCACATGAATAGACAATATTTTTTGTGCACCTATAAAATGAGTTTTCATAATTATACCTAGATACTCAAAAAATAGAGATGGTTCGGAGCCATGTTAATATAACGGTAATATTATACCAGATCACGTCATTTATGTACATTGGTTCAAAAGATATTAACTTAACAAATTCTATGTTATTTCTATACAAAGCAATATAAACCTCATCTCTACCCCAAAATATAAAACTTCCAATTATACCTTCCAAAAAGGGAAATTATATAAAAATGGAAAGAGGACAGGATTATTATGTATATTTAAAATTTATTAGTATTTAGATTTATTTTTAAGTGGGTTTAAACTACTGAATATTTTTTAGATTTAGTAGCGGAACACTGAAATACAACTAATTAATTTTAAACATGGTTTTTAAGGAAAACTAATTACATTTACCAAAGTACATTTCGCCCCTGGTTTTTTATAAAATTATGTTGTACGAATAAATATAACTATTATGTACAAAAATTAAATATAAGCATATATTTCAAAATCTTTATATTCTGTAAGTGTTCCACTTGTTTCGAAAATTTTAAGAGATATAATATGTATGTTCAATTTTTTTTTTGAAAGATAGTAATGAATATATTTTATACAACACTAGGTACATAAGTAAAAAATTTTTGTTTAAAAGTATAATAAAAGGGTTCTTTAAAATTTTAAAATAAACCTAGTTTATTTCTTATTAATATAGTACACTTCAGATCTAACAATAACTGTTAGAGCTTTGAAATGATCTAATAATAACTTTTATAGTTTTAAATAGTTATTACTAAGTTAGGTTCCGAAACAATCGCACGGAAGAGTAATGACTAAAAATAATAGTGGCTGTCATAAAGACTGTGCAAGAACGAGAGAACATATCTTTGCAACTAATTTTGCGAAATCTGAAATATTTGGACCATACAAAATTCTCAAATCGATTTCTGCGCGTCTAATGAAGCTATGAGGTTAAATTTGAAAATGGGCAAGGAAAGTAGTAGGGAAGTGTGTTGACAAAGATCATTTTGGGTTTAATCTTGCAACTATAATCTTCCTCGTCTTTTAATAATATGAATAAAATTTTTCATTCTTCATAATACCTAAAAATCATTTTAGTATTGCAAACTAAATTTCATATTCATAATAATCATTTAAATTTATTTTACAACCTTCTTCTAAGTAAAAATTGATGTTGTTAGAAAATACTATCTTGTATGTATTTAAAAAAATATTTTTAAAGTATAGATAATGTATCTATAGTAAAATACCCAGTTATGGGGTTTATAAATTATCATTTTAATACTGGTTATAAATTTATTCCGAAGGAGATGTCGAAAACTTTGAAATTTAATTAAATGTTAAACATAAGTTAAACATAAAAACATGAAATTTAATATTAGTTATAAATTAAAAAAAAGAAACTTTTAAAATGATCAATATATATATGTTTAGAAAATTTATAATTGTTAACGGATTTATTAAATACTAGTAAATATTATTGCTTTTATTCCTTTAAGAGGAGTAAACTCTTTTCTACTCTCAACTATTGCCAGCTACTTGAGCCCTTGTAAAAGAGTATATGACAGAGTAGATAAATAATTTCCGGTAGATGGCTTTAATTAAAATTCTCTTGAATAAGTTATGTTAAATCATATTTTTTATTTGATAACCAAAAAGCACTTACCCCCTTCCATTTTAAAAAATATTCTTTATATTTATATCAGCAAAAAACCTTAATTTTTTCACTTTATTAATATTTAAATACTATTAAATATAATTAACTTCTCAAATGACAGGTAGTTTTAAAATGTCAAATATATATATGATGATAATCTGACAATTATGTACTCCTGAAACAAAAATTAGCGTTCCATTTACAAACTACGCCTATATAATCTTCATGTACACTTTTTGATATATAAAATTCGTTCGTTTTGTCAAAGTAAATCTAAAAATAGTTTTTTTAATAAAAAAAAATTTTTATAAAAAAACATTATTCGGTGTTGAAAGTGTGAAATAAACTTTTCAATTATTAGAATGAAATCAAAACATACGACGTACAATTTTTATACGGCAGTACGTCAATACGTCTGTCTACATATCCATTATCGGTAAATCGATATGCGCGTACAATTTTTAATTTATCAAAAATATTTATTTGAATGTTTTAATTTAGTACCTACAAAAAATATTTTTAATTTCATATTATAGGTATTTTGAATATAAGATGTTTTTTAATAAAAATTATTGTAAAAAAATATTATTTTCTAAAACATAATATTAGAAATATAAGAAAAACCAATAATAATATTTTTATACATTTTGTCAATATTTGTAAATTTTAAAAATCCGAGATACAGTACATTGCGTTACGCGTATTTTCGCTGCTCTAATGTAAATTTATGAACCTATTTATTTCTCAATTTTTTGACAAAAATTATACGCTGCGCGCTTTTATTTAGGTTAGGACCTAAGGAACAAATAACTTTTTTTGAGAAAGATAATATTTTTAGTTTTGCAAACATATTGTACTGTAGGTATTTTTAATTTATTTGAATATTTGTATGTTTTAAACTAAATAATTTAAAAAAACAATGTTATTTTAAAATATTTTATTTTGAAAATTTAATCGCAGTAGCATAAGAAAAAACAATTACAATAAGTATTTTTATACACTTTGTCAATTTTTAAATTTTAAAATTTAAAATTTAAAACGTCGGGTATGCTTTCATGTAAATTTTTTTACATTACTAATTATTTCAAAATTTTTTGACAGAAACTGAATGCCGTACATGCTGATTTTTTCTGATCCATAAGAAACAAATAATTTTTCTTAATAATATTATTTTTTTTTTTAAGTTTCTGCATATTTCAGAATTCGGTTTTTAATTTTACAAAAAACTTAACAAAAAGCAACCACAATTTACGATTTACAAAAAATTTTTTTTTTAGTACCTACTGTATTATAATAAATTGCAAACAAAAACAAAATACAGTACTTTTCGGTTATAACGACTATTATGGGACTGAAAATATTCGTCGTAATAAACAAATGTCGTTTTAAAAGAATGCTGTGAATTTTGAAAAATTAGTATATGACTTGAACATTGTAGAATGTGCTGATTCTAGAATGGACACTTCGAACTTATTTGCTAACATTTTATTTGATGTCAGCCTCAAGCCTATGTATAGTGCTTTTTCTTCTATTGAAATTTTTTTTGTATTTTTGATGCGTTATTATGATTGTTTTTATATTCAAAACTAAATAAAAAACACTTAATTAATCGCCAAGCAACATTATTAGATATAATAAGTTTAAATAAAAGAAATATCAATGTAATAAAAAACTTACATTTTTAGGTAAAATTTAATCTTTATCAAAAAGTGTAAAGTTTATTATAATTAAAATTGAACCGAGTTCGTTACAAATGAAAACTACTGTATAAACCAAATGTATTGCTTTCATTTCGAACAGCTCTCATGTAAATTCATGTACCTATTTATTTGTAAATTTTTTGACAGAAATTATACGTCAACTTTTATTTCAGTTGAAGATTATTTTTTAGTTTTTTTTTGCGAACATATTATAGGTATTTTCAATTATTTGGAATGTATGTTTTTTTAAAAAAAAATATTATTTTAAAATATTTTATTTTGAAAACTTAATCGTAGCAACATCAGAAAAAACAATTACAATATTTTTATACACTTTGTCAAATTTTAAAATTTTAAATTTCGAAATACAGTACATAACATAGCTACTTATTTCAAAATTTTTTGACAGAAACTGCACGCCGTATGCATTTATTCTGGTTGATTCCTAAAGAACACATAATTTTTCCTAAGAAATGTAATTTTTTTGTTTCTGCAAACATATAGCAAAAAAAAAAAATACAGTAAAGCTCGCTTATAACGACCATGAAGAGACAGAAAATATTCGTCGTGATAAACAAATGTCGTTTTAAAAGAATGCTGTGAATTTTGAAAAATTAATATAAGAATTGAACATTGTAGATTGTGCTAATTCTAGAATGGGCACTTTGAACTTATTTGCTAGATTTTTATTTGATGTGTCAGCCTCACCTCTATGTTTATAGATGTATATTTGCTTTTTCTTGTAATGAATTTTTTTTTGTATTTTTGATACGTTATTATGATTTTTTTTTAAATTCAAAAATATATATAAAAATACTAAAATAATCACCAAGCAACATTATTAGATATAATAAGTTTAAATAAAAAAAATATAAATGTAATAAACAACTTACATTTTTAGGTAAAATTTAATTCATTGGCAAAAAGTGTTACGTTTATTATAATTAAAATTGAACCGAGTTCGTTATAAATGAAAACTACTGTATAAACCAAATGTATTGCTTTCATTTCGAAGAAACTCATTTTTTTCGTTCACTTTTTAAGATAAAGAAAAAACAAAAACAAAAAAAAATTTTAAAAAAATTTAACTCTCCTTGTTCATTGAAAATTGAACTAAATAAAAAAAAGAAAGACATAAGTCGGCGCATATAATCTTTTGATTTAGATTTAGCTGCGTTAAAACCGAAAATGAATTACATTTACACAGAAAGTCGGCGCATAATATTAGAGTCATGAGCCTCAACTTTTAAAAGCGTGACCGTTAAATTCAAATTTACGTTAAATTAAAGACGGATTTTCACCTGAAAAAACGAAATATTCTTAAAAAAAAATATGATTGTCCTATGAAAACAAAAAAAACCTTTCTTTTGGTTGTTGTTTCATTAAAATTGGTCAAATAGTTTGTTCTAAAAAAGGATGTTTATATTTGTATGGGAAAAAATAAGCCGATTAAATATTATGATTTAATAAATAATGTTATATATATATATATAGTTAAATAAAGTGGCAAATTTATAATTCAATAAAATTTAGAAAAAAAATTAAAAATTACTTTTAATAACGAATAAAACTTTTAATAACATTTTGTAAAAGTTTTTTAAAATATTATTGTATTTTGGTCCATTAAAAGGTTAAGAGGTCGTTTATTGAATAAATTTATTTATATTGTATGTATTGTAGCTTAAATTTTTATATATGAAATTTTTTTCATAATAGTATATATCTTGGCTTTGTAATCCAGCCTACTGGTTGGAAACCACGTAGGCAGAGTGAATACGAGTTTCAGGAGTTTATTTTGTGCAATTTGTAATTTTTTAGTGTGAGTTGCAGCACAATCACCCGACACTAGATTCTTTATGCAGAGAATAATTCGCTGAAAAATTGTTTTAATGAGAATAAATTTATTTTCTGTAGTCAGAGTAGACGTTCTATTAATGGAAGGATACAGCATGCGGGTACAGTTATTAATTTTGTCAATAATGATCGAGGTGTGTATCTGAAAGGTTAGTCTTTTCAATAGTAACTTCAAGGTATTTAATGCTATCAGACCAATTTATTTCAGTATTATCTAATTTTAATGACGCAGATGGAACGAGAGAGGCTTTTTTTTTTTTGGAAAAGTAGATAGAAACTGTTTTTGAAGCATTGATTTTAATTTTCCATTTCGAAAAATATTCAAATAGAATATCGAGCGAATTTTGAAGATTTCTTAGTATAATATTAGGCCTAGTACAGCGGTGCTGAATTGAAGATCAAATTGATATTTTTGAGTCATCTAATCTGGGGATATCCGCGGTGTAAATATTGTACAATATTGGCTGTAGTACTGAGCCTTGTGGGACTCCTGCCTTAATTTTATTTCTGTCAGAAGACGTATTATTGAGCAGCACTCGAAATTCTCTTTCGTGGAGGAAATTTTTGTATAATCTTTATTAAATAAATTGGGAAGTCATTGAGCTTCAGTTTATGGAGCAGACCAGAGTGCCAAAATAACGTTCTTCTAAGTTAGATTTAGCTAATTTTTTTTTTCTCTTAGGGGAGGATGTATAGCTATGATTTTGTCTGAATCCAAACTGTTCATTTGGAAGAATATTTTTAACCGAAACTATCTTGTCCAGTTTAATTTTAATAAATTTTTCAAAAATTTTTGAAAAGCTGCATAGCAAATTGATTAGACGAAAGATGTTTATTTCCTCAGTTGGTTTTCCCGGTTTAGGAATTGTAATAACACGAGCTTCTTTCCAGACATTAGGAAAGTAGCCTAATTTCAAATATGAATTGTAAATTAGAGTTAAATATTTTTTCGCATTTTCAGGAGTTCTTTTTTGCACAGATTAGAGATATGGTCTATACCTATTGATTTTTTAGCTTTTAGCACTTAAGTTACAATTAACAGTATGTTTGTCAAAAAAATGTTTAGCTAATGCGTTGGCTTTCTCAGCGTTTGTAAAGTGTACGTTATTATTGTTATCTTTTAGGATGGCGTATTGTAATTGCTACTCAATATTGTGTTGTTGTTTGTATTGATTGTACTGTTTTTGTTTGAATTGAAGACATTTTTGCTAATTTTTGTATTGCGGTTTAGAAGGACGATGTACGTTTTTTTGTTAATACAAATGTTATCAATAGAATAATGTTCACCATGACAATTAGCACATTTTTTTATTTCCTTTATTTGTGCATTTAGTAGTAGGATGATAGCCGGCAAACAAAGAACATCTTGTGTTAACACTGCAGTTATGCAACCGTGATTAAACATCTGGCAATTGTATTGTATGGCAATTGTAACATTGTGCCAGTTTTTATACCCGTGCATATATATATGACATCGGGTATATTAAAATTGCTACTCCATTTATTTGTGGAATTGCGTTCCCATCTCACTTTCGTGTTGTATATATAAAAAAAATTAGTGCGTAATTCGCTTATTTATAATTGTAAATCATTATAAAAATTTTTTTTTTATTAATTGTTTTAGCATCTATACATTTTAAACTTTTTTCTAATAAGCATTTTTTTTTAGATCATCACAATTATAACTATCCAAATCAGATAAAATAAATTTAAGTGGCTTTGTGTTTTTATAATCATATGTGAAAAATTCAAATTTATGCACTTTTGCAAATTTTTGTTTTATAGTAATTGGTGGTGAAATAAATTTCTTGGTGTTGGTTTTTTTGACGTCAGTAATATTGTCATTAATTCCAATATAGACAATATTCGTGTCAACGTCCTCAATCATTTGCAGCTATATATAATAATTACTCACAGAAGGAGTTCCATTTTTTTTTGTATTATAAAAATCATTGTGATTATTTAATTTTGGGTTTTTTGTCATTTTCGTGTCTTTTTGCGAATTTTGCGTGGACATATTATTTTCATTTAAAGAATCACTTTTCCTTTTTCGAGCAATTTTGAGATTTTTATTATAGATTATAGATTTTATGAAAATTAGAAATAAGTACTATAATTAATTGTATAATTAATTAACAAAGTTATTTCAATGCAAGAAAGGGAAAGACTGAAAAGTTTATTTAATTTCATAGAATAAAAAACGTTTTTAATTTTTAAAGTATAATTTAATTAAAATATTTATTATGCCTACATATAATGTTCATGGTGGATAACAAGATTAATTTCAAACGATTTTAAAGAGTGTAGCAAAGGTATAAAACGAGAAACGGTTTTGTATGATAGACACCCAAATTTTGCTTTAATTTTTCGATAACATATGTAGCATAGCATGATTGTTATGTCTTGCACTTCCTGCCTTATAAATGTGGATGATAACATTGGCTGCACAAAAAAAATTCATTTTGATTTCAATGAATTACCAAGAATCAACGTACTTCACAGCAACAATTTGTCCATCCATTGTTAAGAACCATTTGTTCGCATTACCATTTGGCAACGAAATTGATGTATTTATTTATCATTTATGTATTCATTTATAAAAACTTGTGTTTGTAGGAAGTATATTAGACTATTAGAGGATCCTTTAGTTTTTTCATACATTATTTTTTTCTGATAAATGTTTTGCGATCTGTGCCAATGGCTTTTAACCAGTTCAAAACATCCCTTTTATCTCAAAAAAGCTTGATAATGGTCCAAATATGGTCACTTCCTCAGTTAATTGTCATAAATTGTAGAAATTTGTACCATTTGTATGTTCACCATATATATTTATGTGTATTTCAATAAAATGATTTATTAAATTTGTAGCTCCATCTAAATATATTAGACATTTATCGCTTGAGCAAATTGTTACTGCACCAAATAGGACTAAAAAATGCTGATATGCATCCCACGGTAGATAATCACGTAATATAATTGGTCCAATATAGAGTAAGAAGGTTTGAAATTCGGTACCTTTCCAAAATGCAAGACAATCGAGTGATCTAACTGCACGATTCATTTCATATGGCAACGTACAATAAATATGCAGAAACTAGTTCAAAACCTCTTAGATCCCATCTCTTGCTGGCCAATGAAACATTGCAGTAATTTTTTCATAACTCCAACATGCAGCTGATGAAGCATATCAAATACAACAATGTCTTCAATCATATCTATCGGCAGGGAGAGAAGTGGAGAATCGTATTTGTGATGATCTTTATCAAGTTTTTGCCGAAATATATAATTAGTTCGTGGAAAACTCATATTACCATGTTCATTATCATAACTCCCAGTTACGTGTCATAACCTAATAATCGTTGAATACAATTAATTAAAAGAAAAATAATTAAAAACAAATTATTTAATGTAACTAAACAATTTACCTTTTATGCTACGAGCTGGTGCATCGCAAATAAAACATCGAATTTCAATATTGACCACATTATTATTTATAATAAATAATTCCATTTTTCAAAATTAATAGTTCTTTCAAAATAATTAATTCTTTCGAAAAGAAATTTAAATAACTTTACATGGAAGCTGTATTCCCACAATAAATACCAATCACCAAGGGAACAAAATTTTCTTTTTCATGTATTGCGAAAAGAATTGGCTAAAACTAATATTTCGAGCTTTTATAAATTGGTATTCCATCAATATTAATATTCAAACTAACAGATATAGGTTTTTCTAATTTTTTAAAATACGATACCAAGCAATTTTTAATTCCCTGGTGCCAATATAAACCACCATCTAACGAAAATATATTGCTTAAACCTACTGGTTTTCAGTAGTTTGTGGTGTATGTAATAACGTAGGAGGATCGGATGGCAACTTATTTATTTTGTTGTTTTTTAATAATATTTGTTGAAACTGGAAGACAGTTATTTTACTGCTTCATGTGATATGTTTCAAATCTGTTCAGCAAAATTTGCATCATCGTCCTCATCACAATCTTAAAAATAATTCTCTGATTCATTTTGTAAAAATGGAATCTCCTGTTTATCATGTCCTTCTAGATCTGGCCAAACATTTTGATGATCTACTGCAAGAAAAAAAAACTATTACATATCTGACTTGTCTGTAATATATTGGAATTTAAAAAACAAAAAATTTAAAAATTAAAAAACTATTAGGAATTTCTAATTTTTTCGTTAAAAGTAAAGGAGATAAACTTGTAGATACCTACGAAGTAGTTTGAATTGGAGTTTCTTAAATAAAAATTTATTAATCTTCCGCTGAGTACCGAGAATCAGCCAGATGAACTATTTCTAAAAATGCCTTTACAAATGAAGAAGCCGCTAAGAATCAATATTAAGTTTTATGTTGTTTTGAAGAACTTGCCCAACTGTCATGAAATAATAAGCGACTTTATTTTCTCTCTCTAATTCCCTGTTGTGCCAATATATGCTGTCATTTCAGTAACAAAATTTTTATAATTGGTAGGCTCTTTTAAAGTTGTTTCAAGATCAGTTAGTTGATTTTATCTTTCAATGAGCAGGAAGTTGCTAAATTTTAAAAAATCTGACGAAATATTTGATTTAACATTTTTATTATATGTGATGCTCATTCCTACATTCCCTACTGTTTCTAATAACTTATTAATTTTTTCATCCATTTTGTTTTGTTTCAAATTCATTTATTTTTGCTGAAAATATGTAGTAATTTCTAATTACTAAGCTAACAGAATTTTACTGTAATTTATGTATTAGAATTTTATTAATTAAATAAATCAAGGAACATTTACTACAACGAGGTTATATACCTTGCATTTAATTAAATGAAAAAAAATTATTAAAAATTTTACCTAATACATCCGGCATTTGAATAATTATATCTTTGGTTAAACCAACATTATTCGACTCAGTATGACAAATAACTTCTTCCTGTATTTCTTGTTCATTTGAATTAACTTGAGTTTGTGTAGCTGTCCCAGGTGGAAGTGTAATAACCAATACCTTAATTTTTGCGATATCAATTATATTTTGTATAGAATAATTTTCTTTATTTAAAATTAAAAAAACATTGATTGTCCAATCATAAATCAAGTAATTAGTTAATTCAGATTGTTTGAAGTTTTCTAAATTCTTTTTGCAGACAAATATTTTCATCAGAAGTTTTGCCATCTTCTAAACGTTTCAGACCTTGTACTGATAAACGATATTCTGTGTATCTTTCGAGTAAACGTGCATTTACTTCCATGACTCTTCTGGTTTTATATTAAACTTTCCTTGATATCTTTTAAATAACTTGGTTTCAGGTGTAAAGTGAACCAACCAGTTGTCAGGATCTCCAGTATACCATTTCGTCGGACACATAAATAATTACTTATCCTTTAATTAGTTTGCAGCTAATGTTTCCACCACACAAAATGCCTTATAATAATAATAATTAAATTTATTTTATTGTAAAATAATAACACATCAGTTAGACGTCAATTATTATAAAATATTAATATTTCCATATTTACACTGATTTACCGAACTTCTTTTACTTTACTGATTTACTGAACTTCTATTATTTGCCAATATATTAAACTTAACAAAAGAATTTAAATTTTAAACTACTTTTGAGTGACAGGTGGTTTTTGCGTTTTTTAGTTTCTCTCGGAAATGTTCCCGCTAAAAGAAACTTTCATAATTTGTGACTTAATATTTTTTTTTAGAGAAACCAAGGATAAAGTAAAGTTTGAAATGGTGTGAAGTTAACAAAATTGGCATTAATAATATAAAAAAATTAAAAATCAACCAATATTATTATATAAGAAAATTTAAAAAGAGGAACATAGAGTAGGAGATGTTTTGTTAGACGCATTATAACAAACAAAAATTTCTTTTGTTTTTTTTTTGGGTCACATTCTTTATAGAAAGTAACTGAATGTTATTTAAAAATCTATAATTTATTCAAGGTTTCGTATGCAAAACGTAAGTTTACTTAAAAAGAGGACGAAGCTTCTTATTATTAGATATTCTTTGTTTTGAATTCAGTATTGTATTAGATATTTTATTTATAATTGTAGCTATGTATTTTTTTTTTTGTTACTATGTTTCTCTTCTATTCAATAGGGATGGTGGTGTTGTCTAATTTCGAACATATTCTATAATCCAACGTTTTTTTAAAAAAACTAGTATAATAAGTAAATTTGACTTATTTAAAAGCCGTTTGTTTTTTTATTTATTTTTTGAAGTTTCCCTTCCCTTAACAAAAAAATTAGAACAAAAAATAAGTTAATTATCTCTCAAATCGCTAAAACTTGAAACTGGTTTTTGAAACGTGCGTTTTTCATTGAAATTGCTAATAATAAATTGAAGCGATTTTAGAGTTCAATTCAATAATATATAATTGCTCCCTTTTCTTTAAAAATTAAGTAAAAAGTTAAAAGAAGGAATATTTTTATTTGGTATGTTTTTTGGTAGATTTACTTTATTTTTTTTGAGTTTCGCCTTCGTCCAAATTAATTTATTAAAAAAAAATTATTTTTTTGTAAAGCTCGTGATTTTGATACGCGAGTTTTTGAAAAGCGAAATTTAGTAGTCAACGCACTTTTCATAGCCAGAAGAGCTCCAAGATGTGGTTCAAAAAAGTAAGAGATGAGAAAATAATAACACCTTTTACCAACGGCAGGCGAGGCATGGCGAGGCATAAATGATATTAAGAAAAAAGGTGTGTAATAAATACGGAAGAAAACATAAGGAAATAGTTTAATGATTCAGAAAACTATTAAAATAAATTAAGTTCTTTAATCTTTGAATTTATAAAGTTTGAATTCATAAGAAATAACAATATTTAAAATGAAAACATAATATTTTTAACATTAATTGTTTAAAAAAAATTGTGTTCGAACAAAGGAACATCTGTTTTCGAAAATAGGCAACTGGTGTTCGATTATAGGCAAATTTACGTTTTTTTAGTAATTTTTAATTAAAATTATAAATAACTTGTATAATTTCATTTAATTTAATTAGTTCGAAAGGTTATTAAATTTACTTTCGATTGATATATAAAACTATTTATTCGGTCAAAATACACCTTATTTATGATTAATTAAAGTCGCAAGTTTCGTTAAGTGTTCGATTATAGGGAACTTAACTATGCTTAGCTAAAGTTTGAATATGAATGATATATTGATGTATGCACAAATGTTTTTATATAAATAAAAATAAAATTAAATACTTTTTTTTATAAACTCTTGGTATAGAGTTAAAAAAAAGTTTTGAAAAATATTTATAAATTATCTATTTTTTTTTCACTTTAAAAACAAAATATTACATTTCTTAATATATTTAGACAAGAATATTTGAAATTAAAATACAATAATAATAAGCATGAGAATAATGTTTAAAAAAAACTCCAGAAACTGTTCTATATACTTAAATGCTAATTATAATGTCTACTTTGTTGTAACATACTGCATACCACGTGCATGTGTAATTATTTAGCTTTCACATAATAAAATCTTATTTTTTTTTTTTTTTTTTTTTTTTTATTTATTGTATAGAGATAGACAGTTACAAAAAAACTGGTATAAATCTCACTTATAACTAGCTTATATCTAATAAAATACAATTCAATCTTATTAAACAATTTAAATATTATTAGTTTAATTATTTATTTTTATTATTTTTTTTTTTTTTTTAGTTATTATTTTTTGGCAATACAGCTTTCAATCTTTTATTGAATAATCTTAAATTAGGAGCATATTTTATATTGTTAGGAAGGCTATTGAAAATTTTTATACCATTAAACATAACGTCTCTTTTACCTCTTTCGGTTCTGGGTGCTGCTAGTCGGTAATTTTGTGCATTTCTTGTGTTGTAATTATGAACTGAAGCATTTGTTTGTAGTTTTAGGTTGCTTTTCATTAGGTTATTTGATAATTTGTAAATTAACTTACAGTTTTCTAAAAATATTGTTTGTTCAACAGAAGGCAAGTTACAAGTATAATACAATTGAGTAGTCGGATAATCATATGGTAATCTGTATAAAATTTTTATAGCTCTGTTGATAAGGATGCTTATTGAATTGGTAATGTATTTGCAACCCTGGCTCCAAACTGGAATTAAGTACCGTATTTTAGACTGAATGTGAGAGTAAAAGACTAATTTTGCAACTTGTTCGCTTAATTTAGGACATCTTCCAATGGCACCTACTATTGACATTATTGTTTTTTTTAATTTTTCAATGTGTATTTTCCAAGATAGGTCTTCATCAATAACTAATCCTAAGTATTTAGAAGATTTAACTCTTTTTATTTGTTGTTGATTAATAGAAATTGATAGGTTAATGTTTTCTTTATTTTTTTGCTTAAAAATTATGAGATCAGTTTTAGTTACGTTAATCGTTAGTCTCTTTTGGTCTAGCCACTCACTAACTTTATTTAAATCCAAATTAATATATTCTTCTAGTAGATTACTGCTTTTGCCTTTATATAAAATTATGGTATCATCCGCAAACATTGAATAATGTCCACTTAGCCCAATTTTGTTAAAGCTATTCACATAAGCTAAATAAAGAATAGGACCAAGAACTGTGCCTTGAGGAACTCCAACTTCAAGATTTGCTTCTTCACTAATAAGTTCGTTTATTTTAGTTTTGATTTTACGAAATTTTAAGTAGGAATGGAATAGATTGGCTGAAACTCCTCGAATACCCATTTTATCAAGACTATTTAGGAGTATATCATGATTTACCGTATCGAAAGCTTTTTTTAAGTCTAATAGAATAGCTACTGCATAATTATTTTTGTCCAATGCTGTATTAATGAAGTTCACAACTTCGAGTGCTGCTGATTCAGTACTGCTTCCATTTAAAAAACCAAATTGGTGGTCATCAATTAGTTTTGAATTAGTAAAAAACGTAATTAAACGACGTTTAATAACTTTTTCAATAATTTTTGATAGACAGTTTGTTAAGGTTATCGGTCTATAATTATTACAGTCCATTTTATCCCCTGATTTAAAAATTGGAGTGATAGTACATTCTTTAGCCATATCAGGAAAAACACCAGTAGATAAAACTTCATTTATTATATTAACTAGTTTGTTTGATATTATTTGCTCGACTGATTTAATGTGTTTTATTGAAATACCATCAGGCCCAGGAGATGAATTAGTTTTAAAAGAGTTTATGATATGTTTTAATTCACTATTGTCTGTTGGAATCAAATATATTGAGTTCTGATTTATGCAATGCTGTGTACTTATTTCATTAACTGTTTGGTTGGTGAAGTTTTTATCTAATGTGCTTCCAATGGTAGCAAAATGATTGTTGAGAGTGTTTGCTGCCTCTAGCTCAGATGTAGAGATTTCACCATTATTCTTATTTAAGCGAATTGTTGAATTTTCTTTTGAGCTATTTTGATTTAAATGCTTATTGATGACTTTCCACATCTGTTGAGGGTTGGTACTTTCACTCATTTGGTTGTTAAAGTAATCTTCTTTTGCTTTTTTTATTAATTTTTGAACATAATTTTTGATTCTTCTATACCTTTCTTGTAGTTCAGAGTTGTCTTTGTTTTTGCGAAGTTTAGAGTATAGTTTATTTCTCTTTTTGATTACGCTAAGTATAAATGGTGTAACCCAGAGGTTTTGATTTCTTCTTCTAACTATTCTTAATGATGATGCCAGAGCTTTACTTTCTTTTAAACACTCCGTGAGCTTGTCGTATGAATTACACGTTTCAACTCTTTGCGCAACTAGATTCTGAAATACATTCCAGTTCGTTTTTTCAATAGTGACTCGTGTCATTGGTTCAAGTATAATGTCGCATTTTTCAATATTAATCATTTTTGTCATTGTCCGGAGCATTATACATTGTGAAGATCTTCATGTTGGGTTGACAATTGAGTATTTGTATTCCGATTGTATTTAGTTTATCATTAATTGAATTAGGTAGAGTAAGAGTTGTAAAAGAAATTCCGTTTTTTATATAAATTGCGGTACCACCTCCCCGATTATTATCTCTACATGAATGAATGGCTGAAAATTCAGGAATTTGCATAAATGGAATTTCAGATGAGTAAATCCATGTTTCATTTAGTATAACAATTTCTGGAGAGTGCGTTTTAATCAATAAGATTAGATCGTCTAATTTATTTCTCATACTTCTAATATTCACATACAGAATATTTATTGATTTAATTTTTTTTAGGTTATTGTAGGTCTCCATCATTTAGAAATAGGGTTCATATAATTATTCCAATTTTCTCTAACTTTTTGAAGGTAATCTCTATATTTATTATCAATATGTATTCTGTATGAATTTAAATCTTTGTTTACATCTTCTTTGAATATTCCTACTCTATCATGGTATTCATAATATATTTTACAAAGTTCTTTATAATTTGTTGGTAAGCCATCTTGATTTATTAAGACTTTAAGGCTCGTTTGTGTTATGCCATCATAACATATATCACTTTGGTCGTAAAAATATGATAAAAAAAGTCTAACATTATTGTAAATTCTGTGGTCTCTTAGTCGTGAGAGCACATAAATACTGTCACCTTCTAATACTGCTTTACGAGTTAGTCTTACAATCGGTGGATCAAATGTAACAATTTTGTTTGCAGATTCTTTGATTTGAGGTTTCAGTGTTTCACCTTTAACCCAATTTGTATAATTGCAACTTGGAGAATCTTTAACAATATTGGTTTTGTTAATATTATTCGTATTATTATTATTATTATTATTATTAATATTATTATTATTATTATTATTATTATTATTATTATTATTATTATTATTATTATTATTATTATTATTATTATTATTATTATTATTATTATTATTATTATTATTATTATTATTATTATTATTATTATTATTATTATTATTATTATTATTATTATTATTATTATTATTATTATTATTATTATTATTATTATTATTATTATTATTATTATTATTATTATTATCACTATTATTAATATTGATACTGTTATGATTGTTATTTTTATTTACCGATTTTTGCTTTTTACTCCATATTTTTGATAGATATTTATTTAATATACTGTTGGTTTTAATTATTGGATTTGTTGGAGGGACATCTTTTTTTACTACTTTTTTGTTACTAAAATTTGATGATGATGTTACATTTTTTGAATCTATCGATGTTGAAACTTCATTTCCTGACTTCGATGATGTTTTTGTTTCGGTAACTCCCAACTGATCTTCTGCAATTTCATTCAAGTTAGACATAGCTTTTTTGTTTATTTCGTTAATATGTAGCTGTAATTGCTAATAACCGATTTTGTTCTTAAGCACGTCCAGTTTTCTTAGATAAACCGGACAAAGTTTGCTTAATGTATCATGGCACTCGTCAAGGTTAAGTTTAAGCTTTTCGTTTACTACGATGCAGTTAATACATTTTACTACTTTCTCCTTCTTACACTCACTAATTTTATGTTTTTGGAGGCAATTAGAGCATGTTTCTTCATTTTTGCAGTCAGCAGCTTTATGATTGAACCCTTTGCATTTAAAGCATCGAAGCACTCTCAAAGCATCAAATACTTTACAACGTTCCCAACCAATTGAAACTTTTTCATTTTTTATAACTTTCGCAAAAGACTCCTTATCAATTTCAATAATTACATTGAAATATTTTTGCTCCTTATATTTATTTATCTCATACGTTTTTATTAATTTCATCTCACTCTCTTCTAAGTGTTGATTTTGACACTTAAGTTTGCTTAACAGTTCATCCTCTGAATAATTAGATGTCATATGCACTATTTCTATTCTTGGTTTAAGTTCCGAGGGAATTATAACTTCATAATTCTCTTCTAAATTATCTTCAATAGCAGACTTTATTTTTTCTCTTTCCTGGTTATTGTCAGCTTCCACAATAATAACTCCATTTTTACGATTTTCAATATTTTTAATTTTAAAATTTTTTGGATCTACCTTCTTATTTAGTTCCATTCTAGTTATATTGCATTTTTGCTTACTTTTAGGTTTAATGACCAAAGGTATTTTTTCTTTCTTTTCACGTACAATATTTTTGCTTACACATGCATTTTGTTTCACAATATCAGAGAACAACGAATTTTGACCTATATTTTGTTTAATTTCTTTTTCACTTAAGTTTGTAATTTGATCACTTAGTTCATTGCTTTTTACTAATGTATTATTCATAGCTACATTCAGTTTTTCACTTTCCGTTTTAAATAATTCACTAGTTTTAGAAAATTTTTCGAATTCTTTTTGTTGCACACTTTTTATATTTTCTAAACGCTCAATATATCTATCTTCAATAGCTTTTAGTAATTGCATTGTTTCTAGTTCATTTTTTTTTAGTGCATTTGCAAATTCTTGTTTATATTCATTCAAGTAGTCGTTACTTTTTTTCACTTCACATTCAATATTTTGAATAACCATGTCTACATTATGTATATATAAAATGCAGTCATCACAAATAAATTTAATGTTCTTATTTGAGTCTAATAAATTATTTGCCGCCTGATCGAGCCCCGAGCATTTTGACGCACTGTGAAATATTTTCCCGCACACGCCGTCACATCGAATACCCGTTTCTCCTCTAATTTTTTATCGACATTTCCGACATTCAGCCATGCCTATACGTTATAGGAACAACTGAATAAAATAGTACACAATATGATGATTTTTTTTTTGTTTTTTAATTGTTCCGCGATTAAAAACACGTCCGATCGCGTTGAATATTTTTTATCAAAAAAACTATTTCTATAGGTACCTAACCTACATACATACATATTTCAATTTTTTTTTGTGTTTTGTTTTTTGTACACAAATTTTGTTTGAAAACCCAAAAATCGGTCACGTGATGGAGTGACTCATCTTATTACAATAGATAATCTTTGATAGTCAATTTTTTTTTTGTTTTTTTTTTTTTATGTACAACATAATTGTGATTGTAAGTAATTCAGCAAATATACTTAATATGAATCCCAATTCAGCAAATATACTTAATAGGGACCCTGATAGTTATTTAACTTTTTTTAAAAAATAATATTTGCTACAAATCAGAATTGCTTCAAATTTTAATTAATATATTCTTTTGACTATTTGACATTATATTTAAATCGATAAATTATTAATCGTAAATGGATTTAGCCTTACTTATCTTTTGGAAAATCATGTTTTTCAAATAAAATATATTATAATTTATAACTTTAGCCTAGATATAAATTATATTATTACAAAGTTTGTATCGGGAAGTATTATAAGAACTTTGTAATTTTTAAAATATATTGGTTTATATTAAAATTATTTCATTTTATTTACAATTTGTCATATTAAAACAGCAAGATAATTTGAGGTGTTATTTTAGCTATCACAATAGCAAATTTGTTAGCGAATGTTCCTGCAGTATTATTAGCTTTTAAACAAATATTTCTATTAAGCTGTCATGTAAGTAGACTTTTCTTTCTACACATCTGTCGCTTTTTGGCTATCATGACAGATATTGCTGTTTTATAACTATTTCGTAGTTTCAGTTTTTCATAGTTTCAGTTTAATAGTCACATAGCTAATTTGCTTTGGCTAGTTTCAAAACTTCGAGAAAACCAAAATATGACCGTCACTTTGGTTACCGCAACATCATGATCAAGTCATAAGTACATTTTCATAATTTTTGGACCTAGTAAAAATAGCTAAATAGCTGCAACTTTTTGCTTTGGCAACGTTTTTTTAACTTCGAATTGCTAGTTAGGACATTTCATACAATAGTAATTTAACTTTGTTCACTTATAATTCTGATATACTTTCAAAGACTTTAATTTTTCAAATGTTCCAGCAGTTCATTGTATAATTTTAGACAATTTTTTAAAAAATTAATTAGACTTAGATAAAATTGGACATGTTTCTTATGTTATGCCTGTAAAGGTTTATCATTTGATTTAAGATAAAGGTATGTTTTATGTAATTGTTGATTATTTTGAAATCTGTCATTATTTAATTCGTATTTGCAGATCTCATTAAAATTTATGTATCTTTCAATTATTTTGGGGAATTAAACAATATTAAAATCAAATTTCAAATGCCAAGCGATTTGTTTTTATTTTTTTAAAGTTTTCTACGTTATTTTTATTTTGTATATCTATTTCTTTACTTTAGAAATATTTACAGTGTTTAGTAAATTTATTAATATGTATTTTTCTACTTACATAATAGTGTTGATCGGATTTTAAGTATGTTCTATATGTATAGAAAGACTGAACGTGATGTATGATGATACAACTTCTAGTACAATGAATAATGAAAAAAATTAAATTAAAAACTGTACGATAATCACAACTAAAAGGATATTATTATGACGTAATGACAAGTACTTTTACAATACATACATATGTATACTAGTACTTTACATACTTGCAAATTTTTAAGTATAAAAGTAAATGTATAGCGTATTTATATATTAATCTATTTTTAATTTGAGAGACCACTATGTTATATAAACACTTATACCACATATCTGGCAACAAAATTTCATAACCATTTAAGATATCATCCCTGTATAAAACTGCCCGCCAGTGAGGTGCATATATTGATTAAAATTTCACATTTCATAAGAGGGGTAAAGTTGTTAGATATCTCCTAAAAATATTTTACATTTTCTTAAGGGAAAAAACGAAAATAAGTTGAATAACTGTTATATAATTTCTGAAAGCATAATAAAACTATTAAATAAAAAATGTAATAAAATATCGCCATACCAAAACCAAACCACAATGTGTTGAAAATATCTAAATCTCATACAATTTCACTTTAAATAATATTTTGTACCATGTTAATTAAGAAGTTTTACACATAATAACCATAAAATTATTCCCACGGATATAATTTAAAAATTTGTGATAATGCATTTTTATGCTAATCGCTAGTGGTTCTACTACTGCACTAATATTTTTATATACGTATTTATTAGATACATTATTTTGTATTTACAGTTGAAAAAAAAATTAATTTTAAATTTTTATTATTTAACTGTCCATTCATTTTGGTAGGAAACACGATATGAATAGAAAATGTGAATGGAGCCGCTGACTTAGCTGCTCGAGGCAATAAAAAAAAATTGTATAAAATAATTTAGAATGTAAAAAGGTAAATTAATTTTCAATACCTGACGATTTGTAACAATAGATAAATATTTTAGGATTAATACCCTAAATATTATAAAAAATACGAAGTTTTCACTACGCAAATAAAATGTTATATTTATGTCACATCACATTTGACATTATTCATTTAATAAATTTCTTTGTATTACACATAGTGTTTTAATACCGAGACGAAATGGAACTCCATCCTGCTGATATTTTTACATTCTCCCATGTAATATTGAATTGGTTCAGTTCATTTAGTACTGTGCGTCTCCAGGTACTATTTGGATGCCAACGTTTTGGTTGTTGTGATCTTTTCTTACCGTATGACCAATCCAGCCCCATTTTTTCTTGTTTTGTTGCATCAGTATGAATTCTTCTCCTTTAATTTTTAACAGATCTTCGCTGCGCATTCTCGAAGGACGGACATTGACATTTGTTAATAAATACTTGCAGTTTCTGGCTGATGATTGTAGATATCAGCCATGTTTCTCTGTCATACATAGTTTTGTATACAAGCGTTGAAAATCTAGTTAGAAAAAAACTTTAAATTATATTTTGTTGTTAAATATTGAATAGTTGTTAATTTAGGCTCTAATAAATTTTTTTCTATGAGACCTAGAAATCTGGTTGGTAAATCTTTAGAGTAGAAGGTTTTGAATTTAAATTAAATTATTTGGGTGCAGTTAAAAACTTCTTAAGAACCTTTATTTTTTAAACAACTTAGAATCTGATTTAACCTCAGAAAAAACTGTTAAATAGTTTTAAACTCCCCGAAAACTTTTACGACAAGATCATCCAAGATACACCCAATATATTTTTTAAACCATGTTTAATCTTTTTCATAAAATTTAATTCACAATCTTATTTAATTTTTAATCAAAATACAGGTTAAAAATATAAATATCTAATAAAATATAGTGGAAATTGTTGTATAAAAAAAAAAAAATAAAAACGGTATAAAAATGAAAAACTGTCATAGTCCTGAACTTTTTATTTTGTTTAGACTTATTTTAGTATTTCATTTAAAACTTTTTATTTTGTGGTTGTTTGAAAAAACAAGTAATGAAAAAAACCAAGGGTTTTTAAAAAAACATATTTTCAAAATTATATAGTATTTCAAACTAAGTTATTTCGTCAATTTATTAATTATGAATAATAGTGAACTCAATATTAGGAATATAATCCCAATGCAATCAAGAAAACCTGTTAGCAAGTGCAAAATATAATGATGGAACTTCAATTTTAACCTTTAATTTTTAAAAAAATGAGCACTAGTGAATAAGTTACTGATTTATAAAAACAGGAATTTTTTATTTTTTAATTCCTAATAGCCTTTCAATGGGGAAGGTTCCCAAATTATTACTAAACAAACTTATGATGATTCTCAAGGATCTAATCCTACCGCCCCCGCCCAAATTTTCTCTAAATTTTGGAGTTTTTAGAATCTTATTATCAAAGCAAAAATGGTTAAGCCAAAGACACACTTTCTTCAATTTTAAGCACCTCTTTAAATTTAAGAAAAAGGTTTCAACATATGTTCAAATATAATGGCGGAGCTTTAAATTTTGTGTATTAGAAAAAAACAAATTGGATAGGTATTCAAGTTGCATATGTTTAAATATACGAAAATTCAATTATCGACCCCCCTTACAGCTTCAAAACAGGCGGTGTGACAAAACAAATTGTGTTAATCGGCTCCTATTAACTTCTGAGGATTTCTAGCATTAACCGTTCAGTAGATATTTGGGGCCAAAAATATTTCAAAAATTGAGTTTTACATAAAGGTATATTTTAGTATTGTATGGCAAACCTATTCATTTATACGATATATTCTTATAAAACTTATAAAAAGAGCTACTTTTATTGTTCAGATTGTAAATATACCTAGTATAATTCTTAAAATAACAATTTAATTATAGTGTTTTTGGGGGAGGCTGTAGCTCAGTAATGGTTGGGGCTACAGAAAAAAGTTCTTGGATGAAATAATTTTTTTTGTACCAACTACCCATAGTTATAATTTCTTGAGTTTCTAATCCGTATATGTTTTGGTAACGGAATCTAACGGACGGACGGAATCTAATAAGCACATTTTTTCAAAAATTTTTGAAAGTGTGCTAAAAACACAAGGTATAGAAAACACAGGAGTTAAAAATTTAATGGTTTAGAATATATTTATACAATTTTATGCTTTTTAACTTTGTTAACCTTTTATGTACCTTATAAATCTATTTATATACTATATAGTATATAATATATATATAGAAATAAAAATAACAATGATTAATGTTTGTTTGTACAAAAGATATTTAAATAATAAATAAATGATTTAAAGAGATAAACGTTTAAGTAATAGGGGTTTAAATTTAAAAAAAACAAAAACTAAAAACAAAAAAGATTCCAAATAAAGTTAAATATGTCTCTTTAAGAGAGAAAAAATATTTTCATTGGTATTTGTAAATTTTTTTTAAATGTTTTAGTTATAAATTTTCATTATAGAGAAAACAAAAAGTTTTTTTTTGAAAAATTATTTTGGAAAAAACTTTTGAAAAATTATTATAAGGATTAGGTACTCTGTCGTTGTCAGATCTTTTATGTATAAAATTTTACGATATTTTTGATAATTTTAATGACCAAGTAAATTTAATAAGATCATTTAGAATATTGGATTGGAAAAGGTGGATTTCAGAATTTAATTGAAGATCAAAAACAAATTTATTTTAAATTATTTGTAGAAAATATCAAGCGAGTTTGTTGAAGTATATGAAATGAAGGCACTTATAAGATTCACGTATTTTACAATTGAAACTGAGAATAATGAATCAATTAGTTACAAATATAAGTTTACTTCAGTAATTACTATCTAATTTTAACCACTGAATAACTTACAAAACTTAACCCGTAATTAATTTTCAAAAAGATTACAGAAGTCTACCTATATTTGAAGTTGGAATTCAATCACATTTGTTGTGATGATTGAAACAAATCAAATAACTAAAACAAATATTAAAAAAAATAGGATATTTTTCCGCAGAGGGGTTGTGAGCTATTAAGATGACGTCATCACACAATGGTAGTTTATATCTCAAAGTTTCCGAATATATAAATTATTAGTGACGATACCGCCATCTAGTGGTCGAAAAATTCATAAAATTTTCTTAAGATTTTGTAGTATTTTAATTAAACCGTTATATTTTTCCTGTAAGACAGTGAATTAGAACCACTTTCTACATTATTGTAGGGCATGAAAATATTCAATAAAATTGAAGAACTTGTATTGGTTGAGATCCCTACCAGTATTTTTTTAGTATTACAGTTCAAACCAATACTTTTCAGTATGAACCTTTACTAACAAGAGGGTAGGTGGGGTTAGATCCTTGAGAATTATCATATGTTTGCTTAGTAACAATTTGGGAACCTTCCCCATTGAAGAGAGGACTTAAAAATTGGAAATTTCTTGTTTTTATAAATAGGTAACTTAGTCAACAGTGCATATATTTCCAAAATTTAACCTGTATTTACCAGTATTACAAAGAAAAACAAATAATTGATATAATTTATTAATTACTTATTTCATATCAAGAAAACATACAACTTTTTGAATATTTTCAAATACTTAGTTCTTATTTCAATATTTGTTCTTAATCATATTAAAAAAAGTCGAATAATTAATTATCTTTTGAATAATTTTACTATAGAATTCGTTATTTAAGCGAACCCTCTTAATTAAGCTAGATGGGTAGCTATCTTGAGGCACTTAAACAGGTTATTTTGAATTTCTTAAAATGGTTTGTTCTCCTTAAATTTCAGTTCATTGAAGTAGTTTAAAATCGTGTAACAGTAGCAACAGACTGTTTATAATGGTAACTAAGATTTCAATTCTTGCACAATTTCGAAAAGAAAGTATAAAATTTTCAATAGGAAAGAGAGTTCCGCACTTGTAGTAAACAAAATAACCTAGAAAATGTTCAAACAAATGCTCAAACTTAATCATAAACCAGTATGAAAACTCAAAATATATACATTAGGTTTGAGAATGGAGGGGCCCGCCTTTATTTCTGTATTATATTCAGGTTAAAAACAAATTAAAAGTTTACTCCAAATAAACATTAAATGAGGAATTTGTTTTTTACTCCAAAACTTTCTCTAAAGTTGGTCTAATAAAAACTTACGTATCAAAGAATTGACATCTATATTTAGAATATTATAATATAAGGGTTAAAATCTAAGAGGGTTAAAATTTGTTGTGATTACAAGTTTTTTTTTCTATGTTATTCCATTCTTTTAAAAGTGCCTACAGTCTTCCACCGAAAATAACGCCTAGGCGTTATATTCGGGAAAGATTTTATTTTTCTATTTTCAAAAATTGTCATTTTTTTTCAAATAAAACGCCCATTCAAATACAACGCATAGGCATTATATTTAAACATATTAAACTACAAGAACTACGGCTTTTATTTAAATATTTGTGTGGTAGTGTTATTGAAACATAATATTATAATTTATCTACACATTTTTATTGTACCTTTTAAAATACATATAACAAAAAAATATCACAACAATTCACAGTGACTTAGATAAAAAAAAGTAAAAAATAAACTATATCGCATAATAGTAAGTACTTTTTAAAATGTGTAACATTATGTAGAAAATATCAGTCCATAATATTCTCCTCGTTTCACTAAGTGGATATCTTTTTTTGGAGAAGAGACAGTATAGGTGAATGTACCTGTTTCACAACACTCCTTATCCAAAGTAGTTATTTTGATGTTCCAACTTTCAATTTGTGCTACTGCGTAAATTTCTGAATTTGTAGAAGAATTATATCCTTGAGTAATAAGATGTTCATCATCCTTATCCAATAGATCCACAGTCTCAGGATTATTTTTTATAAAATTAATTATTTTTGCCACATATTCTGTTACAAATATTTGAAACGACTGGTTTTTATTTTTTATTGTGTTAATGCACTCGAAAAAACTGGTAGCACTGCTTAATGGCCAAAATAAATCAAAAATTCCATTTTTCTGGAAGTAGTTTTCTTGTTCTGCACATAAAAGAGGATTTTCAACCAACCACGAATCATAATCGAAATCTTCGGAAAGGACCTGCTGTAATGCACTATGCAAAAAAGTTATTTTAAATTCCTCTTTTGGTACTATTCCACATAACATAAATGCATTCTTTATAAAATTTTCGTTTTTAGATTCCACCCAATCTACAATCCAATTACTGACCATTTCATAATTTGGAATTTTTGGATTGCCCTGTCGAGTTTGAAATTCTTCATTATCTAAGGCATTCGCAATATATGTATCGTATCTTGAGTTATACGATTCTTGAAAGCTGCGATTAACTGCAACATCCAAAGGTTGAAGAAGACCTGTCAAGTTTGGTGGAATCAATACAACTGATATGTTACATTTTTCTAAATACTTGCTTTCTTGTAATTTGACATGGCTTCCATATGAATCTATAATCAACAATGTAGGTTCACGATTGAAATTTGTTTGCGGTCTTTTCAAAATAATATCACGAATATAATTTTTTAAAATTTCTTCACCAAACATTCCCGTCTTATTGATATCGACAATGCACTTATTATTAACCTTAGGTAGTCTTTTTAAATTTGAAAAGAGTAGATGAGGCTTTAAGAATTTTCCTTCTAGAGTTATTGCCAAAGTAGTCGTAAACCGTTTATGAGCAGTGCTCGCTTTTTTCATTAATACTTCTCTTGTACCTTTGGAGGTAATTGTGGTTTTCGGTTCTGCCTCAAAATAGCGAGGAACTTGATCAATGTTAATGATATTGCATTTTTTAAATTTCTTTTCTTCAATTAAGTTGTGAATTTCCCTTAAAAAATTAGCTGTAATACTATTAACATTGTGTGGAATATTTTTAGTCGTGGTTTGACGGCGTGATACAAGATTATGGCGATTTTTAAATCGTTCGCACCAACCTGATGAGGCTTTAAAATTTTTTAACTTTGGATCTTCATTCCGATATTGTAGAGTTTGACAAATTTGTTGTGCTTTTAGTTGTATATATTTGTCTTTAACTCGTAGTCCTTTCGAATTACGCTTCAAAACCCAATCCAGTACTTCTTTTTCTATTTCTTCGAATTGTAGTTTTCGACCACCACCAGTAAGTCTTCTACTTACTCTCGTTTTAATGTAATTATTATTTAAAGCATCCACAAGCTTGGATTTTTGTTCATGCCACGCTCGAAGAACTGATGTACCAATGCCGTATTTTCGTGATAACGAAAGCCATCCATGTCCAGGAACATTCGGTTTATATTGATTTAATATATCTAATTTATATTTTATAGTATAATTTTTTCGCTTTTTATTTGTATCCTCCATCCTTCTTAGTGGCGGTTCTAAAATTTACAAATAATATTAATTATTTATTGGATTTAAACGTATTTAAACAATATTTTACATATTTAAACAGTATTCGTTAATATATTTTCGTTTTTTAAAGTTTTTAGTCGTTTAATTCTTTAATATTTAAATCCAAAATAGAACGTGTATTTATTTTATATCACATCACAATTCACAACCAATTACTGTCAAAGCAATTCAAATAGATTTTCATACTACGGATTGATTTTGCTATAAATAAGAAAATGAATGATGAAAATAAAGTAAAAATCTAAAATTTAATAATACTTACTAATGTTTTATAGCAATTAGAAACTCAAATTTTTATAAAAAACTACAATTGACAAACAGAAATTAACAGAATAGAAACAGAACAATTATCGACCGGTAATTTGAATTTTTTAAATTTACATGCACGTCAAGTAACATGACCCGTCAAAACAAATACTATCGAAATGTCATTCTTCATTTTTTTTGTATTCGAAATATTAATCCAGCGTTTGAGACATCTGGTGGTGATGAACCACTACAAAATTTTATGTCGTTTTTCAAATAAACTAAAACTTTTCATGTTTTACTGAAATTTTTTTTTGTCATGTTAAAATTGAAACTGAACTGAAATTAAAATTTTTCTATTTTTCCGACTCTAAATTTTTTTTAGGTTTTACTAATACATGAAATTTGTAAATAAAACACGGCTTTATATCTACTATCAAATGGTGAAACAAGTAAATAATTTTTTTTGTTTGTTATTTTATAAAAAAAATTATATTTTTCTAATACCATTATAAAAAGAAATCCGTTCAAGAACTAATGTCTCTATTATTTTTCAAATCAGTCCATTTTTTTGTCGCTGTAGTGGCGCTGATGGCAAAAATTGGTTAAAGTCTATGATAAAGTAAGTTTTTTTTGCTGTCAAAAATTTTTGTTTTGAAAATTATTCCTATTGAAAAAAAATGGAAGAAATTACTACAAAATGTCTTAATAAAACGCTTAGGCATTTTATTCAAATAGTACGCCTAGTGGGCGTACTATTCACTTATAACGCTTAGGCGTTATTTTCGGTGGAAGACTGTAGTCACAATGATTCACTATTATATTTAATTTGATATTTCAATTTAATAAAAGCAATGTTTCTAAAATAATTTCCCTGACTATTTTCTCCTTCATCAATTAATTTTTAACGCTTTCTAATTCCATTTAAACAAAATTAAAAGTCTTTAAAAGTATTTTAGAAATAAAAAAAAAAATCTTAAACTACACTTAAACGCGCTTTCACTTAATTTTTATAAAAAGTCAAAAAATAAAAATAAATTTTATTTTAAAAGAATCAATCAACCGTTGAAAAAATTCAAATGAAAATCTAAATTATTATCAAATTTTCCAAAGGAGACATGAAAAATGGAAAACATAATTTCATATTAATACAAAAAACTGCGCCCTTATTTTCCCCATTTAAGTTTTTCTATTATTTTTCATTGTTCTTGTTGTTTTTCTTTTGTATTAAGGTGAGAAAAAATTTACAACACAACCAACAAAATAAGTAATGCAAAAGGCCAAGGGGTTTAAAAAAAAGCAAATATTACAAAATTTAACAATGTTCCAAAATAGGTTTAGGGTGGAACTTTGTTTTAGAAATTCTTTGTATTATAAGAAAACTTTGCGAAATAAAGAGACACTTCCTTCCGTTTTATTTTAAGAAAACTCTTTATAATTAAGAAAACGTGTCAACAGGTGTTAAAGCATAAAATTGGAACTCAAATTTTTGCATTTTACTTCAAAAAAATTTGTACACAAGTTACATGCAGATTTTAAAAAATTGCTAATTATCAATTTTTGACCCCATATAGCTCCCAGAAGAGGGGGCATACTAAAATGTTTTCTATAAGCGGACTCATACTTATTTATTTAAAGATTTATAGCTTCTCTCAAAAATATCAAGTTCCTAATTTAAACCGTCTTTCAATGGATCAATAATTAAGTTAAAATTGAGTTTCACATAATGGTAAATGGTAAAGTACGGTATGGCAACTCTATTCTATTGTGTTACATATATTTATAAGGGTAATAAAATCAGCTATCATTTGGCGTTTCCAGATTAAAAATGTTCTCTATTTATGACAATTTAAATATTTATAGGACTGCTTCGAAATTTAGGGGTTGTAACTCCGTAGAAGCTTAGACTACAGAAAAATGTTCTACTGTGACATTAATTTATTTTCAATACCTTTTCGTAGTTTAAAATTCGTCGCTTTATATCAAGTGGTATAAAAGTTTTGTAAACATCCAGACGGATTGACGGACAGTGGTAACACTTCATAAGTACATTTTTTTCAAAATTTTTTTCGCAAATGTTCTAAAAACTTAAAATGCGGAAAATATGGAAAGGTCGATGTTCTTTTAAAAAGAAAATTAAAAGGAAATTTAAAAAAGAAAAACACACAAAATAACAAAACCAATGTAATAATAAGTATATCTAACATTATAATGAACTTTTTATATTACACTTACCATGTTTTAGAGGTAGGTTCAGGTTTGAATCATAAGTATATCCATAATCGCGAAGTAAATTAAATTTAAATGGTAAACAAATTATCTTCTCAACAGTCAAAGGAACACAAAAAAAAAAAAAAAAAAAAAAAAACAAATAGGAAAAAAAAGGGAAGTTAAAAAAAATTTGTATACTTAATATATAAAAATGGATAACCGCACCTTTATAAATTTATTCACTCCAAGTAATGCAGTAAATAATGGTGTGTTTTAGGTTTTTACCTGTTTTTTGTGAATATTCCCGTAGGAGCGGTATTCAGTGTTTTTTTTTATATTTTTTTATTTTATACAGAGGTTTACTCTAATCACAACAATTTAACTTGGGAAAACAATTTTTAACTTTTTGGAAACAAATTATATTCTATAGTGAATACAAAAATGAAATACAAAGGAAGAGAATTACTTAAATTATAGCTTGGTGAAAGTTTGTTTAATCTGAGATTTTGACAAAAAAAAAATGTTTTTTATAAAGAATATTATCACGAAACTGAGGACCTTAAATATAGGAAATATATTTTATTTATACTGAACCTATTATACACAATTATAGTAAATTAAATTTTAAAATGTTTTTTTTTGGAAAATGCTAGTACACATAAGATGGAGCCACCTATAAAGAGTATTCGAATTTAGAGTATTTAAGAGCACTTGTTGCGTCTGTGCAACGTTATACCATGTTATTGATTAAAATTATTTCAATAAGGAATGGTTTAGGTTGTTTAAAGTTCGTCACTGTCCAATGAATTCTCTTGCAACTATTTGGAAATTTTTGATGCCACCTTCCACCTTCGTAAAAAATCATTAATTAAAATACAAAGTAAAACACAAATATGAAAGTGTGTAAAAAATAAAATTGATTTCCGAAAATGGTATTAAATTATATAAAGTCATGTACAGCATCCATGCGCTTGCTTGATTTCACAAGGTGGAAGGTGGAAGGAATAATTCGATAAAATCGTCAGAACTTAATTTCTGGTTATTTGGAGTGTTTTTTTAAGTGCCAGCTGTTTAAATGTTAGCTCTGTAAGCCCGTTTATATAACTGATGAAACCGGGAGGACATATTACATTCTTATTATTAGAATGAATCCTAACGAATTCCACATACAATTAAAACGTTAGATAATAGTGGGCGTTATAACATTTAGAATTGTTTTACATTTTCAATAGATACAATTCTATTTGTTATAATATTGTAATAATTTTGTATTTGAATTTATAAAGCATACTTGCATCTGTGAGTTATATTATTTAATTAAATTATTTGTTTATATTTTGTATTTGTTTATATTGTTATATTAATATATTTTTTAAAACCTTTAATTTGAACTCAATGACAAAAAGTAGTGGAGTCAACAAAAAACCAGATAAAAATATTTTTTCACTTTAAAAGGTATTCGATCTCGGAACTTTCGAAAGAAAGGTCGCCCCTCTAACCCAGTCATTAATCCAATTCTAAAACATGTAATCCAAATGTTTTCCAAAAAAATTTGATACATATTTGAAGTTTCAAATTTCAAATTTGTTCTACAAAATGTTAAAACTAAAACTCAGTTAAAAAAATGAATTAGGTCCATAATTTTTTTTTTCCCAATTACTCCTCGTGGGAGCATAGGGCATCCATTTTCCTCTTCTATTGTCCATTTGCCTACTCGATCGTTCGACAACAACTTGATCTCCTCGCAAGTTTGTCAGTTTTTCTCTAGTTCAGCCGTAGCTGTTCGACGCCAGGTGTTGCTGAGTCGGCCGTGCCTTCTACTACCTTGGAGGTTCCATTCTAGGGCCATTTGGTTATGTTGGTTGTTTTCTCAGAGTGTGACCTATCCACCTCCATTTTCTGCGCTTGATTTGGATCATTACCGGTACTTCGCTTTTTAGCTGCCATAACTTCCTATTACTGATGGTGTTGGACCAGAATATTCTACATATGATTCTTTGGCACTTATTCGCGAATAATTGGAGATTGTGTCTGATATTGTAAGCTTAGTTTTCCTTGTTATTTGGCCGCTTTTCCATATTGGGCTTATTTGACAAAGGTGGCTCTGGCTCTAAGTAGTCTGTTACTGACATCTTCTTCTGTGCCTCCATTTGTTGTTGATGTGCTACCTAGTTAGAAGAAGCTATCAACATATTCGACCGATGTCCACAATTAATAATCATTTATTTGAGGCTTTCACAATAATTAAATGATCAATATTATTTTAAATTATTCAATAAAGTTGAAGGCTATTTTAAGAAAAATATTTTTCCATTACCGGAAACCACTGTAACTTCAGATACTTAATTTTACTATTTAAATTTAATTCAAGGAATTAATTGTTATATTTTATTTTAAGTCTCGTGAAAATGTGGGTTTGAATTTTTAACACATTTAAAAAAAAAAAAACAAAAAAAAAAATATAAAGTTTTAGGATAATAATAAAACATGCTTTTTAGTTTGTTCGTGTTTATGATTTAAATATTGTAATTATGATAACAAATCTTTTTTCCAACAAAATACTAAGAATAATTTTTAAGTTCCTGAATCCCGGTATAAAATTTTTGTTGTTTTTGTTTTATTTTGTGGTATGTGTGAGGCAACAAAAAAAAAAAAAACAAAAAAAACTTTTAAAAAAATGTCGCTTTTAAAATAATATTATATAAACTAAGGATAGATGGCAGGTAGGTGTATATGGTATGTTATTTTTCCATTTAGGAAAATTTTTTTTATATTTTAAGAATATAAAAGACTGTAATAAAATTTCCATTAAGTATTATTTTATTTATATGCAAATTATAATTATAATAATATACAAATTGAGATTCTTAATAGTTATGGTAATGTATTATTAGCATTTTTATATATTAAAAATTTCCAGTTTTTTTCTTTAACAACACTTTTTAAATTATCATAATTAGAAAATTTAATTTTTATGTGACTAGACGTAATTTATGTTAAAATCAATGATGTGTACAGTCTGCTCTTCTATGAATTTTTAGGTTTTTTTTTAGGTTTAATGTTATTTTGTTTAAAAAAAAAAACTATTAGGCTGACATGATACTTTACAATTTAGTAATTGACATTAGATGTGTGTTATAGTTATGCATTGTATACAAAGTAAAATTGGTGTAATTTCTTTGTTTTGAAGAATTTAAAAAAAGAAAAACTTTTTTTGAGGTTTTTGCGAATTTTTTTTATTTTTTTTTGACGACGGTCTGTGCAAAGCTGGAAAGTCACCCATTGCAATTGTTCGTAGGAACCTTCGTTGCAATTGTTAAATTTACACACTCCCTGTTACTTTCGGTACAGTTCCTTCCACCCATTGCAACTGTTGGAAGGAATCTTCATTGCAATGGGTGGAAGGAACTACCCATCCCAAAGTAACAGGGTGTGTGCGACTTTAACACACCAAAACCACAGCCTTTTTTGAACTAAACTTTAGGGTGGGTGCTGTGATACAAATTTACAGGTTGTTTACGAGGATGGGGATATGGAAAGATTTAAGGATTTGGATTAAGGATATTTGGTTATGGTAGGTGGAAAATTGATCTATTTTGTGTTATATCTGTAATATGATGTTGTGTTTAAATATCTATAAAATTATTATAATATTTAATATTTCTTTAATGTATAAGCTCTATTTAAACGATGACTGCTGTTGACTCAACTATAGTTTTTAGATTTTAATCGAAATTTAGTATGGTTATTAATAAATACATCAATAAAGAGTTTTATTTTACTCATTAACCCTTATTTTTATACCCGTGCATACGTATATGACATCAGGTATATTAAAATTGCTCTTCCGTTTGTAACGCATCGATCTAGACGAGCTAGATATAGTGTCAAGGGTACGTATCGGCTCAGAATCGAAAAATGAGTCGATCTAGCTATGTGTGTCTGTCCGTCCGTCTGTGTGTCAGCACGATAACTCAAAAACTAAAAGAGCTACAGTTTTGAAATTTTCACAAAATATTTTTCAATCAATTTCTAAGTTCCCTATTTTTTTTGGTTAAGATCTTTGAAATTTTTCTACGCATCTTGTATTTAACATGAAATTATATGAATTTTGTTTTTTTGTTTTTTTGTTTTTTGTTTTTTATGTAGATAACGATTTCGAGTTAGAATTTCATACGATTTAAATGATGCGTAGTTTATTTAAGATAAGCAAAAAAGAAGACAAAGATTTTTTTTAAGTAAATGGCTTATTGATATTGATAGATTGATAGATTATGGATATGATGATTATTATATGAATATGATGATTATTATATGAATATGATCATATGAAGTTGATTTTGCTTAAGTTTAATATATTGGTGAATTAAAAATTAATTATAAGAGATAGAATTGAAAAATTAGAGCAAGAGTTTTGAAAATCACACAAAACATTTTTTGGACATTTTTGAGGTTCTTTTTGTTTAAGACCAGATCAAGGTTTTGGGGAGCTGCCACACAACTTCTTTGCACCAATATGAATTTCTTAGAAACTGATTATACTACGAGGATGAAAATTACACACTGTTAGTTATATAATGGATCGAGCACTTATATGAAGTTTCAAAATGTTACGGCCCCATTTTCGGGGGGCTGCTATACAACTTCTTTGCACCAATATGAATTTCTTGGAAACTGATTATACTACGAGGCTAAAAATTACACACTGTTAGTTATATAATGAATCGAGCACTTATATGAAGTTTCAAAATGTTGCAGCTGCCATACAAAGTAATCAATTCGATAACTGTGAATCTAATGAAGCTACGAGGTTAAAATCAAAACTGGGCAGATAAAGTAATAGGACAAGTTAGTTGGCAAAGTTGGATATCACTCAGACCAACTTTTAGGGTGGGCTATTTTTTTTTTTTTTATAATAGCATCAGTTAATCAAAAATTATGGGATACCTAATAAGTTAAATTTTTTTTTAACTATTTTACTTTCTTATATTTTTTTTGTAATATTTATAATAGCATAGGGAAAATAAATAACGGTTAGTGGGTATGCACGGATATCTAAAAGTTGACAGGGGCAACTATAATCTTCCTCGTTTTTAATTACAAATCAATTATTACTTAAAATACTATTGCCAACTGCAAAATTGAAAGTCATGATTTACTATACACAATTTGTATAGAAAGAAAATAGTCTTTAATTAAATGAATTAATAAAAATTACTTTAATCCGAACCGCATTAAAACAAAATAAAAATTATATTCTCCGCACCTATGAATTTTTCTTTCAAAACCCTCATATTTTAAGTTTTAACCAAAAGAAAACTTTACAAAATATGTGAATGTTAAGATACATTTCTTAAAGAAATAAATTTTTGTGACAACACACATATGTATTTCTCTTATATGTGAATGTTATTTTGTTATAATAGCTAATAAATAAAATAATCTTTTAAAATATACAATGAAAATACATAAATAGTAAAACGATATAATATATTTAATTTAATAAATATATATATATATATATAGACATAAATGCTTATGTTTTATGTGTATTATTATTTGTGTATAACATTAAGATGATAAACATCTTTATAATTTGACATTTAGAGATTTATGAGTAAAAATTAATTTGATTTGTTTCTCTGTTATTTTTACAATATTTCCGTGTTCAGCACTTTTGTATAACATTTTATTATTTTAAGTTTTTATGTACATATTTATTTTCCTTTAAAAATTTTTCAAGATCAAACACAATATGTATATATAATATGTTTGTATATATAATTTTCATTATAATAATGAATAAAATTTATCATTAGATTCTTCTTGAATATTCTGAGAGCATTTATTTTCTGAGCTTTATTTGCTATGGCAACACTGCTTGTATTTCCGGAATATACTTGTTGAATTTGTGCTTTTTATACCCGTATGACTATATAGTCAAAGGGTATAATAAATTTGCCATTACGTTTGTGACGCAGAGAAGGAGGGGGGGTAGATATAGACTCAAGTGTATGGATCGGATCAGAATCGAAAAATAAATCGATTTAGCTATGTATGTCCGTCCGTCTGTCCGTCCGCACGATAACTCAAAAACTAAAGGAGCTAGGATCTTGAAATTTTCGCAAATTAGTTTTTTTGCAATAGCCGTCATCGCTATTTAAATCCAGCCATTTTGGTCCATGGGTTCGCGTAGCTGCCATACAACTTCTTTTTTTATATGAGCATTACTCTGTACCTATTACAGCTGCGTGTCTGAAATTTTGCCAAAAGTAGTTTAGTTTTATGGCCAAAGTTTCTGCAAAATTTGGTTGGTCTAGTGGAGTGGGTTCGAGTAGCTGCCATACAACTTCTTATTTTATATGAGCATTACTCTCCACCTAATGAAGCTGGGTGTCTGAATTTTTGCCAACAATTGTTTAGTGTAATGGCCAAAGTTTCTGCAAAATTTGGTTGGTCTGCTGCAGAGGGTTCGAGTAGCTGCCATGCAACTCCTTATTTTATGTGAGCATTACTCTCCACCTAATGAAGCTGGGTGTCTGAATTTTTGCCAAAAATTGTTTAGTGTAATGGCCAAAGTTTCTGCAAAATTTGGTTGGTCTACGACAGAGGGTTCGAGTAGCTGCCATACAACTCTTTATTTTATATGAGTATTCCACTACACTTAATAAATCCAAAAGTAATTAACCCGATGATATAATGTATATGTTACGGTCATACGGGTATCTCAGAGTTGACACAGTCTACTCTACTACACTCTTCCTCGTTTTTCTTTGGTTCTTTTTGAAAAATTTATAGAATTTAAGATTATGACCAATGAAGAATATCGTCAAGATCGATCTTACAAAATAAAATGTGACACGCTTATCTTAGGTAATAAACCTGAAGGATCGTAAGTTGAGGAGAACCTGTTTATTCAGATTCAAAATACAAAAGGTAATATATACGTTTCTTAGAAAGCGATTAAATGAAGTTAGAACAAATTCTATGGTTTATAATATTAAGGAATAGTTTTTTATTTCATGTGTTATTTCATATTGTTTATAATTTGATTTAAGGTAGTTTGAAATTAAATTTTGCCTTCAGGTGTAACATATATTAATCAGTTTTTTTCCAGATAAGATATTTTAAAGCTATAAAAAGTAAAACACAGTAATAAAACCGCAGTTAGTCGAAGCAACCGACTGATTAAAACACTACTCGTACATAGGAATTTGAGCATAATAACATTTAATTGATTATAGTATACATGTTTTTTTTTATTATAGGGAGGCACGTGACAGTTACGCGAACCAATACTTCAAATTCAACTCTGATTTCAGTAAAATTAAGAAAATCTACCTTTTTTAAATTCAAAGATATATAAAGTTAGGTTTACGGGGAGGTATGGTGCAGCTATCCTAATCACTATCATTATAACTTATATTAATATAAATTTTAATCTATAAGTTATTTTACATAGGAATTCAATATAAAATGAAAACGTAAGTTTTTATTAGCATTATGACACATATATTTTTTAGTTTTGGGAGGTACGTGACTGTTACACGAACCACTACTTCAAGTTCATCTCAGTTTTCAGTAACATTAAGAAAACCGTAAAGAATTGTTTAAAATTTAAAGTTTTTTCTAATTTCGAAAATATATGGATTTGGGAGATGTGTGGACGGTATCTTCTGAACCACGATTCTATTTGATCAGTATTATTTTCGAATACATGCGTTAAATAACACTTTTTATTATTAAAATTTAAAGAAAAAATTTTTAATATAATTTATTAGAAGAAAAAATTAAATCTATAAAATTAAATATAAAATTAAAAAAAAAAACCTATTTTAAACTCAAACAATATTTTTAAAATATTATTTTAAAGAAAGTTCATGGGTTTCAAAACTTTTTTTTCATTAAAATATCCAATATTAATATGGAATGTATAAAAAGTTTTTAAATATTCTGCTGGTTTTACAAAATATATCTATTATAATATATACATTATGTATATATGAATATTTTATTATATATTAAGAATATTATGGTATTTACTTTGGCTTAAAAAAAAAAAATTATCTAAATTATATATTTTAAATGCATTTTTTGCAATTTTTATTTGCCATTATCATATGCCATTTCTTGTAGTTCCATTGTTGTGTCTTGTCCAAAGTTTTATATTTACTTTTTATCAATAAACCCCAGCATAATATTTGTTTTCTTTCTACATTGTACTAAAATAAAATATATTTAAATATTTTTCATATAAAAAAATAACCGAAATGAAAATCTTAAGTACTTTGAAGTTGGAAAAAAAAAAGAAAATCTTGGATAAATATTTGAGTTTTTGAAAAGTTTCCAAAAAAAATTGGAGAAAAATGTTTCTCTAACATTGAATAATCTAAAATAAAAAAAAAAATAAAATAATTTAATAGTTTTGTGTATTCTGGTATTTGGGGTACTTAAATATATTCTTTAGACCCCAAAATATAGTATTATGCAAAATTACCAGATATTTTCTGAATAAAAACAGATTTAGTTGTACTTTAATCATTTTATTTACAATGGGGACTTAAAGTAGGTTTATATATATATATACATAACATATATAGTAATAAGTTTTAGGGGTGTTTAGGGAGCTTTAAGCACTGAGTACTGTATTAAAAAAACTAGATTATAGTTCTTAAAATTAAATTTTCACATTTAAATAATTATTTACAAATGCCCAATTATTTAAAATAAAAATAAGGAACTTTTTAGTATAAATATCTGAAAACTTAAATTTGGGGCCCTATTGCATCAATCATTTATCACTAATTATTTTTTGATAAGTGAGTGATTTTTACAAATGAAAATTAATTGGTTTGTGGACAAATGAGTTTTTAATGTAACAAAATTTTATCAAAATAATGGTTATTTCATTATTTGATTAGTGATAACTTGTTAGTGCAATAGGTCCCAGATACTAATGTGTTACATTGAAAAGAAATTAATATAACTTGTTATTTTTAACTTCAGAAAATTCACCTTTCACCCAAATATTTTTAAAATTTTCAATTAATGTTTTATTTATAATCTTTGATTTAAGAAATTTAGTAAGACTTAAAATATCTTAAAATAACTGTTTTGTTGTTTTATAATTATTTATTACTATTAACAAAAATATATATATATGTATATATATCTATATATATTAATTTAATTTCTTTTTAATTAATTCTTTTTAATATTCTAGCCAATGTTCTAGCTTATTAGAATTTTTTTGAGAATTGTAAAATATTTTTATTATTATACAAATTTATATAAAAACTAAATAATGTACAATCAGATACTTTAAAATGCTTTTTTTATCATTAAATTTTTCTTTACTAAAATAAATTATTTTTAAGAATTTGTGTAAAATTTCACAGGGGGCTATATGGTATTTAAAGAACCTAAGATAATTAAAAACGAAATATACTTTTAATTTAAGATTCTATAAGTTACATATTGAAACCAGACGAAAGTTTTTCTAAAGAGTAATTCAAGTCCTAATAGTTTTTCAATAATTAAAACAGCTTTTAGAAAATATTAGAAGTTCATGAGAATCTTTAAATACAAAGTAAAGTATTAATACTAACTCAAATTTTCAGAAAAAGTTCTAAATGATCTCACGGTGTGTTTAAAAATTTGTGATTACAGCTCCGTTATGTATTTCTTTTAAAGCTAACAGCTCTTTTCTTATAAAAAATCTTTGAAATTTTTATAAATTATTGTAATAAAGACCATTTTAATATAAATTCTTCGGAGTCTTAAGCATAACCTAGAATTTTATCAATAGACATCGTATTTGGAGAAATATGGAAAAAAAAATGTAAGCGCGATTAAATAATGACCTTTATGATAAATGTATGACCTTTGAAGCTATATATTTGACATCCTTCATGATACCAACGGAAAATCGATTTACACCATTGTAAGAACATGTATTATTCCCCAATCATATCTTCTTCTTCTTCTTTTGCTACATATCCATTATTGGATGTTAGAGATCATATGATGCTGTTGATCAACTGTTGATGATTAATGCGATCCCTGGCTGTGTGCATTAACTCTCCTATGTCTGAAACGCCTGTCCACTGTCTGATGTTTCTTAGCCATGACATTTGTTTTCTACCTATGCCCCTTCGTCCATCAATTTTGCCTTGGATAATAAGTTGAAGCAATTCATATTTGTTTCCGCGCATAATATGGCCAAAATATGATGTTTTCTTACGTTTAATTTTTAGAAGCAGTTCTCTATTTGCACCAATTCTGCATAGGACATCCTCATTTGAAACGTGTTCAGTCCATGAGATTTTTTGCACTTTTCTGTAGACCCACATTTCAAATGCTTCCAATTTGTTGATGTCTTTAATTTTTAACGTCCATGCCAGGCATCATATGTGTGTTCAATATTTGATGAAAACTTTAAACTAAACAAAAGACAATAGGGTAATTCTAAATCTCATATAATCTTCCTATTTTGACTGTGTCTTCGACTCCAACTTAATAATATTGAAGGTGATTTTGACTCCACGACTTTGACACCATATCCTTGTATTCAACAGACATTCAGCAAATTGATATCAACAAAACTGCATATCGTCTAGAATGTCTTTGCAAATTCTAGTAAAATAAATTCCATGTTTCGGAGGAGTGATATCACATCTGATTACTTTAAAATTCCAAATGGATACATCCTGTTTATATTTATGTATGTATATTATAATGAATATAAAAAAAAATATAAACAAATAAAATTTCATGTTAATAAATAAATAGAAATTCTTTATAAATAAATATAAGTATGAAAAGACAATATTATTGTCTTTGGTGAAAAGCTCTAATACTTAAAAATAAAAACAACAACAATTAAAAGAAAAATCTTAAGTAAAATGTTTTGTAAAAGAATTATTCAAGACTTGATTTTGTTTTTTTAAAATAATTAAAAGGGCGAAAAGAATTTTAAGAAAAAATTAGAAGAACAAACAGAAAACACATATTTACAAGACAAAAATAATATAATAAAAAATTAAAAAAAATAAACATTAAAGTTATAATAAAACAAAGAAATTGTACAAAATTCTAAGAATTTATTTAAAAAACAATGTTTTTTGTTTGCAAAGAATTTTATACCAAAATATTTTAGGTTCAACCAAAATATTTCCTCTTTTAACTTTTGAATGCCAACACTTATATCTAACATTTTTCTTTTAAAAATCAACAAATAAAAACAATTAGATCTAACAATATATTATAAAGTAGGTATACAATATATTAAAATGATGAATGTATAAATTATGGTTTGTACTTAGCATGGGTATAGATCAGTTAACCAAAATTTACATTACAAAAACTTTAGTAGCTTTACCTAAAATCATTTGACTTCGTAAAAAAATTCAAATATACAAACATAATTTCGGAAAATATGTTAATGCAAATATTCTAGAAACAGAATTAATAAAACAACAGTAAGTCCATACAAGAGACTTAATAATACACAACACTGACAAATTCAATTGACAGTTAGTTACACGAACTGCCACTTTAACTCATCTCAGATTTTAATTTGTTAACTTTATTAATTTCGAAGATATGTTGTTTAAGTCTAAGGAGGCATGGAGAAGCTATTCGAACCACTACTTTTATTTTTGCGTGGGAGGTACTTAAGCTCACAATTCAATTCATCACAAATCTTGAGAAAATAAGCAAGACAAAATATTTACGTACCAAATATAAAGTAATATCTTTATTAATTTCGAAGATGGTTCAGGCGCTTCCCACATATCCCCCAGGAATCATATCCAGCCTGAAACACCACTCCAATTGATTCCAAACTTAATGGACACAAGGAAAACAGGAAGAAGCATTATCGAAGGTTCTATCTTAATTAGTTTTGGAGATATGCTCGCATGCCCTTGAATTGACCAAAAGCGTCCAGAACTCGAATCCATAGTCCAATATCGCCAATTTGAATACCTGCCGTACTTTTTCCATTAGTAACCACCTACAGTATAAATTTCATCAAGATACATAATTATAACATCGACTTAGATGTTGCCGCTTACGAAAAGTATATATTCTTCTCTTCTCTATATCTAGCTTGCTTTCTTTTGGTGGTTACAACAATGGTACCAAATTTGATATATCCCTATATCGTATGTACCGTATAAAAAGAAATCACACTGATTTGACAAAGATATCAATCAGTTATTTCTGTATCTGTGAGTTATATTTTTTAATTAAATATTATTTTATCTTTTTGTATTTGTTTATATATTATATTTATTATTCTGTTATGTCATTATGAAATTTGATGAAAAATCCTATACTAAATCGAAACCGGGTTGATACCGGACCGGACGTGATACATTAAAAAGTTTTTAACAAATGAATATTAATGAACAGCAAATTTGTTGAGTGAGAAATGTAAAAAATCTTTTAAAAAAATTAGGCGAAATCGATGTTCGTTCATCTAAGTTTTGTGAAGTGTTGCGTACCTATTTTTTTCAATAAAAAACAGTCATAAAAGTAATAAAATTGAAACATTTTTAAATAGAATTAAGTTAAAGAAAAATATAAAACAATAGAAGCATTACAAAAACAGGATATTATTATTTTATATTTAAAATTCTTTTATTCATTGTTTATGGTGTATTCTCTACACACCATACTCAGTGCGGGTGATACTACACCATTTTTCTTAGAGTTCTTAAACTTTTTAAAGAAATTCAATAAAATTGTTTACCCATATTTCAATAACAATGGTATTCGGATACTATGAAAAATTAATTATAGTATTTATAGTATTAAGGTATAATAAGTGATAACTTGTCCAATCGCTGCACCAAATATTAAAAATTCAAAATTATTTTTTAAATTTAAAAAACAAAAAACATCCATAATTGTCCTACTTATAAGTATTGGGTAATAGTCGCAATTCCTTCAAAAGAATTAATTAATTTTTTTAAGTGAGCTTTCTTATAGTGAACTTCATTATATTTTTCTATAGACGTATTTGCAGGAATAAATTAAATATTCTATGTATTTTAAATAAATATTTGTACAATGTCTTTACTTTCTTATGAAAAACATCACTTTTTTTAAACGTAACTCTATTTTATGATCCTTCATGAATAAATAATTCACCATTATTCATAATTTAGCTAAGGCAATTCCAAGAAACGGAAGTTCTATTGGAATAAAATTCATACTGAAATATGTGGAATTAAGTGATGAAATAGATTTTAGTTAGTCTATGTATTGGTATGAGGGAATGGTTGAACTGCGTTAAGGAAGGGGGAGTTTTATATAAAACGAAATTTATTAAGGGTGACCATTTAATAGTTAGATACCCTTAAGTAAAATATCTACCTAGTACCTATTTGTTTATTAGAAACACTTGTTCACAGTTCTACGAATTCTTTCAAGCATCTTCAATTTCAATTAAACCTAATTTTTTGATCCAGTTAAATTTGAACAGATTTTAATTTAAAACCTTTTTATTTCAAAATATTAATTTTATAAATTTGCTATAAAGTCCTTTAAAAAAAATGAGGAAAAAAGTAAAGTAGACTGTGTCATCTTTCGGATATCTGCTTTGGAAAAAATTTTAAGTACTTGACTTATTGGACTCAGTTATATTATATAAAAGAAAATAGGAGATGTAAGGTAGCTGTTGAAACTTCTTGCACCAGACTAGCTATATTTTGTGTAGATGTATACTTTTAAAGAATTTCAATTCCTTAGCTTCATTAGATATTAAATATGGCTCATATAAAAAAAGAACTTGTATGGCAACTATTCGAATCCGTTGAAAAAATAGCCTTAATTTTAATATAAAAAAGTGCCATTGTATTAAAACGAATTTGTAAAAACTTCGGAATCCTAACTCCTTAGTTTTTGAGTCATCGCGTGGACAGATGGATGGAAAGAAGACGGGTTCATATAGCTAATCACTGTAACTAACTTTTTCATTTTGATTTGAACCATACACTTGAATTTATATCTATCACACCTTCTTTACAGGGTGGCACACATGGTAATCTAGCGTCGTCATCATTTAGTGATTCAGTTATTCAAAAGTTGCACAAATTTACATTTAAACTAGCAAAATATTCAAAAAAAAAAAAAATAAATTTCAATAATCAAGGTTGAAAAATTTGTTTATTTGTTTATTAGTAGTATCAGAAAATAATAAATATTGTTATAAAGTCCTATGATTAGTGAGCTAAACAAAGATTTAGCAAAAATCCATAAGTGGGGTGAGTGTAACCGTGTTGATTTTAACACAAAAAAAAAACTCAATGCAGTTTAATCTCGTGGAAAATCCCAGTGTTGCCTCATCGCTCACTCCACTTAATCATCGGCGAACCGTTTTGTCACTAACTTGGTCTTAAACATTGTTGAATTAGTAAGATGGCGAAACACGGTTTATGGAAATTCGTTTGTTGTGTGCACATTGCGATTTTGGAATCACTTACCATGTAATATGTTTCCCAAATTTGGTAATTTTTATGACTTCACTGTAAATTATTTCCTTTATCCAACATAATTCCAATTACTAAATCCTAATTCTAAATTCGTTCCCAATCCCGATCCTAAAAACCAAACAACTCATATGTATTTCCATAAAGATTGGTTTTAAAAAAGGGGGGTAGTTTTAGTTGGTTAAAGTCCAACACTCTTCAGATGAACCCCGTACAGTAATTCTGGCGCCATCGGTACTAATGATATATATATTCGAAAATTTGGAGATATGAAGTACCGTTATGTGATTACGTCATTTCGATATTTTGGGTCCCCTATACGGAAGAATACCCTTTTTTTTATTATATTAATAATTTATTATACCTATTCATCTTAATTCATTCATAAATTTGTAATTTGTTTTGCAAAGATGTCACTCTTTGAAAAATTTATCAAAAAACTAATATATATATATTTATAAAAGTTCATTCATGGAAAACTCCTACTTCAAACTCCTACTCCAAACTCCTACGTAGGATTTGCTTTCTACTCCTATTTAGCTTTAATAATATGTAAACAATGACTTCAAAAAATATATTAAAAAATTGCTTTAATATTATTGAAGGATAATAGTAATATTTAATCAATTACTTTAATTCAATTTTATTATATAAATTTAGCTGCATAAAATCACAAAAAGGTTTTAATATAAAAATATTAATATTTTTAATATTAAAATAAATCTAATCATACTATTTATTATCAACCATAATATTATTAAGTAAATTAATTGTTGCCAATAACCTATAAAAATATATTTAAAATACTTAAAAAATACAACATCAACATAATCGATTTATTAATATAAACACATAAACTCAATATTATGTATAATCTGCAATCAACAATTAATTCCACAAGGTGTTACATTTTTTGATCCATCTAAGAATATAAAATTTCATATGTGTCAAGTTTTTTTTTTTCTTCAAAATATGTCCTTGATAATCCGTACAAAAATCTATTCAATATTTCCCATATATATATATCAGTTATTTATATCCTTGATAACGGTATCAAAGGATTACATCTTTACGTAAATTTACATCCTTGAAATTCAGATATAAGCATCTATTCACTTTCATTTAAAATTTGAAACTGATTACACTAGACACTAGGTCTTCTGTAATGTATATTTTCTTTGGATATATAAATCTGCAAAGTTAACTGTATAAATGATGATGATATAACTGTTTTTAAATTGGTATAAGAATTTTTATGTTTGTTATTATAACATTTTTGCAGAAAGAATATTTTTTAAGGGGAAAAAAAAAAGTGGGGAAATTTTACGATAATAACTGGTAAGCATGGTGAAAATTTTTACGATAAAAATTAAAAAGTATCCAAAAGTGTGGTATTCAAAATTATTCTCGAAAGAAATTGATAAATGTGAGAAAGGAATTGGTGCTATTACTATTGATTTAAATGCAATTCTTTTCATTATTTGTAGAAAAGGGTTCTATTAAACAGATAATTTTGAAAATTATCACAAGTGTTGATTTTAAAAATGTTCCATAATTAAATAAGACGAAATGAAATCAATACAATTTAAATAAAGTTTGAAGTAGGAAGGGTGAACTTAATTTAGACCGATTGCTGGACATTGTATCATTCGCGTTAATTAATGTCTTTTAAAAATTTTAAAAAATTTAACAAGTCTATTCATGAGAGATTTAAATATTTAAGAAAAAGTTCTACTTCCCATTAACCTTAGTTCAGCAATTTACTTTTTTTTTATATTAAAGGACTTTAAAATGCAAAAGATCTACCATCAATTTTTGGTTAATGAACTTTTCAATGTTTTAAGATTAAAAGTTTACAAACATTAAAAAAACTGTTTCCTATACTAGCAATTTGAATATGCAGCCATAACTGATAGTTGAATAATTTGAAATAAAGTGCATTAACAGACATTAATTTTACTTTTATCTGAGTATATTACAGCCATTTGAATATATTTTACCCAACAGTTAATTTAAAATTCTAATAATATTGAGAATATAATTATTAATTATGATTTTATTCGCCTTAAAATAACATGGTGTATACAAATCACTATCAGGAAACTAATATACGCGCAATTAATACCCACAACTAATGCGACTACATATTCCGCGAGTTTTTTAAATGTTAAAACGAATGTTCAAACAATGTTATAATGTTTACATTATTGCTGAAGGGATATCCTTAAAAAAATATATTTAATTTTAACATACATCTATATATTTTTTAATGAAATATTTTTAATTATATTTGTTTAAAAAATTAAATTCAATTGTTACAAATTTTTTCAAGGTCCAATTCTTTTATTAACCATTTTTATACCCGTATGACTATATAGTCAAAGGGTATAATAAATTTGCCATTACGTTTGCGACGGAGAGATGGGAGGGGGGGGTAGATATAGACTCAAGTGTATGGATCGGGTCAGAATCGAAAAATAAATCGATTTAGCTATGTATGTCCGTCCGCCCGTCCGTCCGTATGATAACTCAAAAACTAAAGGAGCTAGGATCTTGAAATTTTCGCAAACCCGTTTTTTTGCAATAGCCGCCATCGCTATTAAAATCCAGCCATTTTGGTCCATGGGTTCGGGTAGCTGCCATACAACTTCTTTTTGTATATGAGTATAACTCTGTACCTATTACAGCGGCGTGTCTGAAATTTTGCGAAAAATAGTTTAATGTAATGGCCAAAGTTACAGCAAAATTTGGTTGGTCTACTACAGAGGGTTCGGGTAGCTGCCATACAACTCCTTCTTTTATATGATCATTATAATAAAAGCTATGTTTGAAATTTTTATACCCGTATGACTATATAGGCAAAGGGTATAATAAATTTGCCATTACGTTTGTGACGCAGAGAAGGAGGGGGGGTAGATATAGACTCAAGTGTATGGATCGGATCAGAATCGAAAAACAAATCGATTTAGCTATGTATGTCCGTCCGTCCGTCTGTCCGTCCGTCCGTCTGTCCGTCCGTCCGTCTGTCCGTCCGTCCGTCCGTCCGCACGATAACTCAAAAACTAAAGGAGCTAGAATCTTGAAATTTTCCCAAATTCGTTTTTTTGCAATAGCCGTCATCGCTATTTAAATCCAGCCATTTTGGTCCATGGGTTCGGGTGGCTGCCATACAACTTCTTTTTTTATATGAGTATTTCTCTGTACCTATTACAGTTACGTGTCTGAAATTTTGGCAAAAGTAGTTTAGTTTTATGGCCAAAGTTTCTGTAAAATTTGGTTGGTCTGTTGCAGTGAGTTCGAGTAGCTGCCATACAACTTCCTGTTTTATATGAGCATTACTCTATACCTATTAATGCTGGGTGTCTGAAATTTTGCCAAAAATAGTTTAGTGTATTGGCCAAAGTTACTGCAAAATTTGGTTGGTCTACTGCAAAAGGTTCGAGGAGCTGCCATACAACTTCTTATTTTATATGAGCATTACACTACACCTAATAAAGCTTTATATTTGAAATTTTGTCAAAAGTAATTAATGTTTATAAATGATATAATGTTTATAAAACGGTCATACGGGTATCCCAGAGTTGACACAGTCTACTCTACCACACTCTTCCTCGTTTTAAAAGTAATTAACCGGATCATATAATGTACATGTTGCAGTCATACGTGTATCCCAGAGTTGACACAGTCTACTCTACTACACTCTTCCTCGTTTTTAGTTTAATTTATTTAAGTAATTGATTTTCCACTAAGTAAAATATAAATTCACTAAACCTACCAAAATGTTAGAAGATTACTTCAAAAGAAACTACCCTCTAAACTAAATCAATTGAAAATTCATAAGAAAACTCTCTTCAAAATGAATTTTAATCTTTTGAATAAATAAAAAACGGAATTAAGTTGATTCCTAGATTTTTAGGTTTATCTAATTTTTTTTTATTTAATTTACCTATTTCCGTCATGTTTTTACAATGAATGTAATTTATTTGTGTATATAAATATCTGTAAAAGACGTTCCAGATATGTTTTAATAAACCTGATGGGAATATTTTTTTTTTTAAATTGAAATTTAAACTAAAAATATCTTTAAAATACTTTTGAGGTTCAATCTCCAATGAATAAATTCTATAGAAAAGAAAAGGCCAAAATATAACTTTCTGTTGAAATTTATAAAATTCCTATATTACATTTCCATTCAAAAGCATTTGAGCTGTATTTTTAGGCATGGTCAAGGTAAAATTTTCCTCTGAATTTCAAGAAAATTTCAAAAAGAACAAACAATCTTAACATTAAAATAATCCTATAGATATTTTTTTTACAATATTATCCCTCAGACATGAAAATTTTCGGTTGTTCTTTCTTTTTTGTAAGGGGAATCACCGTTAGGAAGAAGAAGAATAAGAACTTTAAAGAAAATCTTCAAAGATAACAAGTGTTTTGTTGACTAAAGTTCCATTAAAGTAATTCTCAATTTTCCGAATCAGATAACAACAGATGTTTTGGGAAAATAGTACTTTGCATTAGTAAATGGATTGTTTATCTTTCCCTCCCTCACCTAAGGAAACTCCGAAAATAAAATGTAAACTATCTAATCATTTCTCTCAAGGATTATAAAAAAAGGCATTCCCTAAAGGGTCAGCTATTTAATGTCTACCCCTCGCTTCCTCCCAAAAGGAAGTTCAGTGAATAAATGTAAAATGATAATGATTTCTTTGAAGGATTAGAATAGGGGTAATCGTAAAGAGGACTTAATACCCCACTTCAGCTATTGCCCGTCTACCCTTCCCTTACCCAAGGAATTTTATAAAATTAAATGTTAAATAACTGATCATTTTTTTGAAAGATTAGAATAACGGTATTTTAAAAGGGGACTTATTATTTCATTTATTGATCGTCTGTCGTTCCTTCTTCGCCTTAGAAAGTTCGGAAAATTAAATTTTTAATATGTTATCATTTCTCTGATGAAGAAGGCATTTTTAAAGAAGATTTATTATCCAACTTCAACTACTAGTTAACCCATAAATTAAGGTTGAACTATTAAGCTATTTATTCCATAGCTTTAAATAGGACTGACACTCTTTACTATATTTCTTTCTTATATTAACCTCAAAAATTCCCAGAAAATATCCACAAAAACGGTAGGTAATGGTAGATTAGCTGCAAATGAATACAATTTTAATTCTTTTATAATATTCCTCCATATGGAGCTAGACTTCTTCTTGTTAATATGAACTCTCTTCAGTCACGCCGTCTGGTGGCGAACATAATATTTGTTCAGCAAATTATTCTTGGTGAAATTATTTCACGTGGTATTAATGAGGTTTAGAGAAAATTTGAATAATTTGAGATCAGTCGAGTTTTTTAACATCTCACACTATTCAGCAGACTACGGTAAACTAGAGCCAATTTCGTGTATGTTAATAGAGACTAACTTAAGGTCTGAGCTCTTTGATACTAAGGTTAACAAATTAACCGTGAGAGCCAGACTTTACGTAAGCATGAGTAGTTCTCGTAGTTTGTATGACTGATCTAGGCTGTGCTAGGCTCAGAGTTATTGGCATGGGTTTTTAGCGTTTATTTTCTTTTATTTTAATAATTTAATTTAATTTATTTTATTTTATAATTTTTAATAGTAGAGTAGCATCATTTAATTAACACACTGACCCTTGTAAATGATGACTTTCCGTTTATTTGTGATTATGTTGCTCACTTACATTTACTGATGCTTGATTTAAGCAATTGCCTGATACAATTATTAATAAGTGCATTTAAAAAAAAAAACATTACCTAAAGGCGTTTAAATGACCTCAAAACTAACTTAAATAGATTTAAGAAGAAAAATTTTGGTAAAATTGTAATAATATTGAAGATCTGACATTATTTGAAGATAAAATATTTATTCTTCAGATTCTTTTTTTTTTTCTTCAATAAAAATTTAAACTTAAATTCTGATGGGAACTTATTGACATGATACTAACAAAATAAAAGTTTCTATGTTAAACAATTTTTAAATTCTACTCACTGCAAATTTCAATCTTTTGGGTTTGTTGATATTTGTCTTTCAATTTTCTGTTAATTTTACTTAAAAAAATTTATTCAAGGATTTTTCAATAGACGAAGATGCTGTTCAAATGTCCTTCTGTTTTCTTTGGAATGAAAGACTATTTGTTTTGTATTGGTTTGTGAAACGAAATGGGCATTTAAATGAACAAATTTGAACATTTAAGTTTTTTCAAGGAATCTTGATTTAAACACTCTCATTACAAACCAAGTTTATTCAAATAAAATTAATGGCTTCGAAAAAAAATTTTCAAATATTTTCTTTTAATTTTTTTCTTATTTATTTCATCTGTTTGTTTTCTTGGCTTAAAATCAATTCAAAACTTTTCGAAAATTATTCTTGTACAGCACCTCGTTACATATTTGAGTTTTTTTTTTAGAAATTTGGATTGTAATTTTATAATAAATTCCAGATTAGTACTGGCATTAATATTATATTTATAAAATTTTAAAAGAGCAGACATTCTAAGAAATGAAAACGAATCAATGTCAATATTTGGAAATAACATATTTGTTTTATTTTGAAAAAACAAAGTTTCCATTAATTGGGTACTAAACAGTAATTATAATCTTATTAAAACATTTTAATTTACTAATCCGCCTGCATCTCGAAATTCCAGGAAGGTAGATAAATAATCGGTTTTTATATATTTTTTTCAATTACTGAAAATGAAAATTGGAAAATTTCAAAAAAATATTTAAAATAGCTTGCAGTGGTATTGATAATTGAAAAAAAAGGTTATAAATATCGGTTTGTAATTGATCTGGTAATAATATGTAGTCTATTTATTTTACATCTGGTTTGGACAGTGTTTAGAGTGCTGACTTTTGATAAAACTTTACCCCGTTTACCACGTTTAAATTGTATGTGGAATTAATTTAAATCAATTCTAATAACAGGAGTATAATATTGATTATGCCTTCCTGTTTAAACAATGACCTATAGTATAGATAGGCTTATAAGCGTAACAACTGAACAGTTAGAATGATACTAAAACGTGATTCAAAAAATTAAAATAACAACAAAAACAAAAATTTGACCGACCCTAAAAGTTGGTTCGAGTAAGGCCCAACTTAGCCAAGTGACTTGTCCTATTACTTTACTAACCCAGTTTTAATTTTAACATCATAGCTTCTTTAGATTAACAGTTGCTGAATTGACAACTTTATATGGCAGCTCCGCGAAAATCAAGTCCCAACATTTTGGAATTTAATAAAAGTGTTTATCTATTATATAACTAAGCGAGTGTGAATTTCAATTTGTGTTATTAGTTTTGGAGAAATTCATATTGGTTCAAAAAGTTTGTATTGCAGCTACATGAAGCCTTGGTTCGATTTTAACCAAAAACAATACGGAAGCTAGAAATTGTCTAAAAATGACTTTGTGTGAATTTCAAAACTCCATGTCTTTAAATTTTTGAGTTATCGTGCTGAAACACGGACGCACGGACAGACACACATAGCTGGATCGATTAATTTTTCGATGCTGATCTGATACAAAGTCTAAATCGATGTGCTACAAACGGAGGAACAATTTTAATATACTCGTAGCCTTATTTGGATGTACGGAGGTATAACCCATTACCGTATGACTGTATAGACACATATTTTTTGAAAATGTGCTAAAAACTATATAACGTCTATTATATAAACTCTATACAGCATTGTTAAACAACATTAATCAAAATATTATTTAAAATTTTATTTTTTATTGAAAAAAGTAAACAACATTTTTTCACATACTATACTCAAAGTATACTAAATATGGATACTTTTTTCTAATGTAATTTTTTATAATAGAAAATTTTTATAATATTTATAAAAATTTAAGAAAAACTTCAAACATTTTGTAATATCAATCATATCTTCAAGGTGTAAAAAAAAATATATCTATGTTTTTTTTTTTCAAATAGTTTTTCAAAATAGTTTTAACACTTTAGATTGAATATTTTCAATCTATCATTCAGAGTTCATTTCTAGTAGAACTTGTAAATTTACATTGCAATAAAAAGTTTTCAAAAAGTCAATCTATAAAAAAAAATTAATATTGAAGCTTCTTATGCATTGTTCTATATTTTTTATAAAATATATAAGATATAAATATATGTATATATATATATATAACTCTTTCAAACAATCATTAAATAAACATTATACCGTTTCTTATACTAAAGCTTCCCAAATCCTCACCTGTATTTGAATGAAAGTGTCTTAAATAATATAATATAAAAAAAACAAATAGAACTTAAATGATTTATTTTCTCATCTTATAACTTATCATAATCTTAAGATATTTTTTTGTATCTTTTTCCTTTTTAAATAAATATTATAAATTCGCATATAATTTAAGATAAATCTATTTTTAGTTTGATAAAAATATAGAATCATTCAATATAAAAATATAACATTTTATTTTTAGCTATGTATTTAACACACCATTTACCGTATAATATCTATAGATATATACTTCAGTAAAGTTAAATTTATCTCTATTAGGTATAGTTATATTTAAATATTGGATAAGAAACTGTTCAACTGTTAGGCAAGTGTATTAATCTATCTATCTATATGTATAAAAGCGAAAGTTTGTTTGTTTGTTTGTATGTAGCGAATAGACTCCTAAGCTGCGCAGCCGATTTCCATGATAATTTGTATATAGAAGTTTTTGGGTACGGAAAGAAATCGTGGCCCGAAAATACTTGCTCTAACGGATCGCCAAGTTGGGGCTCTGGTGCAAGTTATTTAAGCTTCTTTGTTCCAAAATGAAAACGGTTTGACCGATTGACTTCAAATTTTGTATACGTAATGCTCTTTGAGAATTGAGTTGACACTATTAACAGTTTTGGAATTTGTTAACTCATGTCGGGCCGACGGGTGGTCAAAAAAAATTTTGGGTCCAAATTTTGTCCGATTTTACGAAATTCTGCTTTGGCTAATAAGAAAGACCCAAAAAAAATTTTGTTGAGTTCTATTACCCATTGCGGCCCAACAGCTTTTTATAAATTTTTTGGTTACTTTACTCTAAATTAGAAACGGTTTAACCGATTTTCTTCAAATTTTGTATATGTGTTCCGTTTTGAGAATGAAGTTAACTCTTTCAACAGACTTGCAATTGGTTAACCCATGCCGGTCCGACTATTGCCAAAAAAAGGATTTGGAAGCAAATTACGTCCAATTTTGCGCAATACTGCTTTGTCCAAAGAGAAAGTGTAGTTCCGTTAACACATTGGGGCACAGTGGCTTTTTATAGATTTTTGCGTTACTAAACTCTAAATTAGAAACGATTTGACCGGTTGACCTCAAATTTAATATGTGTGAAGCAACTTGAAAATGGAGTTGAGTCTGTTAACAGTCGGTTCTACGGTTGATCAAAAATTTTTTTGGAAGTAAATTACGTCAAATTTTGGAAAGTAGTTTGTACATGTATTGCTTTAAATTACAGAAAGTTTCAAAAATTACTAGAATAATCCTAGAAAAATCGTTTTAAAAAGATTGCTTTCATACATTTTAAAATTTACATGTGTAAACCGTGTGTAATTTTTGTGTTGACTTTTTGCAGTAACATCAACTTCAATTTAACCTACATTAAGAGGCGCAGCAACGCGCACCGGGTATTAGCTAGCATATAATAAGTATAACAATACAGTGCAACCTGGTTGATAAAACCGACCTCATACTCTATAATAATACCACCACGGATTCAATGGCACCATAGCAAAAGTCTTTTAAATCACATTTACTTTAAAATCACAAAACCTTCACTAAAATCGTTAGGTACTAAAAATCGATACGGGTTTTTTCTCAGACTGGTTTCACTGTATGTGTTTCTATATAGCATAATATAATATTATTAAACTTATATATGTATATACATTGTAACATAATATAGGTTAATAATCGAATATATAATAAGAGTGAATGCCTCATGACACCTTAAAACGTGGTTGAAAATCAAAAGACGTGACTGAAACCATTTTTTTTTTTAAATGTTTATGGTGAATTTACCGTGATATGAAAAATGATTTTTCCGTTCAAAATATTTTTTTAAATTTTTTTTTGTTGTTTTTTTTTTAATGTCAAGGTGTAAAAGTGTAAAAAAATATATTTTTTTTTTGAATCTAAAACTTTAAGATATCTTTATTATACATAATATACGTATATATAAATGTTTTAGTGAAAATTCAATTCGTCAACTATTAAATCAAAATGATACTTTTTTTTCTAGTTAAAGAAAAAAATCTGTGAAAAAATAATTTTACCGTTATTGAATAATTTAAAATTATATTTAAAGTGAGAAGTTTTAGGTTTTAAATATAAAATTCTTGAGAACCGATATCTGATAGGATAAAATGTTCATTACATATTGCAATATAAATAATTTGAACATTATTTCAGAAATATCGACTGTAGCATAGGATAACCGCTTGAAAGATTTGATAGAAACTATATAATTAACAAAACATTATTAAGCTTTGTTTGAGTTCCGCCTTCTTATTCGAAATCAGAATATAAGAGTCCGAATGAACTTAAGCTTTTTTAAAAACTAAAGCATTTTTTATTGAAATAAAAATTGTTCAAACACAAACACTAACAAAAACTTAAAATTTAAAAAAAAATTCCGAAATTAAAAATTCTCTATTCATATAAAGGTTGCACCACTGCAAACTTTTTCTTAAGTTGCGAGTCATTATTTATTTTGAAAACTATATACACATAATATCCCACCGCACCTCAAAGGGTTAGGCGGGCTTCACTCTCATACCACATTGAATGTGATATGAGACTGTAAAATAAAATAAAATAAAATATATACGAGTATACGTAATTTATTATATAATTTAGTATTTTAGTACTTTTAACAAAGGAAGGCACCTGGTATAAAATAGTGTGAAAAAAAATCGCTTCAGAATTCAGAAAGTTTATAAAGATTTATTAATTAAAAGTTCAAAAAATAGCTTAAAAAATCTATTAATAATTTTGATTTTTAAATACAAGTTAGTATACAGCTAACTTATTATCTAACTTCTGTTGTCTGCTCTTGGTTCCCATCCTTAAAGAAAGTCAAATAATTAAATATCACTTAAAAATTAGTTTTTCCATTAATTTTAATAATATTATATAGTTGTCAGGGGAAATTCATTTTTCATAGGTGCAAAGTTTAATTTATAAGCCAGAGTGATACAAAGACAAAGTTTTGTATTAAATAAAACTTAAACAAACTTTCAATAAAATTATTTACAATAAATAAAAACTTAGCCTTTACTATTTTTACCATATTAATAAAAAGAAAAATTAAATATGTATAACTTTAAACTATAAGATATAATAGTATTAATTAAAAAATTCAAATTTCAGTGTTACCAAATGGATAAAAAATTCATTTGACCTAACGATAATAATAACATTTTATGGTGTAAACATGAATAACAACATTGACTAGATTTTACAAATTCAATTCATTTTATATTTCATCTGAATCTAACAAATGTTTCTTATTGCAAAGTAGATCTCCATACATTTTCATCATAAGTTAGTCCCTAATTGGAAGCCTCTTAAAAAGTATTGTATTAAATTCCATTAATAATTTTCAAGACTTCAAAAGATTCTGCTCCCGGTATATGAAGCAATAGCGATATCTTTCCGGATCTTGTACAAACTGCAAATATAACGTAATTCATTCTTTTAATAACGGTATTGTGCTCTCTTTTGCTGAAGATTCCACTCTCTTTGACTATTATCGTGTATATAGTGATTAGGAATGTCCGGAAATAATAATTCTTTAGCAATTGGGTATTTTGCATTAAATTTAAATGGCGCAGTTAAAGTGCTATTTTTGGTTACTGCACTGTCGGCTCCAAGTTAAATCTCATTAGGGTTTAACACAATCGTTTGTTTATTTGGGAGATGAACATGTAATCTTTGTATGATGATACATTTTAAATTCATTCGATCTCTACGCAGCTTTGGAAGCACTGACAAATCTAAAATTGCTATATGTCTTATTGTATTGTAGAGTTTCGTGTTCAATGCACAATCTTGCCCACGCTTGCATAATCATGCCCTTTATATTAAAACTTGGATTAATAATGATAATATCTAATGGATTAGGTAGATGCTTCTTAAAGTGGTTTTGGAAAGTCCTGACGTGATGAAATCCTACAGTCGAAAAATTACATCAAAGTTCTGAATTAATCATACACGTTATCCCCCAAAGTTTGTAATATAATTGGATTTTAAATTAAAATATTGATTTAATGGTATCCCTGTGTTTGCATTAAAAAAAAAAAATTAGAATTATGATTTAAATTTTAAATTTATGAAAATATTTTTGAAAAAATGTTGGTAAAAGTTTGAAAAACACCAAAAACTTATTTTCAGAACAAATCGAAAAAAAAGTTTATAAATATTTTTGGTTTGTAGAAATTTCGAAAATATTTTATTTTATAATTTTTTTTTAATGTCGATTTTAAATAAAATTTTTACTCTAGGTTAAATTTATTGGTAAATATGGAGACCATGAAAGAATTTAAAACTAAAAGTTTTATAAAATTAAATTAAAAAAAAAAAAAAAAAATAAAAATAAATTCTAAAATAATTTTTTTAAAATATCACAATTTAAAAATTTGAAATGTCCGACCGGAAATTAATTTGTGTAGCAGTCATAATTTATAATTTTATAAATTCAAAAATAAAAATTGAATTATTAAATTTAAATTAAATTTATTTTGGTGTTTTATATAATATTATTTAAATTTATTTGTAAAATTTTTTTATTTTTTTTAAACAAATGGTATAATATTAGATATTATTAAAAAAAAGTGGTTTTAAAATCGCCATTTTAAATATTTGAAATATCTCTTATGGAAATTTTATTCTTTTAAATACAATTTATGTGCTAATAGAACGCCCTTCATTTGTCACTTCAACTGTTTGAAAACTTAGTTTAAAGGCTTAAATCTTTTTAAATGGTCCAAAATTAAGAATAATCTAAAGAACAGTAATTGAGAATTTCAAAATAATTTTCCAGTTCCAGTAGAGGGTTTCATAATTTTAACATTTTCACAAGTTTGTGCTTTTGAGAGGAGGAATGAAATAAGACCTCTCGGGGTATTTTCTTTCTATTAATGGTCTGTACCTATTTCTTATATGTAATAATATCACGAAATTTGAAAAATAACACCCCGGCGTGTTAATTCTATTTCTGCTACATAGCAAATAAAACTCCGGGTTGTTAAATGTGAAATGGAGCCCGGGTAGTTAACTTTTAAGTATATTGAGTCTATATCTACACCCCTCCTTCTCTGGGTCACAAACTTAATGGCAAATTTATTATACCCTTTGACTACATAGTCATACGGGTATAAAGTCCATGTTCATGTGAAAAGAGTATATATTTACAAACAAAGTTCATTTAAGAACTCTTATTTGAATATAATTACATTTGCAAGTAGGTACTTATAGTAAAAGAACACTTTTTCTTTCGTAAACGTTTATTTTTTTCAAAAATCTGTAATTGATTTTCATATACTTTTATTAATAGTTTTTTTGCACGTAAATTGCTATTGGAATTTTTTTATTTTTTATAAAATATCAGTTAAGTAGTTTATATCGAGAAAAAAAATTTACAAAATATGTAATATAATTTTTTTCAATTTTCTGATACATTATGATCACATATTTTAAGTGAAAGTAAATTATGACGTTAAATGTATTTCTTATAAATGCAAAAAATCTAGAACTCATTAAAAATTTTATATATTTGAAAGTTATTAAATACAGGAAACAGCGTTCCTATTTTCTTCTGAGCAAAAGAAATCAAATTAAGGAAAAGACAAAATTGAACTAAAAATTTTAAATATGTTTTAATGTAGTATATTCTTTATATTATAATGTAATGATATATGAAAGAGATGAGAATATGTCATTATGACGTATCATTATGATGTCTTTTTTCCTAATTAAATTTCCAATGAAAATGTGCTTCCGAATAGGCAGCATCACTAGCGTTTAATGTGACATTAACAATAATGTAACAGTTTACGGTACTCATATCATTATAATTTATTTACTTTTAAAATATTTAAAAAAGTTTTCCAAATTTGCAATATTTTGCGAAACTTTTTTTTTGACACTGACATTTGAAAAATAATATATTTCGAACAAGTATCTAAAAGTTGACAAGGACAACCCGTGTTCCGGAATGAAACTAAATGAAAATGAAATGTTTTGGAATGATATTTATTTCGGAGCAAAAAATATATTGCTTCGACTTAAAATATCCAGTAAACGTTTATTAAAAATCCAGTACGTAATCATCGATTTTAAACTAAAATCTAAAGCCCGCCCATCAAATACCCCTCTAAAATTATGGTGCCATTTTTTGGGACATATCTGGCTCCCAATATACGAAGACTGAAAATTTATTTCAATTTTGAATCCTATTGTGGGGTATATTGATAAAAATATTTATTCGGCAGTGGGCTTTGCGTATAAAGGACCGTCATGTGGTGATGTTATACCGAAATTTCACACCCATCATTCGAGAGAATGCCCAAATATAATTAATATCAAATATAAGAATTTTATTTATTATTATTTTAATTGAATTTCAATAAGATGATATTATTTTATTATCTTTCGATCTAAAAGTGCATTTTACCTTGCCTAAAGGTGTATGTTAAAATATATGTCAAAATTTTACTGCAATTTTTTGTTTTTTTTTTTTTTTTTTACAAAGACACGGTTAAACATATTTTATTCGAAAAAGTTCATTTGGAACATATATATTTAGGTATGCAAAGTTCGACTTTACTTTCGTTGAATCACTTTTTATACCCGTATGACTATATAGTCAAAGGGTATAATAAATTTGCCATTACGTTTGTGACGCAGAGAAGGAAGGGGGGTAGATATAGACTCAAGTGTATGGATCGGATCAGAATCGAAAAATAAATCGATTTAGCTATGTATGTCCGTCCGTCTGTCCGTCCGTCCGTCCGTAATCACGATAACTCAAAAACTAAAAGAGCTAGGATATTGAAATTTTCGAAAATACGTTTTTTAGCAATAGCCGTCATCGCTATTTAAATCCAGCCTTTTTGGTCCATGGGTTCGGGTAGCTGCCATACAACTTCTTTTTTTATATGAGTATTACTCTGTACCTATAACAGCTGCGTGTCTGAAATTTTGCCAAAAATAGTTTAGTGTAATGGCCAAAGTTATTGCAAAATTTGGATGGTCTACTGCAGTGGGTTCGAGTAGCTGCCATACAACTTCTTATTTTATATGAGCATTACTCTACACCTATTGAAATTGGGTGTCTGAAATTTTGCCAAAAATAGTTTAGTGGAATGGCCAAAGTTACTGCAAAATTTGGTTGGTCTGCTGCAGAGGTATCGAGTAGCTGCCATACAACTCCTTCTTTTATATGAGGATTATACTACACCTAATAAAGCTGGTATGTTTAAAATTTTGCCAAAAGTAATTAATGTTTATAATAATAATGATATAATGTTTATATAACGGTCATACGGGTATCCCAGAGTTGACAAAGTATACTCTACTACACTCTTCCTCGTTTTAAACATAGGAATACTTTTGAAAAATTTAAAACAATTTTTGTAAATTCTTAGAGAAGTTACAGATTTCCCTAATTTATTCTGAATAGAAAATAAAATTAAAAAGGAAAAACTTTCTTAACATAAAAATACACCCTCAAGAATTAAAAAAAAAATTTCACAAATTTTGTGTAAAAGTTAAAAAAAAAGTTTAAACCAAAGCTGACATCTAATTTAAAATTTAATTTTTTAATTACTGATGTCCCATAGCATTACTAAAGAATGAAATCTATTAAAAGTTTGGTCTTTAAATGTTGTTTTGTCCATAACCCTTAATATTTTAAAAGTTATATTAACTTCTCTTAGTTATTTAAAAAGATTTTAAATATTCTTTGTAGAATTTTTTATTAAAACAAAATATTTGAAAATCTGTTATGAGCATCAGAGGAGTGGTTTTGTTAGGTAAGTAGATCAGAAGTAAGTAAGTCGTAGTTGGTAGGTTTGTAGATCAAAAATATAGGATATGAAGTATAAAAGTAGATACTTACATCTTGTATAAAACAAATTTTCTTAAGGTTGAATTATTTAAATACATTAGGAATAGTATTTTCAGAAAAAAACTATTAAGTTATGAATTTCTAACTAAATTTTTAATTGCTAACTATTTAACTGTTAGGTTAAGCTTGTCTGTACATATGTTAGAGCAGGGGGAGTTATATTATATTCTTGTTGTTACAATTGAACATGATGAATTCCACATACAATTTAAACATGAAATAGTACTAGGACTTATATTGTTATAATTTTTGTGTTTGAATTATATGGTATTCTGTATCTGTGAGTTATATTAATCAATTTTAGTAATATTTTTTTTCTGATATGCAAATTGCAAAACAAAGTCAATCATCAACTAAGAAGGTTTCAGATACTTGAAAACACCAACTATTCCAAATTTGATTGCTTAATTTATAGTTTGAATAAAAAATCAAAATAAATTTTTACAACAGGTTATAATGTAATTATTTTTCTGGGCAATAAAGTCATTGCATCATTTAAAATTTATTTTATAAAAAAGTGCTAAAAATTGACTTTAATAAATTTATATAATTAAATACATATTAAATATAAATTTTTATGTTCCAATTAAATTTCCATTTAAAACCAAATATCCAGAAAAAAATAAAATTTATGTGGGTTGAATAAAACATTATGGGCAATGGTCCAATGTCTGCATTTTTCTAAATGTTTTCAACAATTTTTGGCCATAAATGGTTTTTAAAATTGAGAAAAATGTTTAAATTTTTGTCAAATAAATGTTAAATTTATTAAAAAAATAAAATTTATCTACAAAATATAAAAAAAAAAGAAATTATATTTATCTTTTTTATATTATTTCATTTCTTAAAAAAAAACGCATCTACACTCTGCTTGACTTCTGGTATTACATTACAGGGCATTGTGTAATGGAAAACTACATTATTTAAAAGTAATTATTAAATAAATAAATAATTGCTACAAATGTGTTGTTATATAACATTATTTATAGCCTAAAATATTTAAAAAACTTTTAAGGTCAGAAATTTTTTTAGTCGGAGATTTGCAAATTAGGACAATTTGAAGATTTCTAAAATGCAATCTGTTCATTTCGATATGTTTCCCTTGGAAAAAAGACTTGGAAAATTATTTCGAATGTATATCGAAGTCCCGAAAGCAACTCTTGGTGGGCTCGCTTTACCTACGTTCGTTATCTTTGTGAAGTTTTCTATATCTATGCTTTCTTTGTCTAGTATCCAGGTTTCAGAAAAGCATAGAATATCGCTCGTTGTAAAAACTGAGTCACAGATTATATTTTTGGAATTTTTTAATAAACTTTGGGTATTATGGACAAGGACTTGAATATGCGGTTTTTCTTCATGTAAATAATGGAAATAAGGTATAACAGGATTTCCTCTCATTTTAGATAACTCTTTAATTTTATCATTAAATATTCAAATATTGATAATATTAATTATGCAAGTTCCTTCGAAACTGTGTATGTATATCTCTATACGATACAAAAATGTTTTTATATTATAATTTGAAGTAGATGTTAGATGCATTCTTTATATAAAATATTTTCAAAATTATTTATTTATTTATTTAAAAAGTTTTATTTGGGGCTTTCAACACTATTTAGGTTTTATAAAGCCCATAGTACATTTATTTTAAATCGAAAATTGAAATTCACATAACATTCTATTATTTTTTGTTTGTTTTTTTTTTTTTTTTTGTTTTTAAACTATGATTTTGGTAAAATATTTAAGATTATAATTTTGGTTAATAAAAATTTAAAAAATTTTTTTTTTTTTTTTTTTTCATTATTTTTAAAACATAGATAAAATTCATTTTACAATTATTGTTAAATAGATTATTTAATAATGGTAACTTAAATATATAAATTAAATTTTTTTTTTTTTTTTTTTTTGTTTTTTTAATACAAATCATAAATTAAAATTAAAGTTAACAATTCAATTTTATACAATAACAAGTTCAAATTAAAGAATACATGTTTATTTCTTTTATGAAGTTAATGACTTTTTCAATGGAATTGTGATTATCTGTACTCAGAGACTGAATACAAGTAATATCAAAAGTATCTCTTTCCTTTTCGTAAAGTTCACAGTTATTATTAACAGCGACAATAAAAAGTAGAACACTCAAAACAGAACCTTGAGGAATACCGTTTTCAATAATTTTTTCGTTAGAGAGTGTGTTACCAATAGAGACTTTTATACTTCTTACCTTTAAGAAGTTTTGAATAAATTTAACTATATTCCCAGTTAATCCCATTACAGTAAGTTCTTTTATTACTAATTTCCGCCAGACCATATCATAGGCTTTTTCAAAATCGAAAAAGACAGATATTAAGTATTTCTTGTTGGAAAATGCACTCATTATTACAGTTTCGAAATAAGAGAGATTTTCATATGTAGACCTATTTCTCACAACTATAATTTTTATCGACATAGATAGCTACTCCGCCATGAGCAACAGTATCAGAAAAGCGATTGTTGAAAAATATTTCGAAATTTTTCATGGAAGGAACGTGAGTATATCTAAATTTTGTTTCCTGTAAACATATTACGTAAGGATTAGATTTTTCCAATAATAAATTAAACTCTTCTTTGTGAGAGTACAACCCATCACAATTCCATTGAACTATACTACGTGTGGTTTTAGTCATCAATAGATTCTGAATCATCTAAACTTTCACCTAAGCTAACACACATAGGATCTAGTTCATTATTTACATAATTTATTTTTTTCTTTTTTAGAGCATTTTTTTTTAATTCTTTTTTAATTTCTCTTTTTTGTTTTTTATTTAAATTTTTTTTTAACATAAGCTTACCATTTTCTAGGACTTTTGTTTCATACTGAGCTGTTTCTTCATGTTGATCTTCTATACCTTTATCACTGTTTGCATCTTTTGGTTTATTTTTACTCGTTTCAATTTTTTTAAAATTTAAAGATTTTGGCAGATCAGGCTCCACAGTAGCTTTAGAATTTTGAGAATTTTTTAAAGAACAATCACACTTGCACCCGCAAACTTTTGTGTTTGTTACTATGCCCGCAAAAGTTTCCGAAAACTCAATTGGATTCCTAGTTCTGTATCTTTTAATGGCCTCTCTCATGTCAACTTTTTCAATTGCTTTAATACGTTGAATCTCCTTTTCTTTTAAAAATTTTTTACAAGTTTTTGTAAATGCATCATGATTTTGTTGACAGTTAATACACTTGGATGCTTTTGAACATTTTTCGTTTTCTTGTGTATGAACTTCTTCGGAACAATTAGAACATGTCTTTTTAGTTTTACACATTGTGCTGATATGACCGAATTTGAGGCAGTTCATACAACGAGTTGGTAGTGGAACAAATGGACGAATTGGAACTTTTTCATAACCTATTGTAAGATATTCCGGTAAAATACAGCAATCAAAAGTTAAAGAAAATAATCCAGTTTGTATTTTAATATCATTAATTGTTTTCATAAATCTTCGTATACTGGAAACTTTTTGCTCTTTTAATTCTTCTACTATTTCTTCATCAGTCAAATAAACAAAATCTCTTCTAAATACTACCCCTTTAACTTGATTTAGTGTGTTATGTTCACTAACTGATACATTTATTGAATTATTTAATGATATGAGTTGAATTAATTTTTCAGCTTGCAATTTAGTCTCTGTATGAATTAACAAAGTTCCATTTCTGCATTTCACAACTTTTTCCACCTTTCCTGCAACATTATCAATTACCTTTTTTATTAAAAAAGGTGATACTGTCTGCATATCTTTTCCTTCATCATTTCTTGTTAATACCAAAAATTTTGGTCCTGGGCTCGTATTTTTAAGTTTTTTATTTTTATCAAAATTGATTTCATTTATATATGCTTTCTCACATGTTTTATTTTTGTCTTTGTCTCCCATATTGGGAGTTAATACGTTTATACCGCTATAGAGAATATTATTTTATTTACACTTTGTTATTGTAATTAATACTAAATATTTTTGTTTTTAAAAAAAAAAAAAAAATTTTTTTTTTTTTTTAATTATTTGTTATTGTAATATAGTGTATAATGTTTTACTTTTGTTGTAATAATATCGGTATATTGTCAAATGAGAGAAAAAAATATTATAGTAAAAAAAAAAAAAAAACACCACAAAAAAAGAGTTTAAAAATATTATAATAATTTAAATAGTAAAGTTTTTTTATTATTTGATGCGACTTTAAGAATATATCCTCACACATTGAATGCTTAGCCAATACTGTATTTTCAAAATTTTTTTATTCATATATCTATGTAAGTATGTACATATATGCAAACATAATTTTTTTTTCCTTATGCTAAAAAATGGTTTCCGAAGTGGATTAATATAAAAAAAAAAAAAAAAAATTTTTAAAATTACTAATTTAATTTTTACTAACCTTGTTGTTCGTTAGTTCTTGTTTCCTCATTACTTCTTCGTAATCTAGCTTTTTGACTAATACTTTGGCGTTCTCTTGCTCTAAAAAGAGTATTTTTTCGCTTCCTTCTTAAATAGAAAGCTTGACGAGTGTTTTGTAAATTCGAAAAATTAGAAGAACTACTTCTTGAATTAATTTTTACACTCCACTTATTTTTTAAGTTTCACTTAACCTCTTAACTTTTTATTTTAATTCACTTCAATTATAATTTAATTGTTTATTTTTAAGTACTCAACCAACTTAACACAAACTAACTAACAGAATTTACTTTTTATAAATTTAGTGTTATCATATATCATCATATCATATATAATATTTACCTAAATATATATTTACCTAAATATATATATATATATATATATATATATATATAATCCCATAGACTGTGGACCAGGTTTTTAACTTAGTACGCGGACATGTTTAAATACCATACCACACACTTATCCTAGCTATCTTCGAACCGTCATTTTTATATTTAGTTTTTCTTTCTAAGAGATTATGATATTTAATATATTTTGAAACATTTTTCTAAGTTAATTTTATAATTATTTCAAATTATTTCCTTACTTATTTGTTATTTTATACATTATAGTTTTATTATTTTTTCAAATCGGAATATCGCAACGTTCTTTCGTTTTAAAAAAATGAAAAAGAAAGAATACAAAATGACATTAAAGTTGTTCAATTTTCCCATACACGATACAACTCAAAATGCAAAGCAAAGACTCCACTTTTTTAATTTTATTCCAACCAACTTTTCAACCTTCAAAGTGGTCTTTCAGCTTACCCATACACAATTCAACTTCGCAAGTACGCATGGTAAGTTAAAAACCTTGTTCATCGTGTATGGGAAGCATAATACAAAAGTTTTTGCGAGACCTTGCCAACATGTAACATATGTAAATATTTCACATCTCGAATTATTATAAATCATAGAATTACTACATAGTAGTAGTACTAGTAATTCTATGTTATAAATAGTTGACACAATAAATAATGATGGCAATAATCTTAAAATTCATTTTATTCATTATTAAAGAATAGAATATAAATAAAATGAAACAAAATCGAAATTTGAAAATAAAGTCTATAAAATAAAGTTGCATAATGATAAATTTTAGTACCGTATGGCAACCCTAAATATTTGCCTTTGAAAAATTTATAAAGTTTATAAAACCAGCTATCTTCTGCCGTTTTCAGATTGAAATTACACTTGAAATTACAAAACTCTTGTTATAACAACTTAAAAATAGGGCTTCTTCTAACTTTGGGAGGCTGTAGCTCCGTAACGGGTGGGGCTCCAGTAAAATTTCTCTTCTCTATTTCAAACGGTGTAAAATTTTTTGTAAACATATGGACGGACAGACATACAGATGTACATATAGGCACATTTTTACAAAATCTTTTGAAAATGTGCTAAAAAGATAATAAATTTAAATAAGTATATTGATTAATTAGGATACCTATCAAATTAGTTTTAAGATACAAATTTGGAAAAGATGTAAAAGATGAAAGATTAATTAGAATCAGAAAAAAATTAGTTTAAGCATATGTTGAATTTTACAATCCAAATAAGGTTTCAATTCAAAAAACTGCTATGAACCTGTGATCCTTTCTAAGAAAATATCCTTTTTCTAAGGGTATTTTCTTTTAATGTTTTCCAAGAAATCTTAAATAAAAACTGAGTAAAATAGTTTTCCTTGTAATTTATTATCAAATATTTGAATTTAGATTTGGAACGAATTTTCTGTTTCAATAGAATTTTAAGTAATACTCTTATTCATAATAAAATTAAGTAGTTCTTTAAGAAGATTATTATAATCCATTTTATCTATTTGTCAACTGTATAATGCTGTTCTATATGTCCATATGAAACAAAAAACAATAGCAATAGAACAGAATTAATTATTAAAGTACATTTCATTCGGAAAAGCGAGTAAAAACAAAAAAAAAAATTATTACCACGTGCTTACATTACGATAAAAGTAGGGTGTATTGAAAAAATTAAAATAGAATTAGAGGTAACCTTGTTGGTTAACAATCTCAACTTCTAAAGTAGTTCAGGACAATTTTATAGTATAGGAAATCAGAGTGTTGATTTATATATATAATCATTAAGGAACTCTGAGGTAATCTGTTGAAAGCTTAAAAGTAAAATGGACTTCTAGAAATTAAAAGTTAAGAAAATGATAACGAGATAGTTCTGAATTAAGAGAGGTTTTAGAGCTGTGTTCAAAGTCATGGTATTCTTTTTTTCCAAAATATTTATGTACTATTAAATCCCTCCTGATTCAAAATCTTTTATATATATATATATAAATATTCTGGAAAAAGTGGCAATACTAATTTTGATTTTTCTCGTGTTTAAAATATTTTTAGCTTTATTTCTTTATTATTTTGGCATTATTTCTTTTTCAAATATTTTAAAAAATGTAATAAAATCAAAAATTAAGAAATTATGATTTTGGTTTAATTTCAAATGTGGTATTGCAAGAAATCCAAAAAAGTGCAATTTGACTTTATTTCATATGGTCTTACTGCATGTACCCGTTAGTTTCTAATAGAGGAAAAGTCAACTCAAAATAGGGAAAACAATTTCAAGTAAAAATTATTAAAAAATAAAGTGGCAATCCTGATTATGAATTCAACTCTAAAAGCCATCCTAATTCAAAATCTTAGGTACACATATATATATATAAATATTCTGGAAAAAGAGTATACAGCCCTTCTTTTGAATTCAATTAATAACAAATGTAATTTTCACAAAATTTCAGAAAAATAACCATTCAATTGTTTGCTTATTAAAAAAAAATTAGAAATTTGAAATAAAATCAAATTGGCTTTGTTTCAATTTTTCATATTGAAATAAGACCAAAAATTTAAAAATTAGTTTTTTGGTTTTATTTCAAATATGGTAATGAAATAAAATCAATTTATAATCCCTGTACATAAAATGGGATTTTTTTTAATAAAACAGGCAATTAATATTCCTTACAACCACATAATTAAGATTTGATTGTATTTTTCCTTTTTACTATAATACGAGTATTAAGATCCAAACTAATGTATGCTATTTCCTTTTTTCAAAAAAAAAAAAGAGAAGAAAAATGTGATTAAAAGATATTAGTCACTTGTTTTTTTGCTTAATTCTTTCTTCACTTATATTTTTCACTTGTCCTTAATCCGATTTTTAGAACACTATTAAAAATTTTAATTTAAAAAAATAAATTTCCTTATCAATTCAAGTCTGTATAGTTTTAATGAATTAAATTATTTTGATGAACTTATTTCTCTTGATTTGTTCGTCTGTTTTTAAATGTCCTGTTTTGTTTTATGCAAACAAATGAAATCGGACCATGTTAAAATAGATAGATGGACTAGGTTTTGCATTTTTAACTTGAGGTTGCAAAAAAAGGCAAGGTTACGTAATTTAAACTTTAGTTCCAGTACATGTTCGTGGTTTTTATCGTATAAAAACTTAGCGTCAATAAAAACTTAAGCATAGCTAAATTAAGTTGTGTTTAATATTTTTCTAATCTAAAAAGTACTTTAAAAGTTAAAACGAAAGTGATTGATTTTTTAAATTTAAAAACATGCATCTTTGATCATGTTTTCCGCTTCTTTAGGAATGGTTTCGAAAACTTCTTAACTCCCTATTTCCAACAAAATTTGCAATAAGGATCAACTCAATTGAACGATTGTATAAAAGTTGGCTTCAACTCAAAACTAAATTTTTTAAGCTTTATGAAAGTCTTTAAGGAAAATTCCCAAAACCAAAAAAGAAAAAAATCTCCAAAATTTGTATGAAACTTTGGAGACTTTTTTCATATGCTTAAAGTTCACCAACTTTTGGACTTTTTCTTTTATTTTAGGGACCTTTACTAAGTTGTATTTGAAGGATTTTTTGCATATGGAAAATTCTAGAAAAGTATTTTTATATACAGTACATGAACATTAAGTTCAATTATTCAACCAAAAAAAAAGGTGCAAATTAAAAAATCCAAAAAAAATAAAAATTGTACAAAAAAAAAAAAAAATATATATATATATTCCGGAAACGGTGGCGATCCTGATAATGAATTCAACTCTAAAATTCCTCTTATTTGAGAATTTCACGTATCATGTTTAAATAAATATTTTGTAAAAGACGTATATTTCTGATTTTTAACCCAACTTCAAAATCTCTGCTAAATCAGAAATGCGTCGAATTTTTGTTTTGGAGTTAAATTTTCTTTGTTTGAAATTTTTTTTTTTGAATTATGACACCATCTCCTGATTTTCGTAAATAATATGTCAGCAAAAAAGCAATTTGGAGACTTTTTTCTTTTAGTTTTGGAGACAAACATATATTTAAAAAGTGTATTTTGGGTACTCTTTTCATAAGACAAAAGTTCACAAAATTGGAGACTTTTTTCATTTCTGTTTTGGAGACTTTTTTCTTAAAGGCACTTTTTGCAATCGCATTAATTTTATACTCGTATTATATGTTTTAATTCACTTTATTAAATGTGCACTTTTGGAATACTTTAATTAAGCTTATGTTGCTATTTATATATTTTTTCAGTACATTATACATTTTTTTATTTAAATTTTTCAATTACTGTATTAAAGTAGAATAGAATTTACACTGTATTCAAAAGAAGTGTTATGAAAGTTATAAATGATGTTAATATTCTTTTTAATATATACAAAAAAAAATCTGTATATAACCAGGTTATTAAAAAATTGCTTTCTTTTATATTCATTTATAAGTATATGATACATTTTTTAAATTTTATACAATAACGATTTAATAAAAAAAGCAGTTTTATAGCTTTTTTATATCATATTAAAAAAAACTCTACATTTGCTAATTTACTTAATACATATTCTTATATTTTATTTACATATATACTTATATCATTTTATATCGTTAAGAATCTCTCTGTTCAGTTCTCTATTATTTATAAATAAAATTTTATGGAGTTTAAATAAAAAGTTTATAATTAAGGATTAAGAATGTGGAGCAGAGCTTTAAATCTGTAGATTATACAATGTAATGTAAGACTACTAATACTAGGATTATAAACTTGATAGAAATCGAAATATTGTTCTTATTAATAATGGTAATTTTTAAGTGTTGATTAAATTCTCCACTACATTTTGGAAAAGTAGACCTGGTTTAATAAGAAAACTAATACGCTTTGTAGTTGTTGCTATAATGGATAGATGACCACCAATCAAACACCTCGGCCTCCCGGCCTTTATTTCGTTCTGATTTCGGAGGCGCTCGCATTCATACAGAGTCTCGTTGAGTTAATTAATTCGCTTGATGGACTGGATATTCCCCTGATTCGACTTCTTTACCATACTGAAGTCTTTCCAGTATCTTCTAAATCATTTTTTCAGCTTTAGATTTTTTTTGTTGTATTGGTATTTACATCTCTCCAAAAAGCCCTCTTGTGAAGTGATCATTTAGAGTGTAACCATTACTTTTTCGTCTGGGTTTTGGTTTCGGCTTTTGTTATCTGTTTTACTTCCGAGTGTGAAAATCCTATTGACTCTATATGTCCACTCTGGATTCTCAAATAGTTCTTTTAGCCATTTCGTCCGCTCTTTTGTTTTTGGAGAAATTTGAAGTGCTGGGATGCATTATAATTTTACTACTAATACCCTTTACATTGCAATTTTTAACAAATGCTGTTGTAGAATGTATTAAGGTACACTGCTGCAGCATAATGGAAAATTTCAAAATAGTGTTATTAATTAAATTGGAAAAATATGAGGCACAGGTGTACAAGAACTTAATTTATATTAATAGAAGCTACTTTGCCAGTTAAAATTGCTTTTAGATTATTCGAAAATAATGTGTTGCAAAGCAGTTTTGTATAATATTCTATCTAACACTTTTCTTAAAGAAATTTTTAAATATAATAAAACATAAATTACTATTAATGTAATCAAATTTTAACTCGTTAACTTCTCTTTTCAATTTAAGTTTCTATAGAAATTTTTTAATAACCTTTGATGAAAGAATTAAAATTTAGTTTTACTAATAATGAATTCTTTTATCACTCAATTTTTTTTCATGCTGTGATAGTAAAATTAATACTTCCAAGTTATGATGCATAGGTTACGAACTATATTATGTTATTGTAATTTGTAAGTAACATATTAATATATTAGAAAATAAAAAAAATGATTATGTCAAAAGCAGTGAAAATAATCTATATGAAGTTTGAATCTTTTGTTAGACAGTAATTAATTAAATTATAAAAAAAAGTTTTAACGTTCCGGGAAGTTTCCTCTAATTTATTTTTTACACTGACTTAACCTATATACAAGCCAAATTTTGAGTTTTAAATATATTAATCATTAATATTTAAATAATGAATGAATATTAATGAATATGCAAAATATAGTGTATTAGTCAAAATATTTATATATGAACGTAACTTAATCTGAATCCATTGCCTTGTATTTATTCAGGCCGTTATATTAAAAATTTTTTCGGAACATATTTCGTATAAATTAGGTATTATTTTACATAAATTGGAGATTATTTTTGTTCAATTTTTTAAATATTCCGGCCTGTAAAAACCATAATTAAGGCAATGCTCAATCTATATTACAAAATGAATATAAAAAAAAAGTAAATCCCATCAAATTGAAAATAAATTGCATAAATTAAAAGCAGTCAATGAAGAAAAGCTATCTAAATATTTGTTATATTAGTATTTCAAACTATTATTATTTAACCACTTAAATACAGTACTTTAATATTTAGAATTATATTTAAAATAAAAGTATTTAATTATATTTTATTCTCTAAATTTTCTATTTGAATCTAATTTTTCTGCGGTTTTTATGGTCAACAGTAATAAATATGTACACTCATAATTACCCTTTGTGATGATTTTTCAATTGTGGTCTTTATATTTACTTTATCATGATTATTTAATTGTGGTCTAATGTACAATTTCAAATAATAAAAATTAAAAAGTTTTTAATTGCATAATTTTAAAATTATATGTAACTAAATATTAAAATTTTTTATTCAATTCTATAACTTTGAAATCTAATGTAAATTTATTAAGTTTGTATTTAAATTGATCATCTTTATCAACCAATATTAAAATTCAGTTAAATTTATTTTAAACCTTTTGAATTTTGTAGTTTCAATGAATCGTAAAGCTTGCCAAAAAGCCTTACCGTACATGTTATCTGTCAATTCTGTATCGATATGGAAATGGCTCCTTCTTACTTTTCTGGATTAATTAGCAAAATCTATAAAGATCAAGTAATCTATAAGCATGATAATGAAAACTAAACAACTTTTGCAATTAATTATAAAACTGGAATGAAATAGTAAAATTTTACATAAGGGTATAAAGGAGTATTTACATTGGAGCTGCGATAAGTGATAAAAGTATCGATAAGAGCATAGCTCAGAAAATTATATACATGATTTTAATAGAGGTGTTTATGTTGCAACATTGATTTAATCAACGACAAACCATATATAATTTTTACTTTTACTATGCTCTTATCGACGCTCTAATTAATTATCACAGCTGCAATGTAAACGCACCCTTGGGCGTGTACTTTCATCCCATTATTTTATTTAATTACGCGATTGGTTTAATGTTGTCTTGTTTCAGTTTTTGAAACAGAAATTGGATTATATTTAATAAACACAGACAAAGAATTCGGCTGTACGAAAAAAGTCCTCAATTTGAGTGACGGCTTGATTGCTGTCATATTATTAATTATTATAAAAAAGTTAGGAGAGTTAGGAGAGTTTCTATACAAAATGAGGATTTCAATAGTTTTAATTTTTTAATAGTTTTAAAAAAAGTATGTTCAGCGGGGTTTTGGAGGCGGAAATTTCGAATGTATTAAATACCATAAGAGGAATGGAAAAATCCATATTTTATATTTTCTGTAAAAAGCTATATTTTTGCATTTTACAAAAGTTTGAAACGAAAACTAAACTTTTTATAGTAAAATTCAAAGTTTCCGCACAACCAATAATTTTGGAGACTTTTTTCATATCTAAAAATTTCATATCCAAATATTGGAACTTTTTTCATACTGCCAACAAGGACAAACAATTTTTGAAAACATTTATATCTGAACAACTTGCACTTAATGAGTGCATGAATTAAGTTCTATCAGATTTGTGAAAATCGAATTAAGTTTAAGACTGGAAGTAAAGCTTGGTTTGAGTGAAGTTGTTAAGAAGAGTTATTTAATTTGTTGTTCTATGGAGGATAAGTTAGACTGTGTAAAACAGTAAATGGGATTATAGATTACTGAAGATCATAAGAGATATCTACTTAATGTTTAATAGAAGTCTCCAAAACAGTTATTCAGTCCCATACCAATACAAATATAAATTTATAAAAAGTTTTTGAATTTAAATATGTCTAAAGTTATTACCAAATAATAATGTTACTTGATAAACATTATTAAGGAAACAAAATTGTAGCAACTGTTTTCCTTATTATTATTTTATTTATGAACTTATTCAATATTTTTTTTTTTTGAAATTGAATAATATTCATAATTGGTAGCCATTTCTGTAGTTTTTTTTCAGTTTTCATTATTTAAAATTTTTAGCCAAACTTTTTCCAAATTGTATTAAAAAAAAAAATTAAAGTTTCTGTTCATCTTTTGTTACGTCTCTCAGTTTTGAGTTTTTTTGCTTTAAACAAACAAATAGAACAAACAGAAAGTTTTGGAATCAAAAAAAAAGAAAAAAAAAACTTTAAAAAGCCTAAAACTTTATTATGCAAACAAAATGAAGAATTCATGCGAAAACCTTCAAAAATTTATTGGTGTATAAAAAAATCAAATAGCAAAGTTTTGGAAATTTTTTTTTTTAGTTTTTAACTTTTTTGTTCAAAACTATTTTAATCCCAATAATTTGGACACTGAATTTTATTCAAATGAGCTTTAGAAAAATCAAAAATTTTTAAATTTGAAAGGTTTTTGAACTTTTATTTTAAAGTTTGAAAAACATTTTTTTAACAAATATTTAATAGGAAAATGATAAATTAGACTGAAGCTGTTAATCTAAGAGCCGCTTCGCTTCTACCGTCGCCTTCTAAACAAAATAAAGACCAAATAGCGAAGTTTTTTTAAAGCCTCTTCAGACTATATGTACATTTGACATGGCTGAATAAAAAACATACCATATGGTTTTCTTTTTTTTGGTTCTCATTCAGTTAAGAGATGAAGATACCAAAAGTTTTCGAAAATTTGCAACAATGTCATTAGCATAAGTTTTCAATCTTGTAGTCATATATTTTTTTAATTTTTCATCAATAGCATTTAGGACATTATATCTAGCATATGCTTGTTGCTATAGTAATGATGTAAACCATAATTCTATCAGCTCAATAAATGTTGTTTTTTGTCAACCCAACAACAAATGAATACTTAAATACTTAAATTTATAAATGTATATTTCATAATATTTTTTTTAATTTTTGATTTTTTTTAAGTTTTGGTGGCGACCTTTATTGTTCATCTTTCAAACTGAAATATTTAGTTGTAAGAAAAGTTTTTTAATATTACAAAAAAAACAAAAGTAGAAAGTTGCTTTACCCTAGGGTCGTTTTTCTTTTTAGTCAAGTTTCATTTAAATGAACGTATTCTACTTAAACTTCAAAGCGACGCAAGTATTAGGTTATCGTCAAATAATCGCAATATCAAAATTTTTTTTTTGAAAATCTTTTTTTGGAATTTTAAAATGCTCGAATTTGTAATTGTTTCAGATACAGTTTTAAAATTTTACTCAATCCATTGATTTACAACTCTATTTTATTTAAAGTTTAATACATATGTGGTAACTTGAAAATGTTTTTTTGGGAAAACTTCAATTCAGAGAACTTAAGTTTTCAACATATTGTCATCACATAACTATATTATTACTAATTATTAGCAATGGATTTGTCATCTAGTGAACGAAAAATTTTAATAATTCAATTTTTAAGAATAGAATTTGCTTCATCCAATTAAAATTCTGATTTAACGAATAAGAGCGATTTAATTACACCTAAAATATTATTAATTTCTTTTGGAGTCGAGTCGGCTTATTTTGTATACCAGCTGATAGACATTTAATTAAAAGTTACTATATATTTTACTATATATAACTATGTATTTTAATACTATTTATTGAGTTTACCCAGCCAGGGATCAAACCCGGAGGGACCTTTCGCATTAAAGACCGGCGTCACAACCACTGCGCCATCGACTATAATTTAAAAATATATTAAAGTGCATTAACTATTTAAAAGGTATATTTTTATATAGGTTCACTCTGTATTTGCCACCACTATAGAGTATCTATGGATAACAATTGAAAAAACATAAATTCTAAAACACTAATAACATATCTTTTTACCAACCTATTGTCTTCAAAGTTTACTGACCTCAATTGAAAGGAAAACAAAAAATTTTCTTTAGTGTCACTGCCATTATAAGAATTTTTTTTTTTATAAAATTCTGGAATATTTTTACAGAACACAACAATATTTGAATCAAAAAATTTTTTACTAACTTTTAACAAAAAAATTTACAAAAGCAAAATATTACCTACCGTGTAGGTAAAGAATAGATAAAATCAATATAACAGTAGTTGTTATAACATTTAATGGTCTGTCATAAAATAAATTTGTATACGGATTTCAATATTATTCAAGTACAAACAAATATCAATACTTGGTGGTGCCATTAACATTAATTGTTTTTGGAGATCATAATATTTTAGTATGTAGAGTTTTTCATTTTATATCTATTAATATCATTAAGCATCTCAAACACCTTGGAAGATATTTTATTTATTTATTTATGTACAATCCTCCACCACATACAATATGATAAGTGAGTGAAAATGCATTTGCTTTTCAGGTGTGACAATTAAATTTATTTTATATTATAAAGACCAGGATTTGATAGCGAGACTTTTCTATTGAAAAACCGCCACTTTAACCACTGAGCTATCTGTCATATGGAAGATATTAAAATGAAGAGAAATTTTAATAAAGAGGACGACGTTTTTTTACGCCAATAGAATTAAGTTCCTTTGTTATCATCGGTCACCTAGAAATATTATATTGATGATTTTTATTTAAATTTATTTAAACATTAAACTTTGTGCAACACTTTAAAACACTCTGTAATTCTATATTGATACATTTTCTATTGCTGTATTGCAAATTATACGAATAGTTCAAAATAATACTGAACATTATTTTTACTTTTGTATTTTTATACCCGTGCCAACAATATAGGGTACAGGTAAAATAAAATTGCTTCTCCGTTTGTAACGCAAATATGTAGGCAGACATAATTGATATAAGCTCAACGGTATAAATCGGATCTGCATCGAAAAGTAAATCAATCTAGCTACGTGTATCCGTTCGTCTCTGTGTTGGCACGATAACTTAAAGAGCAAAATAGCTGGAATTTTAAAATGCACACAAAGTGGTTTTAGACAATTTGTAGATTGCCTATTGTTTTGTTTAAAATTGGATAAAGAAATTGGGCAGGATGAAAATTACACACGGTAGATTATATAACAGGGTGAACACTTTTAAAAAGTTCTAAATGGTTACAGGTTCATTTTCGGGTACCTGTCAAATTGTTGAACCCTGCTTACATGTCACTTGAATGGTTTTTAACTGTTTTGTTTAAAACAAATTATAAGGCGGGATGGGCCATATTATTTTTGTTATTATATATCTTCAATATTTTTTGTATTTGTTTTTAAATTTAACATCGGGAAATTGATAATATTTATTTTATTTTAAACACCAAAGGAGCTTTCCACGGGTATCTAACAGTGGACAAGGGTAACTATAATTTTCCTCGTTGTTATAAAAATTTTTTATCACACAACAGGCTTTTTCAAAATAGGCAATTTAAAAATAAGATATATTTTAAATGGCTCTTCTAATGATCACAGATATTTATAAAAAAATGTACTTCGATAATGTAAATGATATTATATTCAATTAATAATGCATTTTTGGCTTTCTTCAGGTACTTTAAAAAATATTGAAAAAATTCAAAAAAGATTTTTAAAGTGACAAAATTTAAATTATTGAAGTTGCATGTTGTCAATTTAAAATTTATAATTAAATTAAACATCATATTTCATTCTCCTTTTCTTTGTCGATTTTAAACTTAAGTTATTTATAATATTCACCTTTGCAGGGGCACTCGTTGGGTTAGTGGGTAAGCATTATATTAGTGGGTTAGTGGGATATTAACTGAGGGGTTGTACATTCGATTCGTACATGAATCTTTATACCCGTGCATACATATTATAACAGCGGGTTTATTAAAATTGCTCTTCCGTTTGTAACACATCGATCTAGACGAGCTAGATGTAGTGTCAAGGGTACGTATCGGATCAGTCCGTTTGTCCGTCCGTGTGTCAGCACGATAACTCGAAAACTTAAAGGGCTAGAGTTTTGAAATTCACACAAAGTCATTATTAGACAATTTCTAGGTTCCCTATTTTTAGCACATTTTCAAAAAATTTTGTAAAAATGTGCCTATATAGCTTCACTCTGTCCGTCCGTCCGTCCGTCCCTTTTTACCTACGATTGACTAAAAAATATCAGAAATGGGTAGGTATTGCAATAAAAATAATTTAATGTTAAAACTTTTTTTTGTAGCCCCCCCCGTTACGGAGCTACAGCCCCACAAAGTCGAAAAATGCACCATATTTAAAAAGTTATAATTAGAGTTCTATAAGGTATATTTCCAACCTGAAAACGGTAGCAGACAGCTGTTCTTATAAGCTTTACAAATTTTTATAAACCAATTGTATAGGGTTGCCATACGGTACTAAAATTTACCGTTATTCAAAACTTTACCGTTTACAAAATTTTTGGTCACTCATAACTTCGGAACGGCTAAATCTAGAAACTTGAAATTTTGGGAGAAGTTAGATCCTTAGAAATAAGTAAGAGTCAGTTAACAAATTTTTTTTGTCACGCCCCCTCTTTAGGAGCTGTAAGGGGTCGAAAATTGAAATTTTGCTAAAAATTTAGCTTTTAAACACCTATAACTTGAATACCAGTCAAAATTTTTTTTTATTTGTATACAAAATTGAAAGCTCCAAAACGAAAGTTTCAATAAGTGTCAAAGGTTTTTCTTAATTTTGACTTTGTCCGTCCGTCCGTATGTTTACAAAAACTTTTACATCGTTTGAAATAGATTAAAGAAATTTTAACCACGGGTAGATATTACAAAAAAATTAATTTCGTAGAAGAATTTTTTTCTGTAGCCCCACCCGTTACGGAGCTACAGCCCCCCAAAGTTGGAAAAAGCCCTATTTTTAAATTGTTATAACAAGAGTTTCTCTAAGTGTATTTTTAGTCTAAAAACGGCAAAAGATAGCTGGTTTTATAGGCTTTACAAAAATATAAGGTTTAAATGTATAGGGTTACCATATGGTACTAAAATTTACCATTAAGTTAAACTCAACTTTTGCAAAATTTTTGGCCCCATATATCTTCTAAACGGTTCAACCTAGGGTCTTGAAATTTTGGGAGAAGTTAGGTCCTCCAAAATTAGTAGGAGTCGGTTAACAAAATTTTTTTGTCCCGCCCCCTGTTTAGGAGCTATAAGGGCACGAAAATTTAAATTTTGCTATTTTCAACCACCTGTAACTTTAACACCTGTTCAAATTTTTTTTTACAAATATGCAAAATTTATAGCTGCAGCATTATATTTCAACATACGTTAAAGGTTTTTCTTAAATTTGAAAGGGTCTCTTTAAATTGAAGAAATCGTATCTTAATCTTAACCATTTTTGGTTAAATAATTATATTCTAGGTAAAATTCCAAATTTTGTGGGAGTTCAAAATTGATTTCCTAGAACCGGAAAAAAATGGAAGAGTGAAGGCAGGAGGGGGTGAACAGATCCATTATAAGTTTGCTAAGCAAAAATTTGGGAACCTTCCCCATTGAAGATCTACTAGGTCTTCAAAATTAAAACTTTTATGTTCTTATAAAACAATAACTTATTTACCAGTGTAAGTTTTTCCAAAATTAAACGTTAACATTGAAGCTCCAACATTATATTTTGCACTTATTAACAGGTTTTCTTGAGTGCATTTGGGTTATGTTCTAAGTAATTCACTATTAGTCATATAATTAATTATTAATGAAATAACAAAATTATAATATTATCATAATATATATTTTTATAAAAATAAATGATAAAATACTCAGTAAGAAACCGTATATAATTTTGAAAATGTGCTTTTTAAAAACCCTTGGTTTTTTTCCCTCACTTGTTTTTGGTTAAAATTGGACCAAGGCTTCGGGTAGCTGTCATACAGCTATTTTGCACCAATATGAATTTCTTCAAAACTAATTATACTACGAGAATGAAAATTAAACAAATTTAGTTCTATGATGAAACATGCACTTATATGAAGTTTCCAAATGTTACGGCTTCATTTTCGAGGGGCTGCCATATAACTTCTTTGAACCAACATGAATTTCTTCAAAACTAATTATACTAGGAGAATGAAAATTACACACGTTTAGTTATATAATGAATCGAGCACTTATATGAAGTATCGAAATTTTACGGTCCCCATTTTCGGGGAGCTGCAATACAAAGTTTTTAATTCAATAACTGTGAATCTAATGAAGCTACGAGATTAACATTAAAATTGGACAGGTAAAGTAATAGGGCAAATTACTTGGCAAAGTTGGACATCTCTCGGACCAACTTTTAGGGTGGGAATATTTTTTTTTTTTTTTGTGGTTTTTTTTCTTTTTAAATCTCCATGGTTACCAAATCTAATTTCAAATATACAAATTAGGGTCTGTCTGCGTACTTTCCTGACTAATACTCTAACTCATATTTTAAAAGATTGTGCATACAAAATTATTTTGAATATATTGTGCCATCGTACAACGACGAATAACATATTTTCAGAACATATTTTCCATTTTCGTATAAAAAAGGAATTCTTCAATGATATAGGTAGTAAATTTGAAATTTCGAATGAATTGAAAATATTACGCGCATTTAGAAAATAAGTATATTTTCTACTATTCCCTAAAGATTAATCTTTCCAGTTTTAATAATCTAATTTAACCTTTAGTTAATCTTTTGTATGTCCCGGTGAAAATTCAAGAATAAGATCATTTCTTTATGTACTCAATAACTTCGAAATTCGAAAAAGCATTTGACATTCTGTGGGTTGGTGCCTAATGGTATTAATTTTATGCGAACTCTCAAAATATCAATATACCCTTTACATAATAATTGGCCAGCCATGGACATGCTTTAATTGTCATATAAGAAATTGTTTTCAAATTTTGTTTTTAAAAGATTACAAAATGAAAAAGTCGATTCCAACATTTTTTTTTACAACGATTACAATAATTTTAGTTTACAAAAATAAAATTGCATAACTTTAGGCATTAATATGAAAATCTAGAATAAACCAAATTTATTTCGTACAGGGTGGCAAGGTAATTTAAAATTTCAAATAAAGATACTTTAAAAATATTTTGAATTAAAATAATATATTGAAATAATAATTTTAAGTTTTAAAATAAAAATTTTATATAACTTAACATATGACGAACACTGAACGGAACTTACAATCAATTTATAAAAATTTATTGTTTTAACGTCTAAAAAAATTTTTTTAAAAAGTTTATATCCCATTTTTATGTCTAAAAACTTTATAAAAACTTTATATGGCAAGTGTATCACGTGATCGAAATTTTAAATAACAGACCAGTCAATCTTAGTATGAAGACAGTTTTCGGGCTAAGAATTTATAAAGTTTTACCTTTTTTTAAAGGTTTTGCGTACACAGACCGGGTTTTTGTATATATGTATTTAATAAATTAATATATTATATAATAAAATACTCACCTTTTCTAGCTATTAAAAACAAATCCTAATTATTTGAAAAATAAATATAATATTAAATTAAATGTTATTCATTTAAAAGAAAATTGCTATAGTTGTACTGTAGATGAAACATTTTTCTTAAAATTTCTGAGATTTAATTAAGAATTTCCTTATTCTTTAGATAGCGAAAAAAAGATTGTCAACATTCATTTTGGAAGTTGGGCCACTCACTATCGAAGATGAAGTTTAAATTCATAACTATTGCAAAACAAAAAAAAACAAACTTTCATATTTTAATATTCTGCTAAAAATGTTAAACAACTTTTACAATAGTTTTTTCTTAACAGAAGAATAGAAAACTTTTTAACTATTATTCTACAGCTAATATTGAATAACAATTTTTTTGCTATTTTTTTTTTAACTTTTTTTTTTTATTAAAGTTAGATCTTTTGAGTTTTGACTATAAATATGTAAAAATTACAAAAAAGTTTTATTTTTCATATAAAAAGATTTTAAAAGATTTCTTTTAAAAATTATTTCAATAAAAGTTTTAAAGCTTTTGAATAAAATCTTTTCAAAAAAAATTATTTTCAATATGAATTTCTAAAGAATCTAAAAATGTAATTGACCTTACATTTAAAAAATAAAAAGTAGTTTCAAAATGTTTTTTTTTTAGTTTTTTTTGAGTTAAAAATTCGTTTATAAATTCGCAATGAAATACAAGATTGAATTTTTCAACTTCAAGGAAAATAGAATTAAATTTTTTTGAATCAGTTTTTTTTTAAGTTTTTTAAATAAACTTAAATTAATAAAGCTGTATGAACTGAAATGAGCATAGTATTAAATAAAAAATTTATTTGAGATGGTAGATCCATTACAAATCCAGCAGGGTACCTAGGAAATAGTTAATGAGCATTTAAAGAAATTAGTTCAACATTTCCACTCAAACATAATTTTGTATAATCTTTAATTTTAGAATATTAAAGATGTTTTTCAGTTAAAAATTCGAAACTAGTTTAAAAATTTAAATAAAAATTTATAAAAATCAAAAATTTTTTTTTTTAAATATAAAATTTTTTTTTTTCCTAAGTGAAAAAAAAAAACCTTCAAGAGGCAACCTGGAATCTTAATCTTCCAGGTAGTGTGAGATTTTTACTTAACTAAAACAACCGCCCCCCGTGGCCGAAATAATGGGATAAGCATCCTAGCTGCGTGCGCAGTATAATGGCTGAAAAGTAGCGATAAGACATAAATATGTATGTCTATCAAAAGTTGAATGGGCAACCCAATAGGTATAAGTTGACTTACTTCTTGAATTTATCTAGATCATATGTGTTGGGAAACATATATGGACGTAATGTGTTCCACAATTTGAAGGTGCGACTTTAAAAAGAGTTCCTAATTTTCAGAGTTCTTGTTCTAAAAAGCTCTACTGTATATGAATGAGATTGAGCTGCGTTGGGGTTTAATTTTTGGCATAATATTTTTAATTTCATCCGAAGTATTACCTAATGGATATTTATAAAATAGACAAGCAGCTACTACATTACGACGACGGCTTAAAAACATTAAGTCTTTTGTGACGTTAGTTTCATTGAAAATACTCTTTTGTATTTTATCCAGATATTGAAGAGCGGTGCTGGGTGCTCTATCAAATATGTGAGAATTATACTCAAGTCTCGGTCGAATGTAGGTTAAAAATTAAAATATTATTATTGCATTTGCTAATGAAAAATTATTATTTCACTATTATAATTTTAATTCAAAATATTTTTCATGATTTTTGTTTGAAAATCTTAAACGTAGCCATCCTGTACGAAATAAATTTAGTTTATTGCAGTTTTTCATATTAATGCCTAAAGTTATGCAATTTTATTTTTATAAACTAAAATTGTTGGAATCGTTGTAAATAAATTGTTGGAATCGATTTTTTCATTTTGTAATCTTATAAAAACAAAATTATATATAAAAGTATATTGATATTTTAAGATTTTGTATATACTTAATACCACTAACCTAAATGATGTCAAATGGTTTTTCGAATTCCGAAGTTATTGAAATATTTTGTAAATTAAATGGATAATAAAAACTAACCCATAAATATTTTACCTTATGATGAGGATTAAAATTTTTAAAGGTAATTTAATCAACTATATCTGCGTCCACCGGTTTTGATTCCTTTGTCCAATAAAAAGTAAGTAATGAGTATGACCATGTTAAAGTACTTAAATACATAATGTTACATAATCATTTAATATTCCAAAGAATAAAAAACTTTATATAATGTTTATAATCTGTTGATTTCATTTTATGCATCGTTACAAATTTTTTACACATACATATATATATGAACTAACATAATGTATGCTAAACATAATTTATTTAAAAACCATAATTTTATATAGTTAAAATTTATAGACTATTAATTTCTGGGACAGTTTTTTTTTTTCCTACTTTGCATATTATACCAAGAATTGATTTATTACATGTGCATATTAAAAAGGAAGTTTCCCTTTTAACCCATAGAAAATTATTATTATTGTCGTTAGCCAAACTTGAAAAAAAAAAAATATTATTTATGAAGATTGCCATATCATAAAAGTCATAAAAAAAAGGCGGAAACAAGTCATCACCGGCGTCTAAATGTGACAGAAACATTTTTATAATTTTTATCCTGCACAAATAAAATTTGCATTTAAATAAAAAAAAACAACCAGTATTTTGTATATATTTTATTATAACAAATGTGACAAAATAAACCTTATATTAAAAAATAATAATTTCCAAGATGGCGGTGGTGATTTTTAGTCGAATGAAATAAAGTTACTTTAGCAATATTCTATATTTTTTCTTATAAATTTTCGAAAAATAAAGTCGTATGTAAAAAAAGAAAATAAGAGGCGATTCGGTTTCATTCCTTAAAAAAAATGTGACAATGAAGCAAAATAACGAATTAAATAGAGCCTTAAATTCAAAATGTCGCCCGATATTCGTGATAACAACCTGATTTTAAATTAATGCAAACCCTTTTCTCATTGTTTCCTTTGTACGCATATATACGCAATATATATAAGTACATATATACGCAATTAAGCTTTCAAAATTATGAGGATTATTTCCATTAAAAATTCGGGACCTCGGTGGGTTACAGGGTAAAAATTTGGCATACTAATCGAGGGGGCTCGGGTTCGAATTCCGTAAGTTTCATGAGTTCGATTTCCGTTGTGTTCATAATATTATGAAAAAAAAATTTTCTTTGCAAATACTCATGGTGACTATATTTGATATATATATCAAAATGAAAGGGAAAATCATGCTTCACTCCCTCATCACATTGTATGAGGTAAGGGACTGTTAATAAATAAATAAAGAAATCGCAAAAAACCAGTTAAATAGATTATTTTAATTCTGATTTGAATGTTATAAATCATACAAATTTATAAAATTTATTTTGCATATCTTGTCCGGAAAAGGGGGTTGTACTTTTACCCTACTTTTGTAATCAACTACAAAATCCCTCCTTGTCTAAAAAAATCTAATGTAAAATTACTTATAAGTATTCTGGAAAAGTTTCTAAAAATTCTTGTTTCTAAAAGTTGGGTACAATATCAGGGAATTCCGCTTTTTAAGAATATTTGTACGAAATTTATTAAAATTAGATAAGTAGTTGCCCTTTTTCGTTTTATTTATTTCAGAATTGTTTTTAAAAAAATAGCTTTATTTCGGAAATGGCTTTTTATTTCAAGGAAAAGGCTTAACTTCCTTTTTTTATATTTGACATTATTTTTTAATAATTTTTATTAGAAATAAGATTGAATATTTAATTTGACCCTATTTCCCCAAAAAGTTTTAATAAAATCAAATCAACTTTATTTCGTTCGACTTTGATTCATCTCCCCTATAAAATATTCATATTTGTCCAAAAAAAAAAAAAAAAAATCAAAAATTATTATTTATACGAATACAATTATAATAATATATGTATACAAATTTTAATAATATTAGTTTAAATTTTATATACTTTATTTTATTCAAAAGAGAGATACATTCATAGATACATTTCTTAACATTATGAACTTTAGAGTTGAATTTTTATTTTCAGTTAAAAAAAATCTATAGATATGTTTTATGATCTGTATAACAGTTTTTTACGAGTATTTGTATTTTATTTTTACAAATTGTAACATTGTTAAATAAAATACATATGATACGTTTTAATATGTTGATAATATTTGTATTGTATATTATATATTTTATTTTGTAAATTTGTTTAATATTCAGAAGATCAGAATTGTAATTTCCTGTAATAAAATAAATTTATAGTATGTTTTGTAAATAATAATAACATACAAATGAATTTAAATTTTATAATAATTTGGTTTATTTTGACCGCTTTTATGGTGGTACAAGTATTTTAAGTATATTAGCGAAAAGTTATTTAAGAATTACAGTTTATAAATTATACTAGTATTTTCTTTTATAACAGTTTTTTAACAATATGTTAACATTATAGTATATCCATACTTCCGTTTTCAAGGTTGTGGTTAGCATAAGTTCTAACACTATTACGTTTTGACGTTTATGCAAAACAACATTTGACGTTTGACGTTTCTTATTCACATGCATAAATTGACAATTGAACATTTCCTCTCTGATAAAATCAAAAGGATTAATTGGCTATCAACAAATACATTTCCTCTTCATATTTGAGCTTTCAACAACGCAAGTTGTACATAAGTTACCATAAAATAAAATAATTACTATTTTTTTAAAATTATTGAGTCTATTTTTTTTTATAAACTTATAATTAAAATTACTTAATTGAATACTTAAACATTTTTGTTTAAGACAATATTATTAGAGTGATCATATTAAAGAAAACTATGGCTACCTAAGACTAAAGGAGAGTATAAAATTTTACCTTACATCTCGAATTTATCTTTGCAAGTAATAAAATATATTTCAAAATTTAGCGTCATATATTAATGTTACTATTCTCGGGGATTTTAAGTTTTAAATAGTATCCGCGTAGGACCAAATGACTACATATAAATGATAGCTGGTGTGGACAGCTATAAAAAATTATATTGGTTTAATGGCGCATATTATCCTTTAAGGACGAAAAGGACATTTGAAAGTATTCTTGTTATTTTAGTCTATTTTACAAAAACCGTTATATCTATCTATTCAATGTATATATATATATTCAATTAAAGGTATTAATTAAGATAACGGTCTGGAGAATATTTTAACGTTTATTTGATGATGTTAAGTGTTGCCGTTTTGAAGATGTTGTAGTTCAAAGTTAAAAATTTTTGCAAAAAAATATTTTTAACATCCTTTCTCTAAACATATTTTTCAAAATTTGGCAAAGAAAACCCCCTAAATATTTTTACATCGTTGGAAAGTTTTTATTTCTTTCTATAATTTCTGCATGCATAGTGTATGCCTATATTAAAGCGTGTAGAAGATATAAGCATTTATGAAACAAAAAATTAAACCCTTGGAAGCTTACAATACCAGCTATCTTTTAAATATAGTCATTTGGTGCTGCGCGGATACTACTAAAACCTTAGAAAAGCCCTATTTTCTATTTCCTCAATATAATCTAAGTTTAAGATTCATTATTTTGTTACTAGATTGTTTAAAGACTGTCGGAGCTAGATTAGTTTTATGAACTGATTTAGTGTTAAAAAAACAAAATTATTGTAAATATTGCTCAATATTCATCTCAAATTTTTTTTAACATATATGGACATAAAATCTATTCTTATCTTACATTATTTTCATTATTATAGTATTGAATAACTAGATTTATCTAAACCAAAGGCATTAGCTATTAAATATATTTTACTTATTATTCGCCTAAATGTATGCAATATTTAACAAATATTGGTTTTTGTAATTCATCATCCGTTCAATTAAAGAATAGGATCTGTAGTGACATATTATGTCTCTGGCATATGAAATTAGGTAGTTCAGGTTTAAATCTGCATTTTTTTTTAGTTTTTATTTTGTTTATATATCAATTTTCCTAAATAAAAAAGAGAAATGTATTGTGTTCACCATTGAACCAACCGCTCTTGCAGGAAAATCATAATGTGAAACATCTTTCAAAGATTTTTATTCCTAGTGTTACATACTTCATAACTTGAATCAAAACAATTAATATCTAATAATTATAAATTTTTTTTTTCATAAATAAATATGTTTACGTTATTCATTTATTTCAGATAAACACACTATTGTGTTAATAATTTATAAAAATTTAAATAAAATTTTGTACATGCATTTTTTTTTAAATCTAATTAAGGGTACCCTAAACTTCGTCGGTTAAAAAAACTTTCAATGTCAAAATTGTAGTTCTTTGTACATGCATTTTTTTTTTTTAAATCTTATTAAGGGTACACTAAACTTCGTCGGATCAAAAAACTTTCTATGTCAAAATTGTAGTTCTTTATTTTTATAACAACTTTTATTAAATATCTTTTATTGTATTATTTTTTGTTTATGATATATTGGCAAAAGACCCAAAAATTACCATTAAAAAGCGCCCGTTGATGTTAACCGATTTTGTTCAAAAACACAATCCATCGCTTTTTATATTTTGTATAAGCGGTTGGTAATTATGCAACAATTTGAATATTTCTTAGAAAAATCTTGAAACCAATTTATCACCAATGCAGAAACTTAATGCCTTATTCAATTAAATTTTTTTTTTCAAATATCTGATGATGAAACTCATTTTATTTTATTTTAATGAAATAATTAAACAAAATTCAACTTAAAGTTGTACTTATACAAAACCTTAATAAAAATAAAGCTAACGAATTTCGTTGAAATAAAGAAAAAATGATTTGAAAAATTCAAAAAAAAAAAAAATGGAATTGTAATTTAATATTTTTAATAATGTTTTCAAATTGAAAAACAACGTTTTCTAAAATAAAAAAAAAAATTCTTATAATAAGGGTGGTGCTTAGTCAAATTCAACGAATTGTAATGTCGACTAAGTATGACATCTAAAAATGGATTGATGATTTTTATGACACTTTATTATTGTAAATTATATTTTTCATTTATAATTGGGCTCAGTTCAGATTTCAAATTCAACTTTTTTAATAATTTACTTCGCGATTGCAGTAATGCCTCTGAATTGTCGTTTATTACCAAATATTAAAATAGTAATTGTAAATGTGAGGTGCACTTTTTAAACTGCAATAAGTTCCCTTGGGTGTTATTGCACTTTTAAAATAAACTAAAACCCTCAGGCTTTTTGAACTTTTAAAAGTTCGCGTTATAATCAAAGTCTCCGCCAGTCTCTCCAGTGGCTGTTATCTTTTTAAATAAAACCAATCATTTGCAGTTTTATAGCTAACTACCGATATGGATATGGATTCAAATTTAGGGTATTTCCTTTTACAGAATATTTATATATGGATATACGTAGGATTCTGAATTAAAAGAGATTTTAGAGTTAGATTCAAAAGCTGGGTATTCCCCTTTCACAAAATATTTATATATGTGCAAATAAAGCAAATATGATTAATAACAAAAATATTATTCGTATAGGGTGTTATTTCATTTTTAAAGTGCAATAACGCCCGAAGGGTTTTATTTCCATTTTAAGAAAAAATCGAAGGTCTTTTTTCACATTTATTACGGGATCTTCTTGCACATTTTAAAGTGCAATATTTTCCTAAGGCGTGTGTACACTTTGAAAATGCATTAACACTCTTTGGAGTCATCATCAATAATCATAAATATTTATCGGCTTATAAATTTATAAATATAAATAATAAATTCAGTGGAAAAGTCGAAACTAGTCCGTCATTTAAAACTTTAAAAAATTGAGAAGGCCAGTTATTAATTAGGCTGACATTTATTAGTAATTGGTTGTCAACAAAATCAACAAATATAATACGTATATATATAATTTTAGAAATCACTTATGATATAACTAAGAACAAATTATATTTGCAAATAGCTGTGTAACTATAGTTAAAGATTATCATGGTAGTCCGAAAACTTAACACGAAAGGAAAGTGGAAAGTGTATTATATTTTAAATGAACGATAGGCCATATAATAACTCTAATATTCATTTATGTATGTATTTGAGTACCCAAATAATAACTTCTCCAGGATATTATAGCTCGAATAAGTGAGCCAAATATTTTCTGGAGAACTTGGTCATACTCTGAAATATTTAAAATTTAGGATCAAACCAATTAAGTATTTCAAAAATTTATAAAAACATAATTAGGAACATAAAATTATAAATTTCATAGATTAAGTTCTTCATATTGAAATTTGCGATTTTTACCTTTTTCCAACATTCAAATTTTGTAATCGCCTTAAAAATTTTACATATACAAATTTATAAATAATTTGTTGTTGTCTCATTTTTAGGGGGACTTTTGGCTTCCTCGGAGTTGAATAATCACCTGGAGACTTATTTTTGAATTATAAGCCTCCGGGGACCTATTTTTAATTAAATTTATCAGTTTTGTTTAATTAGTTTTACCAATTGAAATAACTGATTTAACAGACTGACAACAAATTAAATGCTATTAGCAAATTTAAATTAAAAAAAAAAACTTTAAAAATTATTTATATTTTACAAAATTTCACTTTGATTGTTTAACTTTTGGTTTTTGTTTCTAATTTTCTTTATTTCTATTCTACTTAACTTTTATAAAATCTAGAGTACAATTTTTTGACATAATTGTAAACAAAACTAATTTATCTACTTTTATTATTATTTCAGCACTTTCAACTTATCATTCTAATTTCTACTATATAGTATATCTTTTTTAAGACTGTCATTTAAAATTATCCGGCACACCTTCTAAAACCACAATGATATAAAAAATTAGGAAATGTTATAAAAATTAATTTACACAAATAAAATAAAAAGTCAGTGTGTTGTAAAAGTGAAAAAATTAAGGTATCATATTTTACAAGTTGATTTATTTGTCCGTTCGTCCGTATAATTTTACAGTAATTTCAATATAAAAGATCAAGCACCGTAATAAAATCCCTCGGTCCGCAACTAAGAGTTTTTATTCACTTTTGTTGTGTTTATTCTAACTTTTATATTTCAAAGAAAGGTGAGTCATAGAATTTATGTCGGTTTTTAAATTATCGAATGTGGACTGCCAAAATTTCGGCTTGAATAAAATATTTGCAGTCACTCTAAAAACTCAACTCCTGGTAATTAACAATCTCACACTTCTCTATATAAATCGAAAAGGGTAATACCCTTATTTTGAAACTAAGCCCTAAGATCCATTCGAATAATTTTTTTTAAAAACCAAAATTAAAAACCAACAACATTTTCTATACATAAAATTCAAAAATCGACATTTTAGGCGTCGGAATTTTAAGAAGTCGACATTTAGGGAACCGATATTTTGAAAGTTGATTTAAGTTCCGTACCTCGAGAAAATTAATTCGGGAAAAACTGAATTGATATAAGAAATTTGAACTTATTTGACGAGTGGGATGAAATTACGTCCAAAGCACTGCCAAAATTTTTTTTTAAAACCTTTCATTCCAAAACTGAAATTCTAAGAATATTTCTATGTTTGTAAGAATTCGGAATATCTTATACAATGTTATAATATTCGATTCTCTGACTAAGGAGGGTTTGCATAGTTGTGTAAAGAATTCCAGTCAAATAAAAAGGATACTTAAAAAATTAAGTTTTGAGGTGATACAATTTACAATTCCGACGAGGTACATAGTTTTACAAATAACTTTTTGACTTGTAAATACATCAACTTTCATAAAAGTCTACAAAACATAATAAAAAAACGAGGAAGATTATAGTTGCCCCTGTCAACTTTTAGATACCCGTGCATACCCACTATGGTGTATAAAATAAACCGAAATTTACTTCCCTTATACATTTAACTCATTACCCCATAATTTTGACGTAAAAAAAAAAAAAAAATTAACAAAAAAAAAAAAAAAAATCACAAAACAAAAAACAAAATTTTCATTCATTGTCCCATAACTTAAGCTTAAAAAAAAAAAAAAAAAAAATAACAAAAAAAAAAAACCACAAAAAAAAAAAAAAAGTTTTCATTCATTGTCCCAAAACTTAAGCTTAAAAAAAAAAAAAAAAAAAAATAAAAAAAAAAAAAAACAAAAAAGAAAAAAAAACAAAAAAAAAAAATTGGCCCACCCTAAAAGTCCGATGGTCCGAGTGATGTCCAACTTTGCCAAGTAACTTGCCCTATTAATTTACCTGCCCAATTTTAATTTTAACCTTGTAGCTTTATTAGATTCACAGTTATTGAATCGAAAACTTTGTATGGCAGCCCCCCGAAAAGGGGGCCCTAACATTTTGAAACTTTATATAAGTGCTCGATTCATTATATAACTAACCGTGTGTAATTTTCAGCCTCGTAGTATAATTAGTTTTGAAGAAATTCATATTGGTGCAAAGAAGTTGTATGGCAGCCCCCCGTAAATGGGGCCCTAACATTTTGAAACTTCATATAAGTGCTCGATTCATTATATAACTAACCGTGTGTAATTTTCATCCGCGTAGTATAATTAGTTTTGAAGAAATTCATATTGGTGCAAGGAAGTTGTATGGCAGCCCCCCGAAAATGGGGCCCTAACATTTTGAAACTTCATATAAGTGCCGGAGTCATTATAAAACTAACCGTGTGTAATTTTCATCCCCGTAGTATAAATAGTTTTGAAGAAATTCACATTGGTGCAAAAAAGTTGTATGGCAGCTCCCCGAAGCCTTGGTCCGATTTTAACCAAAAACAATAGGGAACCTAGAAATTGTCTAAAAATGACTTTGTGTGAATTTCAAGACTCTAGCCCTTTTAGTTTTTGAGTTATCGTGCTGACACACGGACGGACGGACGGACGGACGGACAGACACACATAGCTAGATCGACTAATTTTTCGATTCTGAGCCGATACGTACCCTTGACACTATATCTAGCTCGTCTAGATCGATGCGTTACAAACGGAGGAGCAAATCTAACATACCCGATGTCATATATGTATGCACGGGTATAAAAACCATAAAAAAAAATAACCATAAAAAAAAAATAGCCCACCCCAAAAGTTGGTCCGAGCGATGTCCAACTTTGCCAACTAATTTGCCCTATTACTTTACTGCCCAGTTTTAATTTTAACCTCGTAGCTTCATTAGATTCACAGTTATCGAATTGACAACTTTGTATGGCAGCTGCCCGAAAATGGGGTCGCAACATTTTGAAACTCCATATTAGTGCTCGATTCATTATATAACTAACAGTGTGTAATTTTCATCCTCGTAGTATACTCAGTTTCCAAGAAATTCATATTGGTGCAAAGAAGTTGTATGGCAGCCCCCCGCAAATGAAGCCGTAAAATTTTGAAACTTCATATAAGTGGTTGATTCATTATAAAACTAACCGTGTGTAATTTTCGTCTTTCTAGTATAATTACTTTTGAAGAAATTTATATTGGTTTAAATAAGTTGTGTGACAGCTCCCCGAAACCTTGGTCTGGTCTTAACCAAAAAGAATAGGGAACCTTAAAAATGTCCAAAAAATGTTTTGTGTGAATTTCAAAACTCTAGCTCTAATTTTTCAATTCTATCTCTTTTAATTAATTTTTAATTCACGAATATATTAAACCTAAGCAAAGTAAGCATCATATAATCATACTGATAAAATGATTCATTCAAAATATTACACATATACATATTATATGAATATACATACATAAATTATTTATGAAGCCATTTACTTAAAAAAAATCTTTGTCTTCTTTTTTGCTTATCTTAAATAAACTACGCATCATTTAAATTATATGAAATTCTAACTCGTAATCGTACAAAAAAAAATTCAAAAAAAAAAATAAACAAACAAAACAAAAAACAAAAACAAACAAAATTCATATAATTTCATGTTACAAGGTGCATAGCTATATTTCAAATTTTTGTATGAAAATATTGGAGTTAAAAAAGTTAGCTGTTCGAGAGCTACCCGAAGTTTTGGTCCGATCTTAACCAAAAAAAATAGGGAACCTAGAAATTGATTGAAAAATATTTTGTGAAAATTTCAAAACTGTAGCTCTTTTAGTTTTTGAGTTATCGTGCTGACACACAGACGGACGGACGGACGGACGGACGGACGGACGGACGGACGGACGGACAGACACACATAGCTAGATCGACTAATTTTTCGATTCTGAGCCGATACGTACCCTTGACACTATATCTAGCTCGTCTAGATCGATGCGTTACAAACGGAGGAGCAAATCTAATATACCCGATGTCATATATATATGCACGGGTATAAAGATGTTTCCTGCCTTTTAGAGAAAGCCTTAAAATAAAAATTCTATTTTACTGGGCAAAATTGAATACTATTATAATAATAGACAGTAGAAACATAAAAATATATATACATACATATATTTATATATATATACAATAATAGTGAAAATGAAAAATATCTAGTTATAAAATAATAAAACAATGAAATTAATAGCATAAAGTATACCTAAAACAAACAAATAAAAAAGTTTTCTACAATTTACAATAAAGAAAACATTTGCAATAATAAAATATGATGGTCTGTTTATAGTTTCTCTACCCCAAAAAAAAATTAAATTTAGGTAAATGTACATTCATAATAAATGAAATTAATAGAAAAATGTATCTATAGAGTGTATCTTTAGATATTATTAGAATTTAATTTTATAAACGAAAATAGGAAAATGGGAAAATTTTTGGTCTAATATTATATTTTGCTTATTTAAAAAGTTTAATGACCTTTGCTTTCCATCAATGGAATGAGAAAAAGTTTTTGAAAAAGAATTAAGTAGTCTAAATACTCTAAATTTAAAAACATGGGATATTTATTTAGCTGTAATTTCTTTAGAATAAATAATTTTGTATTTAATAGATACTCGTTAATGCTAATCCTTGAGCTTTAATAAGTATGTACTCAATAATGTTTAATTTATGTATACTAAATACTCAATTTTAAGTATTTTGTAATATTTCCATAGGTTTCTGCAATTAATGGAGTAGAAACTAGAATATTATAATATTCAATCCTCGATAATACTCAACAAAGCTTATAGATATCAACAAAATTCGTAAATAAGTAAATACTATTTAATATTTAAGTATATTTACTATCTACTCATCTATCTATTTATATATATATATACAAAAACGAAAGTTTGTTTGTTTGTATGTATCTAAAATACTCAAAAATTGCTCAGCTTTGTCTCTTGAAAATTTGTATAACCCCTATATACGGAATTGGGTACGGAAAGTAATCATGGGCTAAAAATTTTTGCTCTAACGGACTGCCAAGTTGGGGCTGTGGTGCAAGTATTTAAATTTTTTTGTTCTAAAATGAAAACGGTTCGACCGTTTTTCTTCAAATTTTGTATAAGTGTTCTTCTGTGAGAATTGAGTTGACACTATTAACAGACTTGGAATTTGTTAATCCAAGCCGGCCCGACGAGCATTTTACTTCCAATTTTGCGCATTATTGCTTTGGCTAAAGAGAAAGTCTCAAAAATTTTTTTTGTTGAGTTTCGTTAATTCATTGCGGTCCAGTGTCATTTTTTAAATTTTTTCGTTATTTTACTTTAAATTAGAAACGGTTTGACCGGTTGACTTCAAATTTTGTGTGTGTGAAGCACCTTGAAAATGGAGTTGAGTCTGTTAGCGGGCTTGGGGTTTGATAACATATATCGGTCCTACGATTGATCAAAAAAAATGTTTGGAAGTAAATTACGTCTAATTACATAAAGTAACTGAAATAGACCTGCATATTTCAAGTACCAGTACAATTACCAATACAATTACCAATACAATTACTATGTCAAGTAGATTTAGATACTTATAAAATTTAGGTCTAAGTAAAAGAATGAAGTACTAATTTTTTGTTATTCCCACAAAGTAATTAAATTTTGAATTTTATTATTTTTGTTATTTTTTGATACTTAAGTATTTTCAAGTAATTAAGTACTAAGTATACTTATGTATCAAAAATTCAATTATTTTCCGAGTATTTTAGTATTTTCTGCATAAAATCTAATAGAGTTAATTAAAGATTTACTATTATGTTAAAATTTGTATGATTACAGTAGTATAGCAACTCAAAGTAAGCATTCTTCCATAAAGTGAATGATTACCGTAGAAAAGCTAAGTAGAATTTGTATTCGGAAGTTTAAATAGAGGATAAACAATGTTGTAAAGTTTTAAAATATTGAAGTAATACTCTTCTAAAAACCGTTTTCAATCCGATTTTTTAAAATTGATTGAACAAAGTTGTAATTGGACAACGTTGTAATTTAAAAATGACCGCCGCGTCTTACAGTATAATATAAAGGGTAACTGTATAGAGCGGACCATTTATTTAGATCAAATTATCTGAAATCGGTTATCCGAATCCAGTTTGCTTATACTATTTTATAGTAAATTACAGCTTATACTATTTTAAAATTTTATCTTAATCTAAAATTTAATTAATTAGATCTTAAATATTATTAACAAGGCGTTATATATTATTAACTAGGGTTCAAAATAATTGTAAGATAAAGCAGTTTTTAGTAAATTTCATAATTCCAACCCTCATATTTTGCCGAAATTAAAACAATTTTTTTTTCTTATTTTTTAATTTATATCCTAACCCAGACTTAAGTATCCCACTTTTCTTTCATCACCTGGGCGAAGTATTCTCAAGTATTTTTATTTCTAGATAAAACACCACAGATACACAATACCCAAAAATTATCCCAAATATGTCTTTCATTTTTTTTTTTTTTTTTTGTTAGAAATTATGTCTACGTGGTAAAAATTTAATTCAATCAAATTGTAAAAGAGATTTACATCCCAAAACTAACAAAGGAATGAAAAATTCTTTGAAAAATATGAAAACACCCCAAGATGAACAAGATGAAGAATATAAATTTGTTAGAATTAGGTCTAAAAACTTTATAATTTTATTTTAATTTTCTCCAATTTTTTATCTCATAACATAATAAAATTTTAAAAATATTTTTTTTTTACTTTAGGCATTTTTCCCCATAATTTTTTACTTTAATTAATTTTTATACCCGTATGACTATATAGTCAAAGGGTATAATAAATTTGCCATTACGTTTGTGACGCAGGGGGGGGGGGGGGGTAGATATAAACTCAAGTGGGATCGGATCAGAATCGAAAAATAAATCGATTTAGCTATGTATGTCCGTCCGTCCGTTCGCACGATAACTCAAAAACTAAAGGAGCTAGGATCTTGAAATTTTCGCAAATTCATTTTTTTGCAATAGCCGTCATCGCTATTTAAATCCAGCCATTTTGGACCATGGATTCGGGTAGCTGTTATACAACTTCTTTTTTTATATGAGTATTTCTCTGTACGTATTACAGTTGCGTGTGTGAAATTTTGCCAAAGGTAGTTTAGTTTTATGGCCAAAGTTTCTGCAAAGTTTGGTTGGTCTAGTGCAGTGGATTCGAGGAGCTGCCATACAACTTCTTATTTTATATGAGCATTATTCTCCACCTAATGAAGCTGGGTGTCTGAAATTTTGCTAAAAATAGTTTAGTGTAATGGCCAAAGTTTCTGCAAAATTTGGTTGGTCTACTGTAGAGGGTTCGAGTAGCTGCCATACAACTTCTTCTTTTATATGAGTATTCCACTACACTTAATAAAGCTGAATGTTTGAAATTGAACCGGATGATATAATGTTTATATAACGGTCATACGGGTATCCCAGAGTTGACACAGTCTACTCTACTACACTCTTCCTCTTTTTTTAAAGTTTTTATTCCGTTTGTATTTAATGACCCTAAATATTATAATATTATTGTATGTAGGTGTATGAAGTACATGGATCCCACCTAATCCATATAGATTAAAAATAAAATACAAAACTTTATATACTTTTTAAATTTGTTATAATCTTCATAAATCCATGTCTCAAACTTAATATAAAAGAATTCAGACATACAATGACCTAATTTTATGTTGAAAAGTTTTATGATATTTTACAGGTGATGAATGTCGGTATATAAATATAACTATGATTTATTACAGTTTTAAGTTATTTTGTTTATTGTGTTTAGTTTTTATATTTTGAGAATTTTTTAAGGTGTTTTAGCTTAGAATGGAAAGTAAATGTTTTTAAGAGTATAGAGGTGTTGAACATGTTCCACAGAAAATTATAAAGCAGTGTTGATAAATTACTGCTGTTTATCGTTCTGTTGTCAAAAACTGAATATATAAAGGGATTTTTAATTTAGATTTGACTTATAAACATTAATTGCATTATATAAAATTTTACTTAAATTTGTATGTACTTACTTGCATTCCCTTAATATTTATTTGTATTGCCTAATTTTATTTTTGGCCTAAGTATCTACAATATTCTGGATCCTACCAAGGCTTGTTATCTAATCATAGAACTTTAAATAGAATTCTATATATTAATCTTCTATCATATTTATATATATAGAGTATATCAATATTATATTGTACGCAATGTTCGGTCATAAAAATGAGTACGTTTTTTTTTTTTAAATAATCAATGAGTTCTACATTATTCCATAGGTACAAAAATGCCAAAAAAATATTAGAAAAACAATCAGTTTTTGTTCATGTTGACAACTTTTCAATTTTAAAGGTACTAAAAGATGAAATTGTATAATTATATCGTAACAGTTTATATCGTAATATAAAATAAGATTTAATAAAAATATGTAAATAATTCTTGTGTAATATTGATTATAGATGGCGCACAAAGTTAACATTTGTGCATTCATATTTCATAGCTACAGCCGAGTAATCAACGGCTTACTGAATATTATGATTAAAAAAACTTAAGCCTAGTTTAAAATAAACTTGGTGAATGCCCCATACTCCTTAAAGGAGTGGAAAAGGAAATAAAAAAAAAAAAAAAAGATGAAATTAATTGACATATTAGTGCCACTATGTATTGGAAAATTCAAAGTTTATAAGGTCTACTTACAAATTTCAATAAACCCTAGAAAAAAAGTTCAAACATAAAATATGTTAATGTTTAATGAATTATAACATATAACGAAGTTTTTACAAACTAATTTAAGTTAACACATCACAAATTCGAATTCAATGCGATTTTGTTTAAATTTATAAAGGTTTAAAATGTTCTAAAATACTCTATGAAAATACTTTTGCCGACATTTAAATTCAGTTTCTAGCAGGTTTAGTTTTCGTTATAAAATTTTTTAGGAGTATTTCAGTTGTAAAAAGAAGCACGTATCGCTTTTTTCCAGAAAATATAATAAATTATGGGATTTTCAATTAAGTCTATCAAAATAATGGGTACTGCCGCCGCCAAATCCCTGCGAAACAAATTATTAAAACCTTGATTTTGTATCCAACTATACTAATCCGTTTATTTAAACAAATGTAGACTATAAAATGTATAAAAATGTACTTTATTGTTTTTTCACCTTTGTGATATTTAGAATATTTGTATTCGTTTTCTTCCTTAAAGTGAATAGAGTATTGATATTTCTGACAAGGCTTCAATTTTTTGAGCCGTTGATTACTTGGCTGTAGAATTGTAGACGATTTGATTAAAATTGAAATATAATCGTATGTATATACTGTATCTCATTAGGAATAGAAGACCCATTTTAGAGAAAATTTCAAAGCGCTGTAGAGTTAAAGCTACTTTTCAACGTTAGATAAAAATTATTTTAAAAGTTAAATGTGAAAAACTAGCTTTTTGATAATAAACATATTTAAATTTTTAGTATATTTAGATAATAAACCTATTTAGATTTTTAGTAGATATTTTAGTATATAGTAGAATATAGACCTGGATGTAAAAACCTGAACAATAATATTAAAAAAGTTTGTCTAATTTTATGACATTTATCTTTGCTTGAAAAAAAAACAGTTTTTTTTTTGAGCTTGAATTGCTTACTTAATAGACTGATGGACACCTTACCGCCCCCATTCGAATTCAGTGGTACAGAAAAAATTGGGCAAATATTTTTAAAAAATTTTAAACTAAAAACAAACCAAATTTAAATAAAAAAAAAAAAAAAACTTTCATAAAAATTTAACACGTAAACCTAAATCCGAGCGGTTACGTATATTTATTTACGTATATATTAATACGGCTTATATTTATGCTGTTTTAGTGAGGTTTCAGAAATCCTATTAGATTTCTGACTTCTCACTGTAAGAGAAAAGTCCTAAAATAAAAAGGTCGATACTCACATGGGGTCTCTGTCTTTTTGAAGTGTGTCAAAAGTCCTATGATATTTTTGAATTAATACGTTTAGGTCCGTAAAGATATAACTGGAATTTTATTTAGGGTTCTTCTTTTTCCAGATTATGTATGTAATATATTGTGCATATATATAAAATAAGTATAAATTTTCATATTTTCATGGTTGGTTAGAAAACAAGCTTAGGCTTTCCTTTTTTTCAAAATATTTATTTATATGTATATTCTGATTTAGTAAATAAATTTAAAAATGGGAATATTATATATATATATAAATAAATATTTTGATTTTATATATATATATAAATATGAGCAGATATTCGGAAAATCGAAGAAATAAGAAACCCTTTTTGATACTACAGAAGATTCTGAATTAGGACAGATTTTAAAAAAATGCAAAATCAGGTATTTAATATTTTTTAAGCGTTTCTAATACAGCTTCCAACTACGACCGCTTATGCAACAGTTCGTCCTTCGATTTCTCAAATTTAAAAAGTCGGACTTAACCATAAAGATACAAAGTTATTGTTGACGATTTTATACACTGTAAATGTGCATTCCAAATTTTTAAAAATAGCTTTTGTCCTAACGTATTTCTATAGGTCAGTTAAGATAAATCTAAAATGACAAATGAAATAAAAAAATTAAAAAGTACAAAAAAAAAAAACTTGGAAGAAAATATTTCAAAAAATTAAACTTAAAATTTAATTTAATTGCAAAAAGTTTTTGAAATTTTTTTTTTTTAATATTCATACTCACTTTATAAAATTTATTATTAAGTTGTAAATAAAAGAAGTTAAAATAAATTTTTTAGTAGGCAGTAGACATAAAAGAAGTTTTACAATAATAATTTTTTTTTTCTTAACTACATTTTATATAAAGTTTTTATTTTTACATTATTTTGATAAATTGTTCTTATCAAGTTATAAAAGTTTTCATCAGTTTTATTTTGGATTTGTTTTTTTTCCAAAAAATTTTCTTAAAATTTATTATGACTTTAACTATGGTAAGAATATAAAAGAGTCTTTTGAAAAATATTTTGAATAAAAATTATTTATGTATTTTTATGATTCTTCTTCTTAAATTGACCAACTTTTTTTTTTTAAGGTCAAATTATTTGTGTATTATAATACTTTGAAAATATTATTCTTTTTAAGTTTTGTAGATTTATTTTTAGTATAACTTAAAAAATTTAAAGTGTTTTTTAACTGTGTACTGCACATTAAAATGCTTTACTTATCAAAAGTAAAGTTGATTGCAAAAATTGTAAAAGAAATATTACTTATAAGCTTAAATTTAACATTGTTAAATTTTGAATTAAAGATGAAATGAATACAAATTTTGCAAGTATATATTTTAATTTTATAGAAATTATTTGAATTAAGAGAGCTAATAAAAAAAATTTCATTTTCAGATGATAATTCAATATTACCATGAATTAAATAAAACCTGATTTCCAACGTTTTATTTTAAATTATGTTAAGAACATCTTTAGTGGATGGTTTTATCTCATTTTATATCATAATAATATTATTTAAAATTGATAATATCCTTCTCGGATTTTGTGAAATCTCTTTTTGTTCCTTAGAAACCTTATTCTAACAGTTAAAACCACTTAAAAGAAGTTAAATATCAAAACACACATATTGCATACTTTTAGGGCAAAATTAAAAAACACTTCATTTAAGACAATCAAAAGTTATTCAAATTGGTATCTAAAGAAATCCGTTTCTCAAATTTTGATTTTATATAAAAAAAATTATTTTGCACACATTATATACTCATATATACACAATATATAATGTTATATACCAAGTATGTTTTACTTACATTTCAAAATTTTGTCAGACAAAGAAAAAAACAAAACCAAACTTTGATTCAATAATCACAAAAAAATAATAAATTGGTAATCAAAATCTAATCAATAATCAAATTGCGTGAAAAATTGAATAACACAAAAGATATTCACTGAATGAATAATATTATAATACTTTTTTATTAAAATATATACAAATTAAGTGTCTAAAATGATTCAATATTACTATGACAATAAAAGGCACAAAAAAAAAATAAAATATAGAAAAAACAACAACAAAAAACGGAAATAATAAATAAGTTTTTATGTTCTTTTTAAATTCGAAAAATTCTTTTGTTCGATTTCTATGGAGAAATTATAAGAAAAAAAATACATTTTTTTTTATAAAAAGCAAATTTATTAACAAAATAACCATTATCAATTTTATACTTTTCTAAGAAAATTGAAATATTGGCCAAGGTTGTTCTCTTTTGTTCATTATTGAAATTTACCTACCCAAGGCCTTCGATATTATAAAATATTACATATTTTGTTATAGGCAAATGGTAAGTTTACTTAAAACAACAGGATCTGTAATGTGCAGGTCATTTGATTTGTGATCTCTTATTGTTTGTTTTATTTTTATTTGCATGTGATGACTGTTCTAGTGTTACATCAACTCAACAAGCCTATCTATAACAAAGGTACGTATTCAATTAAAAGGGAAGATATGGATATTAAAAATTCTTATAATTGTAGGATTGATACCAATGATATTATCACTGAGAACCATTTTACTTTCACTGTGATTTAAACCCGTCCACTTAGATGAAGTACGGTTCACTAATCACAGAGCCCCCTATTAATCTGGTAAAGTAAAATTTTTTAAACTTAGAACTCTGAGGAAAAGTAAAATATTTTTTAAAACTATTTGATCATAGAATAGTAGCGGTGTTCAACTTTTAACCAAACTATAGTAATTTCATTTCATCTATTATATCCCAACTGTGGTAAACGACATCAGAAAGAAGCTACTAGATTTTACATCTATTTACAGTGGTAGCTACGTTCGTAAGAATAATTTTTTGTAGCCATATGTTCCAGGATCCAAGCCATCCAGTAGCTAAGTAATTTGCAGAAATTTTAAAGTTTCTAAATGTCAGAAAATGGTTATAAAATTTAGACATCAAAATTGTGTTAACGCGCTATTTGGGATCACAGTCATATAACGAACGGACCATCAACTTTTATTGAACTTTTTTATGAAATGTATATAAGGTTGAATACCCGTTTATTAGTTGTTTGAAAGCTTAAAATTAAAAAAAATTTTTTTTATAAATATTTAAAACTATTTGCCTAGGACACAGGGGATTAAAAACAATATTTCTTTTCATTGATTTTCTCAACAATTATTTTTTAAAATTTTACAGAATCATAAAAACAAAAACTTAATTTTCGAAATCAAAACCTTCAAGAAAGGAATTCCAAGAATCAAAAATGTTATTTGGTCATTTGTATTTGTAAGGTTTGATTCATTTGGGTTTTTTATTAAACATGTATATATAATTTTTTTATTAATTGATACCAGTGTACCAATAGATTTTTTAATTTGATGTATATGTATATAGTGTGTTTATTAAATTTTTTGCTTAGGTTTCAACGCATTTACAAAACAAAATCAAAAATATATATGCTAATTATGTTGAACCCTTAGTCCTCCTCTCAGTCTGTCTGTCTGTCAAAATAGCTCAATATAAATTTGTCTAAAGTGTTAAAAACATAAAATTCAAAGTTTAAAAGGAAGCCTTATAATTAGCCTTTTCAAGTGATGTATTCAAGCATTAGCCTCTTAGCACTAAACTCCGTTTTTCAAGAAAGTTATTATTTAGACATCATATTAATAATCTGAAAATAAATAAGAATCAGAATAATATTACATCTAATTCTCTTACGCAATAGATTGTGCCAAAATCCGCGTAAAAAAAATGGGTAGAAAAGGATATCCAAGGATGTGCATGTAAAAGAAGGGGATTAGTTCCAAATTTCAGGAATCAACGAAAATAGGAACCGTTACCACTTGAATATTAATCTCATCACTCGGAATTTCTTCATTTTCATAATAATTAACTAGTGAAAATCGCTTTAAATCAAATTTTATTTATTATTTTTAAATCGCGTTATTTCAAATTCGATGACGTAAGAAGAGAATACAATAATTTATGTAAATCGCTTTAATTCAAATACTTGTAAAAAAAATCTATTGATATTATTATAAACAAGTGAGAAAAAAAACCAAGGGTTTTCCTCCCTCACAAAAAAGCGCATTTTCAAAATAATATACGGTTTCTTACTGTTATAATATTATAACTTAGCTATTACATTAATTTATTAATTATATGACTAATAGTGAAATAATTAGAATATAATCCCAATGCACTCAACAAAACCTGTTAACAAGTGCGAAATATAATGATGAAGGTTCAATGTTAATTTTGGAAAAACATACACTAGTGAATAAGTTACTGTTTTATAAAAACACGAAAGTTTTAATTTTTAGGAACTAGTAGCTCTTCAATGGGGAAGGTTCCCAAACTTTTGCTTAGCAAACTTATGATGGATCTGCCAACCCCCCTCCTGTCCTCACCCTTCCATTTTTTTTGGTTCTAGGAAATAAATTGTGATCACCAGAAAAATTTGGAAATTTACCTAGAATTTTATTATTTAAGCGAAAATGGTTAAAACTAAAATGGTCAAATTTGAGAAAAACCTTTAACATATGTTGAAATATAATGCTGCAGCTGTAAATTTTATATATTTGTTAAAAAAAAATTTGAACAGGTGTTTAAAAATAAAAAAATTTAAATTTTCGATCCCTTATAGCTCCTAAACAGCGGATGTGACAAAAAAATTTTGTTAACTGACTCCTACAAATTTCTGAAGATCTAAATTCTCCCAAAATTTCAAGACCCCTAAAATTTTTGTAAACATACGGATGGACGGACAGAGTGAAGCTATAAAGGCACATTTTTAACATTTTTTGAAAATGTGCTAAAAATCAGAACCCTCCTAAAAATACATATAAATACTGTAAAATTATGTTCCACCAAAATGTTGTGTAAAATTTTGCTTCCTAATGTATCTTGAATTCAAAATTGATATATTTAAAAACCGTGAGTGTAAATTTCCCAGAAAATATTGTTATTAATATTGGATATGGATAAAATAAGTTAATAACTTTTAATTAATGAGATTTTTTAAATTAAATTAATTACTTAGAATAAATTAATATTCTACAAATTAACTGAAATTGATATTCATTCAAAATATAAAATTGATTTATTTTATTCCCATTAAAACAATTTAAAAGCTTTTAAATTTAATTGAAATGATTTGAACATTTCCCAAAATAAAGTTGTTTTTTATCAATATACAGGTATTTCTTAATTTAAATTATTTCTTAAATACTTCGAGCGTTATTTTAAAATTGTAATATTTTAAATGTTATTAAATGAACGAATACTCAAATTAAATGCACAAATACTTAATTAAAATTTAATAAGAGTTTTCATTTAGCAACTAAATCCTAAGGTATAAAATTTGCAAGTTTTATGAGAAAAATTTAATATTGGCTGATTCAATTCACAAACATTTTAATAATTTTTTTTTGATAGATAGTAATAACTAAATGTATTCAAATATACTTACGAATAAAAAAAGCGCGATATGGAGCTGGCCGTGGCCTCATTCAAAGGCAATCGACAGACCTCGCAGGTTGACGTAAACGCTATTCTATCAGCATAAACGCCCACTTATTGCAGTATCAAAAAATTACTCAGAAAAATACATTAGTAATTTATGGTTACAGAATCAGGATTGTCCCTCCCTCCAGAGTGTTTATTAAATACAGGGTGGCGCAAAACCACCGATATGGTTGGAATGTTTAATAACTTTTTAAATTTATTTATATTTTTGATTTTTATTTCAGAATTTTGTGAATAAAACTTGGGGAATTGGAAATGGAACAGTACACAATAGAACAGTGATCAAAAACTACGAAAAGTTATGGAAAATGTACTGGAAAGAGCACGGATGTGCGAAGCCAAAAATTACTTGCGGGATATAATTTTTCTACTTAAGCTAAAAATATTCCCCATTAATTTAGTGTATAACGAAAAATAATAATAATAATTAACCATTAAATAAAAAAGTTATTAAACATTGAAAACATATCGGTCATTTTGCGCCACCCTGTATTTATTGTATTCAATAATATTTTGTAACCTTTTCCAGAGTATTTATTAAATACTAAAAAAATATTTTTAGCACTTCAAAATCATTCGAAATTTGTGAAAAAATATTTTGTAGTAAATGTTAAGCTGATCAGGCGGTCTTCGCCACAGAAACATTTTTCAATGAGTTACAATGAGTTTTTGTGTGTAATGAGTTACACACAAAAAGTGGGAATATTACTTAAAATGACTTTAATAAATTAATACGTAATTGTCAAGTTAAACCGTGTAAGATAACACTGCAACTTTTCAGTATATAGAATATCTTTAAGTACCGTATGGCAACACTATACATTTGTCGTTGTCCTATTACATGTTGCTATAATTTAAGATTTATGTTATTAAGGAAAGTAATCTTTCTCTATAAAAGGTCACCAAAAGTGAAGATAGGGAAGTTTTATAAATAAACCGTTATTGTTATAAGTACATGGTTATATGTATTAAGAAAATTATCTCGAACACGGTATAAGATATGAGAAAAATCTGGGAATTTATATTGCAGCTATAAGAAATCATCATCATCATCATATGGCTCTACAGCTCGGGGTGAGCTTTGGCCTGCTTTACAACTGCTCGCCATTGTTCTCTATTTTGTGCTCCTGATCTCCAATTTCGGACATTAAGAATTCTAGCATCGTTATCAATATTATCAGCCCATCTATTTCTTGGTCGTCCCCTTGCTCTTGTTCCTTCAGGGATTGCATACATAATTTTATATTGAGCGCGGTTTTCCTTCATTCGAGCAACATGGCCTGCCCATCTTAGGCGCTGCGCTTTTGCATATTTTACTATGTCTTTTCCTTCTATTAACTCGGAGAGTTCAGAATTAGTTCTTCTTTCATATTCTCCACTTTCGAGTCTTTTTGCGCCAAAAATTCTACGCAGTATTTTTCTTTCAAATACTCTTAAGCTATTTTCATCATGCCTCGTCAGACTCCATACTTCACAGCCATATGTTATCACTGGTCGTATGATAGTTTTATAAATTATTAATTTTGATTGTCTGGTTATTAATTTAGATTGTATTAGCTTTTTATGTACGTAGTAGCATTTGTTTCCTGCATTAATTCTATCTTGTACGTTATGATGCATACTGTTGTCATTTCTGACTATTACTCCGAGATATGAGAAACTCTTAATACCTTCGAAATTGTATTCCCCAATGGTAATATTCTGTGGGTATCTTCTACTTTCATTTCGCGACATTTTCATATATTTTGTTTTATTTTCATTGATAGCTAAACCAACTTTTTTTGCTTCACTTTCGAGCACAATAAACGCCTCAGTCATATCTCTATAACTTCTTGATACGATTGCTATATCGTCAGCATAAGCAATTATTTGATGAGACTTTATAAATATGTTTCCTCCCTTATCGAGTTTCTCAACTGCATAATTCAATACCATGTTAAACAGCATGGCAGAGAGAGAGTCGCCTTGTCTTACACCCGACTTAATATAAAATTCTGTCGATATTTTTGATTGTATCATTATTTTAGCTTTAGATTCGCTCATTGTCATCATAGCTACGTTGGCAAGTTTTTTGGGTACTCCCTGTCTTAACAAGGAAGCAAGAACTTGATCCCTACTTACACTATCAAACGCTTGTTTAAAATCAACAAACAAGAAGTGTATGTCTTTATTGTACTCATAACATTTTTCCATTGTTTGTTTCAATATAAATACTTGATCAATTGTTGATCTTTCGCTCCGGAATCCACACTGGTACTCTCCTATAATTTCCTCTGCATATGGTTTTAATCTTTCGAATATTATATTTGATAATACTTTATATGCAGTATTTAATAATGATATTCCCCTATAATTTGTACATTCAGTTTTGTCGCCTTTTTTATGAATGGGACATAACAGCCCTGTTCTCCATTTGTTTGGCATATGTTCTTCATCCCAGATTTTGCATATTAGTTTATGCATTTGACGATGCAGAAATTCACCTCCCTTTTTTAACAGTTCAGCTGTTATACCATCTTCTCCAGGGGCTTTATTATCTTTTAGCTTATGTATTGCAGTTCTTATTTCATCAAATGATATTGAGGGTATCAACGGCTCTGCAGTATATACATCATAAATTCCTGCTGGACTTTCTAATTGTTGCACGTTCAGTAGCTCATCGAAGTATTGTACCCATCTATTTGTAACGTCGTCTTCGCTCGTGAGCATATTTCCTTGCTTATCTCTACAAATATTTAATCTAGGCTGATATCCATTAATTTCTTTCCTTATATTACAATAGAATTTTCTTATATCATGTTTATTGTGTTCTTGTTGAATTTTTATTATGTTATTTTCCATATACCTTTTTTTCTTTTTACGGCATATTTTATTAGCAATTTTTCTTTTCTGAGTATAGTTTTCCTTATTTAACCTTGTATTTCTTTGCATCATTTTTGATCGAGCAGTGTTTTTTTCTTCAATCGCGTCTCTACATTCCTGATCAAACCATTCAGCATTTCTCTCTCTAGATTTTACACCAATATTAACACTGGCAGCTCTGTTTATCGCTCCTTCCATTTGTTGCCATTCATCATCAATTGTTGATGTATTCTGATTTTCCATCAGTTGATAGATAGTGGATTGAAAATTTTCTACAGTATTTCTGTCCTTAAACTTATCTGTTGCCCATTTCTTTTTTCTTAGTCCTCTTTGGGCAGCTACATTCGATATTCTTTGACGAAACCGTACTTTGATTAGATAATGGTCACTATCACAGTTCGCTCCACGGCAACTTTTTACTCCAATTATTGAAGATGATTTCCTAGCAGATATTAGTACATGATCTATTTGATTTACTGAATCGGAGCCAGGTACTCTCCATGTTCCTTTGTGTATGTTTTTCCGCTCAAATGCAGTGCTTTTTATTTTGAGTGACGCGCCATTCGCGAAGTGACACAATCTTTGGCCATTCATATTAGTTACTTCGTGGAGAGAATATTTACCCGCAGTATTCTGCACAAAATCCTCTTTGCCTATTTTGGCATTGAGATCACCCATTATAATTACTGTGTCGTATGAGGAGATATTTTCACATGCGTCATTTAATTCTTCATAAAAATTATCTTTTTCATCGTCTTCAGCTTCTTCTGTTGGAGCGTACACTGATAATATAGTTATATTACAAAATCTACCTTTCAATCTTATGCTGCACAATCTAGCACTAATTGGTTTAAAATCTATAATAGACTTTCTAAGATCTTTACTTATCATAATTCCAGTACCATATAATCCTGATCGATTATTATCCCCACTATAGTATAAAGAGTATTTTTGTTTATTAACTATGCCTCTACCTTTCCATCGTATTTCTTGAAGAGCTAGAAGTTCTAATTTATATTTTATCATTTGATTCGCGATTTCTTCCATCTTGCCTGCTTGTAACATTGTTAATACATTCCATGTTCCGATGTTCAAATCGTAGTCCTTTTTTCGGTGCCGGGTTCGGTTGCCATTGTTGTCATTTATTATCCGAGGCTCTTGTAAAGCATTCATAACAGATTTTGTTTTCCGATGCACGGATGTTAGCCGTACGACCAACCCCCAACCTGGAGGGCCTGTCCTCAGTATTATAGCCTCTGAGATAAGGCTTACCATTAGCTTCAGCAGATAGAATTACATCACTTTCATGTAGAAGTTCTGATAACTATGTTACCAGTTCTACTATGATTGTTCTGTATTCCATCATGCCTACTTCCTGAGACGCTAAAAGATGTTAGATAGCCATTCAGGTTACTAATTATTTCCCTCCTCCTTTTACAACCGGGCTTGGGACCGGCTTTGGCGGAGTTAAGCTATAAGAAATACGTGATTTTAATAATGAAATAAAATTGGTACATTAATAACGATTTTTTCTGAAAAAATTAAAGTTAAATTTATTAAAAACTGTGAAAAATATCAATATTTTTAAAATTTATGTCAATGGGACTCTACAACTATGAGAGATAAATCTCAATAATTCTCAATTATTATTAAAGCCCATAACTTCGGCTAGCAACTGAAACTTATATGAATCTTTTATGTTGTACAGGGACAAGGATGTTGTTTTTTCCTTAAAAACTCTACGAAATTAGTTTGAAGGCTGTTTTTTTAAAGAAACTTTAGAAATAGTCACCCGATCCCCGCACCAAAACATGTTTATGAACTTCTCTACCACCTTAACTTTTCTAAATTTTGAGTTTCGTACACCCTGTATATTTTGCATTTTTGAATTTAACTAACAATCACAAGTACAAATAAGAAACAAATTTTAATTTGATTGGAACCACCCAATCCACCCAAGCTCATTTAACTCTAAAAAAATCATTTAATCCAAGTGTTGATTTAATTGGTCGCTACAAAATTAAATATCAAACATATTTTTAATACATATTTAAAATTCTAACATCAATTTATTTATTATTTTTAATCCCAATTTTATTTATCATTTTAACACAACTTATTTTAGTATTCTTATTAAATTAATTCAAATAAATTCAAATATTTATAAATAAATATGAAAAAAAAAAAAACTAATTCATGATTAAAATTTTAAAATAGAAATAAATGAATCACGATCTCATATGTGAACTGTCAAAATACATACATAAATACTTTTTAAATACTATATGAACTTAATTTTAATACGGAACAGTTTTAATAAATAATAAAAAAAAAATAAATGCACAATGAACCACGATTTTAATTAATTGACATTAAATATTTTATTTATTTATTAAGAAATAATTAATATTTTTTATATAGTAACCATGAGAATAATAAAAAATTATAATGTACTTATTAAACTTCTAAGCTAAAAAGTTCTATAAAAAAAATCAATATAAGTAGTCATTAACTGATTAATTCCGTTAAAATAATTTTAGTAATTATTTTTATAGATTTTAAATTACTTTATCGCATTACCAGTGTTTCTGGTATTTTGGTATTATAAAAGCTCAAGTTTTTTATGCGTTAGATGTGTTTTAAAGCTTAAAAGAGATTGTATTAAAATTAATATGGTATTCAAAACTTGTATTGAATAACATAATCATGATTATTTGAGTTGTAGGAATAAATTAACTAAAGTGTTGGAATAGAAGATTTTTATATTAACACTTATATCTTTATAACATATGACTTTATCGTCATCAAAATCAAGAAATTAGTTATTATTATAATATATGTTTAAAATGGCTTCTGTTACTAAACGTTGCGGACTAAATTTAAAATTATAATTAGTTTAAAATTATATCAAAGTCTAATTAAATAAAGCTAGTGTATAGATTTTAAAATCTTTTATGCGTAACAACTGATCTCAGAGAAAATAAACTTTATTGAATTCCAAAAGTTGTTAATGAGTAACGTTAAACGAGTACTCACTAAATAATAACTAGTATCAATTACCTAATAAATAATTTGATTTTGCTAACGTAATTTCCTGAAATCCATCATATCTCGCATATACATTTATCAATGTTTCCGAAAAGTATTCCGAAAAATTGATGGTATCAACGGTAACCGATTAGAAGCCGCTTCGATTAGAGCGGAAAACTGGAAAGTAATGTCAAATAACTAAAATCTTGTGTTTTTGACGGGAGCGTCACATAATCTGGGTTTAGTAAATCCTTTTTTTTTAAATCTTATTATAGTAAACCTTTTTTTATCAGAAAATCTCGCGTTTTTTAAAAAATTGCGTATTAGAAAAGATAGTTTTTAGAAAATTTTGTTTTTAGGAAGTCTCGTTTTTAATGATTTTGGAATTTCATACACAATCAGAGCAGAGTTTAAAAAAAAGAGATTTTGTAAAACGAGATTTTTTAAAAACGAGATATTCTAAAAACAAGATTTTCTAAAAGAAATTTTTAGAAAATGGGATTTACTAAATCGAGATTTTGATTCCAACCCATGTTTTACTTCAGTTACAAGTTAGTTAAAAGTGAGTTAAAAGTATCATTAAAAAGTGACAGTGTTTCTATAACTAATGCGAATTCCAGTTATGATCATTATTAAGTATCAGTGCTTCTGAAAACTATTCCAAAAAAGAAAAACCTGATAATAAAAGTGATAATTTAAACACCGCCTAAAATTGTAAGTAATTGTAAGCCGATTATAGTGAGAGCTTAAGGAATGTTAATATTTTAATTAAAAATCAAAAAATATAATGTAAGCACGATTTTAAAATAAATTCAATAGATTTCTTATTAATTTAAAAATAAACTTTTTATTGAATTAACAATAAAAAAAAAATTTAATATTTTTTTTTTTAATTAATAAACATTATTTATTTTTTATTTCTTAATTAGAATAAATAAATTAAAAAAATCTTATCGAAAAAAATTTATTAAAAGTGTTATTTTTTAATTGATTTATTTTAGTTTATTTTAAACAATTATTGTGTGAGGTTCTATTATAGAACTTTTTAATAAATTAATTATAAGTTTTGTGTTGTGAAAATAAAAAACAAGTTTTAAAAAATACTTATATAATTAATTAAAATAATTAATCAATCTGAAAAATATGGGAAAACTTAAAAACAACTTTTTAATATTTCTGTGTCTTACAAATTTATTAATTGATGTTAAAAGTTATCATGTACTTAGTATGTTCATATATTATTTTGTGAAACTACGACTTGATATAATATTGATTAATAAAAGCAATATTTTAAAATAATATATTCTTTATAAATATAGGAATTACACATCAACAACTTCCAGCAAATGTTGGAGTAATAGGAGGCATACGTCAACTATCGTTACCATTTAAACAACATGATGTAATGCAAGAATTTTTCTCAAGAATTCCGCGGGCAATTAGTGAATTTGGTTTGCCATTCTGTAATTTTCAAAAGAATAATAATTATAAAGTGGATGCTACAAATTATTTTCCTCAAGGAATTATGAAAGATCACAGTTTTGATTGTGCTTTTCGTGTAAATGAAAATTACAGTAACCAACCGAAAGATTCTTTCAATTTAATTAATATTAATGATATGAAAAATGGTAATCGATTTTGTATGAGATTAAAACCAGAAACTAAATCAATTGAAGTTGAACGGACAAATGATGGTGAAACATCTAAAACGGAAATACCTAGTCCTGAGGTAAATACACTTAGGAGAATTTGGTAAAAATGGGAAGAGGTTAATTTTATTTTGAATTTATAGGTTTTTGATGGAGATTGGCATGACATAAAATATAATTTAAAAAATAATGATGTTTCAGTATTTGTGGATTGTAATAACAAAAAAGTTGGAGAAAGTGTACCGGTTGAGGGTCCAAACGATAATGATAAATCTTCGCCAGAAGAAAAAATCGATTTAACAGTTATTCAATCTCCTGTTCCAAAAGATGTATGTCTAACATAAATAAAAAATTAGTTTTTATTAGAAATTTTAATCATATTATCTTAAATTTAATTTAGGTTGATATAATGAAAATGAAATTCAATTCACTTCCAATTAGATCGCCACATGGTATTAAGTGTCCCGAATTAGAAATAAAAAAAGATCCTTCAAAGAAGCCACCGACACCTAAGAGACCAAGCTACTCGCCAAATAATCCTAATCCAAATGAACAACCACAGGTTCCACCAGTTTACGAAGATTACGATGACACTCAACAACAATATCAACCTGTAGATGATGGTTTTAACCCAGCAGATTATAGTCTAGGTTCACCACCAAATAATCCTAATTCAAAACCTTCATCTTCACAAAATAATCCAAATAATCCTAATGAGCCACAATCTCATTTGGTACCACCACCATTCCAAACAGATCCAAAGCAAAATTTTAATCCATCCCCGCAAAATAACGGACCCAAGGGAAACAATCCAGGTTCCAATCCAAAACCTAATTTTGGACCTAATTCTGGACCTAATCCTAACTCTCCCTCTTATTCTAATCCTAGTCCAACAAATAATAATAACAGTCCCAATCCTTATTCTAACCCAAACTCTAGCCCTAATCCTAATTTTTATCCAAATCCTAATTCTAATCCTAATGATCCAACAAATCAATGTATGTCAGTTCCAACAAATATACAGTGTACAAATCCTGATGAATCATGTACTTGTAATGTAAGTAAGGATATGATAAATTCACTTAAAGGAAGTCTACTCGGAGAGTTAATGAAAGATTTACCGGATCCATCACAATGCCCGGCAGCTTGCACTAATTTAGGATTACCAGGTTCCCAACAACCCGGTGGAATTGATATTAATGCAATAAAAACAAGTATAACTGATGAAATACTAGGTAATAAACTTATAAGTTGATTTATCACAAAACTTAATAATTAATAAAAAAAATTTTAAAGCTTATGTTGAAGAGTACATTGACACTAAGTTAAGTTTTGAGTTTCCACAAGAAGATGAGCCGCAAAAATCTGATGGTAATTTGCTTTGATTTTGATTTTGTGTTGTGTTTTAATTCTAATTTATCCCCAGGAAAACCGACTAAGCAAGCTGAGGATCAGAAGAAAAAAGATAAATATTAAAAGTGATTTAAAAACAGTAGAATTAAATAAAATAAAACTACTCTGTTAAAAAAATTAGATTCTAAATAAAAATGTTTGAGTAAAATTAAATATATATGATTACATTAAGTTCGATTCTTGAAATTTTATAAAATTTTAATTAAAATATTGTACGGCAACACTATATATCAATTATATACATAGGTATAAAGATATTAAAGGAGCCAACGAAAACACCAGTTATACCTTTAGAACTTGTTTTACAACAAATTAAATGTAAGCTTTTGTCTAGGGGAGTTGTAGACTAATCTATTTACAATACATATACAGAGTAACATTTTTTTCAAAACTTTAAAAATATGCTGAAAAATTGGGAATTACGTACAACAAAATAAAATAAAAAAAATCATTTTATAAACAATCTTAAGATTTAATTATCTTTAATGCTGTAACAGACATTATATTAAATCTCACTGTGTTGTTTAAAATAAAAAATGAGAATAAATTGTAAGATTCGTTAGTCCACATGGAAATAACTTGAACATCTTGTACTTGTAATATCTGCTGAAATTTTTTTAGATTCTAATCAAAGCTGTATTAAATTTTCATTATAAGAGCCTCAGTAGTCTAGTGGGTAAGCATTGACTTATACACCTAAGGGGGTTCGATTCCCGTACCGGTCATGAAATATTTAATTATAAAAAAATTAGTATATATTCAATTTTACTGACTTTTTTTTTTACAAAATTACTGAACAATCTAATTATGAGTAATGAAGCATATTTTCATTATAAAAATGTGAATAAGTAAAATATGCGATTTTAGGGTACTGCAAACCCCAGACTTGTTTACCAACGAAAATTACACTCACTTAAATGTAAAACATAATGTCAAGTGGCATCACATAGGGTAATACTACACTTCTTTAGGAATAAAGTTGATAATGCTGTGATAGTGAATGGGGACAGGTATGATACAGGTACCATGATTAATAATTTTGTGCGCCCTGTTGCTTCTGACAATTGCTTCCAACAGTATGGAGAAACAGCACATACGGCCCGTGGCACAATTACTCTTCTAAGTGAAATTTTTGATAACCAAATTATGTCAAGAAATTCAGAATTCAATTTTAACTGGCGCATAATCTGGCGCATTATTTCTTATGGGATTATCTCAAAGAACGAGTATGTGTAAACAAACCTTAAAACTATAGAGCGGCTGCACAATTTTAAAACTGTGAATAGAGCCTAATACTTTAGGTACTGCTATGCAAAACGTAATTTTTATACGCAGTTGTGACTTTTGTTTAATTAAAAACTTTCTGAAACTTCATATACTTGCTAACTCTATTTTATTGTGCTTTTATTTAAACTTTAAAATTATTACTCACTTCTATATTTGCTATATTATTAGGCAGGCAGTATTTAAACGTCATTGAAACAAAATACATTGGTATACATACATAGTTCTAATTTTAATGTTATTAAATAACAGCAGAAGAAGGAATTAAAAAGAAAAAACAACAATAGCAACAAAATTGAAAAAAAAACATGGAAATTAAAGCTTATAATTGCCTGTTTAATTAATTATTAAAAATTTCTGTTATTTTTATTATTGTGCAAAATTAAAATAATAATGAGAACAAAAAACAGAAATTATAATCTGTTTAATATTGTGGAAAATATAATGAACTATTATCACATTACGGTTAATAAAATTTTTCGTATTTATTTACCGCAATTATTAGAGAAAATATATAATAAACAGAATAAAAAAAGATAAATACCGTAAAAGGAAAACAAATACC